>JARHVA010000749.1:3550000-4150000 GCA_037957365.1 Torreya grandis
GGTCATTAACGTGTTGTGGCTTACATTTGAAAAATACATATAGGAGCTTATGTACTTGATATCTATTATGGTGGTAGCATTATTTAAACATATCAATGTATAATAATATTCCTTAATCTAAATTGTCAATGATGTGTATGTAACATTTAATACATTAATGATAAGTGTAATCTAGTGCTTAATTAATATAGTTACTTCTAGTAGTGATTTTGAAATTATTTTATCTTTGAGTTGAGAAATTTTTGGAGGAAAGCTAAACATCAGTTAAGTGGAAGAAGTAATCATTTTGATAAATAGATATTATTATTTATAATATTCATAATTGGATGATAGCATTAGTTATAAGAACACATTAATTAAATAGTAAAATAACATTAAAAACATTAAATGGAAAGAACATATTTATAATGTTAAGCTTGAAATATAGTGGGTTTAGCTTACCTTGGCATTATGAAATTATTGACTAATCCTAATATGAAGTATTAGTAATACAAATAGCATAGGGTCAAATACATACAATTGAAATTAATAAGTAAAGCTAATAAATTTTAACCCAATTTATATCTAAGTGTCTTGTCATAGACATAATGATTCTCATAGCTTAATCATTGTAGGAACCATTTTAGATAGGTTGACCATGGTGAGTGTTGAGACATCCCTTAAAATCTTGTTAAAAGAGTGAAATGAAATTGAGACTTATTTTCCTATCTTAAAACCATGATTAGATACATCATCCTCTTTGATCATTTGTTGATGGTTGGATAATTATATGCACTCTTATAAGATTTAGTGAAATTTTTCACTAAGAATTTCCTATTTGAAAAATCAACTAATTCAACTCAGAAATATGATTCAATTAATAATTGAACTTAAGTTTTTATGAATTTTTTTTTATAAGATCTATAAATATCATTTATGAATCAAGATCTATAATCGTAATTTTTTTCCCCATTCTGATAATCTTTGATGGATCTGACTTTGGGACATTTGGCATGTTTTCTACACCTAACTTCTTTTTTTAGCCTTACAAGTTTATTCAAATTAGAGTTGCTTAAAATAGTTAGAAGAGTATTGAAGAGAAACCAAAACTTTTTGGTAATTATTTTTACCTTTAAAAGTATATATAAGCCTTTATTTTCTAATTTTATGTCTATTTTATATTTTTAGTGACCCTTTTTCAAATCAAATTTATTCAAAAATTTCTAACGTTCTTGATTTTAGTCTGCAAGGTCACTCTGGAAAGGGTGTTGCATTTATCACATGGCTTAATATTTTTTAAATATAAAAATTATTACCTCTTACCTTGAGTTTCATATTCACATTTAACTTTTCATATTTGTCCTTCAACTCCATTAGATATTTTTGGTGAGTCCTCCTTGTACCTTGTTCATTAGTAGTTTTCTAGGAGAATCAGATTTTTATTGTTAATTCTAGTTTGGTTTAGAGATTTTGTTTCACATTGTTATTAATCTAGGTCTATTTTAAGACTTATATTAGTTGGTCTTAGCTTAAATAATTGATTTACCACCTTGGTTTAATTTTTAATAGTTCTAAAATATTTTATCTAAGATTATTTTGTGAGCCCTTGGTGTGTTTGTAATTTCATGGTTTTTTGCATTATACCCTTCACTTTATTAACCCTTCACCATTTCTATTATTGTGATCTCTTTTAGTGTTGAATTTCATTTTATTATATCTAATATGTGATATACATTTCATTATTTAACATTTGGGCTCGTAAAGAGCATAACCCAATTTCACCAACTTTAATTAATCCTTCTTGTTATGGAGTATGATTTGTGGACCTTTAGTGTGGGTTTGCAGTTATTCAATTTGTTTAGACATGTGTTTTATCCTTTGGTGTTTCCTTTTCATTGTAATAGGTAGAGGTAAAACTCTAGTGTGTTGTGATTGAATAGTGTTTTGGAATTTAAATATTTTTGTCATAAGTGTCATTTTTTAATTGCCATCCCTTCTGTAATTGAATGTGATTGTTGAGTCCTCTGTATTTTGTTAATATTAGTGTGTTCGATTAAAGTGTTAAAAAAAATGGTGTGGTTTGTGTGTGTGCGCCTAAGATGTAAATTTTGGGCATTACACAAAATCTCATTTACTTATATATATTTGATTTACTTTTTCATTTGTTGATGTTTCATTTAATTTCATATCTTTGATTTTTTCATTCATTGATATTTCATTTACTAACATATCCTTGTTTGAGTTTTTCATTCATTTCAATTTTATTTACTTACATATCCTTGTTTGAGTTTTTCATTCATTGGTATTTCAATTATTTACATATCCTTAATTTTAATTTCTTCATTCATTGATATTTCATTTACTTACATATATTTTTTGGAATTTTCTTAAATTGATATTTCATTTACTTACAATATTTTATGTATCTCATCTTTTATGATGACTTACATTCATTTTTATCATTTATTTCATTATTTTTCACATCTTTTGTTGGTCAATTTTATATATACTTAATATTTTTCATTTCCATTCTCATTTTGTTTTGTTCTTTTTGAAAATGCCATTTTTCATATTTAATAGAAAATAATAACACATACATCATACATTATAACATTTTCCCATACCATGATCAACAATGACTATGTGCTAGAAATAAAATCAACCAAATCCATAGATAACACTAATGAGTCATATAAAATCATATATAAATATATAGAAGGCTTAAATTTGTATACATCATGATACATAAGAAATGATAAAACATAGGCCTTAGGATGGTGGTCCACCTTGTTCATTAGGAGGGGGAGGTACCACACTCATTACAAATACCTATCCAAACTATACCCTATGTAGACTTTGTTGTAGATTTTGTGTATATGATTGTGATCCTTAGACCTATCTACATAGATTTTCCACCTGCACATTCCCACATGTAAAATAATGGCCATATGTATATCCCCCTCTTAACTTAACTCCTACCATATTTCCACCTCTCCTACTACAACTCTAGGTGGTAATGTATCTTGAGTAGTAGCTTTTTATCATCTATGCATATCCTAAGTAACCTCTCTAACCAATATGAACTAGCAAGCATGTGCTCTGGCCACTTATGCCACATGGTCTTGCATCTCAGTAGTGTCATGTTGAGGAAGAAAAAGGTACAATATATAATGATGGGAATCCTCCACTAAAGTCCTCCATCATGTCTCATCCTATGTTTTCACATATGTAAGATGCAAACCAAAGCATATCAAATCTCACATATATATCATAATATATAATCTATTTATCACTAGTACCTAGCATGTATATCTCCACCTATAGGAAATGAAAGTAATAAAAATAACACATTTACTTACCCATGTTATTGCCATCTCCCTATCCAATTATCACATAAGGGCCACCATGGATATGAGATGGTGATAACCCTCTATATCTCCCTAATTAGACTAATATATCTTGATAAGACATCTTGTGTGTTACCTGATCTATATTATAGTTGTCATATGGCTATGAAATTGGATATATTTACTACCAATAAGTTACTGCCATTGGCTATCCACATTCTCCCTCTACCTATGCCACTATTTGTTATCTCCATCATCATCTTTCTACCCTAGGTCAACAAGGCCATACCATGGGTACCTCAATTAGAACCCCTTTCCCTCAAACACCACATCACTCTCTAGAATGGTAGACCCAAAATTTTAGGAGCACTAAAGGATTCATCAGGTGTGTAAGTCCAAATTGTCTAGGACTATGATCACATGTATGTAGCTCCACCCTCTAGGTGTAGTAACTAGTGATCCACCTCCACTATTGTGCCTATAATTAGTTTTCCATGATAACCATGCATCTATATTATATTAGTATGGTGTTCATATAATATAGTCCCTTTACACAATATTTAACATTAGTGTGTCTGGAACTACTTGGACCACATGATCTTGTGCTTATATACGTACTTGTGAGAGGGCATCATCTATCACATGAGGTAATACCATAGTTATATACATGGGGAACACATCATATATCTAACCACCAATATTAATTATTGGTCCCATAGTCTACTGACATATACTTAAAATACCATATAAGTTGTGTGTTAGTTGCACCTAGATAACCAACCCTAGATAATACAATGTGCCCTTATCCAACATCAAGTTGCACAAATCTATAACATACAATAGAACCATCAAATATAACATATGATAAATCACATGTGTTGTCATAATCCCAATCAAGGACTTTTATATGTCCAAAATACCTTATATATATACATCAAATAGTCATACGATAAGAGCATGTTGGTCTTACCTTTTAGAGTTAATAGTCCACTAAGCCAATGATCTCTTTTCATCTATAGTATATAGGGTATTTCACACCATCAGTGTTCCCATGATTGGTAACCCTAAAATCACATGTACATCCTTAAACATAATGGTCACCTCTATGGTGTCCCCATCCATTAGCCATAGGAATGTGTCTATCAACCTCTCCCATGATCCAAAGAACATGGTAAACATTTCCATGATGCCACAAAAGATGAGTGTGATCAACTATGACTAATGAAATGTCAATAGTCTTTATAGAATATTAGGCAACCGTATCACATCCAATAGCCTCTAAATCTCTATTGAATTGACAAAATATTAAAAAACAAAGCACAAATCAAGTTTTAATACCAAAATCCTAAATAAATACTTAAATTTATTCAAAAATAGATAAATTAACATGTTTTATATTTTTATACTACATTAACCATGCCTATTTTCCTACTACATCATCCATGTCAACTAACATCAACCAAATTTCTAATCTACTACATCAACCATACATTATTATATAAAACATGCTTAACTTCCTTTACTACTATGTAGAGCACCTATAATACTACATCAGAATAATTTTATTTATAAACCATTGGTATTGTTATATGATATTGAATAACTATGTAGCCATGATTTTCCCTAACTACATCGACATGTTCATATTATATCGACTAGGTAAATTTCACCATGTTTCTAAAATGTATTGGATTGGATGATACAATTCAAAAATTGTGGATATTTTTCCTTGGACCTAATAAATTCCCCTAACCTAATTTTTGACCTTTCATCACTTACCTATTTTCCATCCTATTTTTATATATATTTTGTGCTTGTTGGGAAAAAATTTTACATGGATTTTCCCTAGCACCTAGATTTCCTAATCTAGTTCATTTCATTTTAAGATGATTAAAATATACCATTAATGTATTTCATACTTATACAACTCTAGTCATAATGGTGATGTGCCAACTAGCATGCTTACCTCCTCATTCATGATCCATGACCTTTTAAATCATTAAATTTGGATACATGGAGATATAGTTTCCAAACATATAAAATGCACAAATGAATAGTTTTCACCCTTTTATAGTAAAATTTTCAAATTTTCTATCCTTTAGTTATTTTTTGAAAAAAAAAATTTATTACCCATATATTTTTTCATAGGTCATTTTCATGAGTTAAAATAAGCCTTATAATCCTAGCAAGATATATTTTTTTAAGTGATAATAAAATAATTTTGTACAAATTTGGGATTTTATCTTATTTTCATGTCATCCTGTTAGTCTACACATTAGGTTCCTTTCATCATGTGTTACACATGCAACATTCCTTATAGCCAAGAAGATAAGTGAAGGTACGGTGTTACATTTTATTTACTTTCATTTATTTTTAGTATTTATTTACACACTTCATTTTAGTTCGCTCAGTTGTTGTGTTTTTATGATTTTACTAAAGCAACATCCAATGTTACACTATTGTGACATGTGGTGAGCTTCGAGTGGAGTATATTATACATAATATTTTTAACTTTATCTTTTACTAACACTTTCTATTATAACAAATTATCAAGTAGTGATATCCCTGAGTTCACACCTTAAAGGTTGCACTTGGAAAGGGGTGGGAATGTTTATGGTGCTTTACAAGAGATATTTTTATCTCTTTCATAATCATATCATTCCTACTACCAATTCAACTTCCTCAAATTTGTCTTACTACCTACCTCCTTCTATATACACATAATATTTTCAAAATTTTATTGATTACTAACACTTTATATCTTGTAAGAATCTATTGAGTCTCAATATCTCTGAGTGCATGCCTTAAAGGGTGCACTGGGAAAGGGGTGGGAAGATCATTGGTGATTCATAAGATTTTTGTCCCTTTTTCCACTTGATATCTACACACTCATCTCCTAAAAACATTAACCCTAAGCTTATTCTTCTCATCCTTACCCATTCCAATCATTTTCCTCTTTCTATATTGCTTTTATTGCCTTAATTCTCTTTTGGAATGTTGATTATACTAGGTCAAACAAGGTCGACCCTGTATAGTTTAGGGGTACTTTTCACATTTTGTGTTTGTTAGACTTTTAGCTGACCTATTTCAAACCTAGTGATTTATCCCCAAAAACATATAGGGTTGATTGAGTTGACCTAATACAACTAACATTTTTGAGAGGATTTAAGATAAGATATAATTATATATACAAGTTAATTTCCAACCATTTGTAAGAAGAGAATCAAATAATAATAAGTGTGAATGAGAATTTACTTATTGACCATTTTACTTGAGGAATAAAGCTTAGGGTTCCATACTTTCTTTAGAGATACAGATCTTGTCTTGTAGATAAGTCTTTTGGATGCATAGATAGGTTATGTATCCTAGAGCTGATTTGTCTTTATTATCCTTACATACCACAATAATCTCTTGCAAATAACCTTAGCCAAAGGAGATATTAAGGCTCAAAAAGTTCATCTTCAAGGTAGGTATTCCTAACTTTATTTCTCCTTTGTAAGAGTAGATAGATAATGTAGTTATGTTTCTTTATTCCATGCATTAGGATTCCATATACATAAATGTGAGTATATATCTTCTATGCATGTTTAGTTTAGTTGTTTTTTTTATTTCTAACATCCACTTTGTGCCACAAGATTTAGTGTGCACTATATTAGATTTACTTTCTTGTTTATTAGAATAAGTGAATATTAAACCTAGGACTCTTTTAGGGTTATTACATGATTGTGTTATATTGTAGGCTTTAGAACCCTACCTCACATGGTGTATTATGATAAGTGATTCCATAATTAGGTCTAGTAGATCCCCATATTGGTCATGCTCTTGCTTAACAAATATATTCCCAATCAGAAGTGTAGGTATGATCTATCTTCTCTAAGCCAAGATTGATTTATAGACATGATGCATTTTTGATTGCATACATTATGGTAAACCTGATGTGAGACTAACCCTTGTAGTATTTATTTCAATTTCTTTCATTATTATTAGAATTATTTTTATCACATATTTGTCATACTAGATCAACTCTGTTAACCTAGTTCTAATCTCTATGCACAAGTTTTTAGGAATAGGAAACTAGATCGACTCAAATGACCCACTATAAGTTTTTAGACTTCTAGTTTAGACTATTAGGTCAACCTAGTTGACCTTGTACATTTTTAGGCATCTTGTTTAGCATACTAGGTTGAGCCAGTTGACCTTGTACATTTTAGGCACTTAAAAACAAGATTCTGTAAAGCTTCATCAACCTAGTTAGTAGGTTTTACAAGCATATTCCAAGGTTATTGACTATAAATATTCATTCTCACCATCTCTAATCCACCAAGGTTCCTTTCAATCTCTCTATCTCTTTCTTTTCTATCTTTCCTTTCACAATTTTTAGTCTTCAAAACTACTCTTGTATAGTCAACTGGATCAACCCAGTTCTTTATTCTATGTGTTGTCTGAATAACTGGGTCAACCCTAGTTGACCATGTTCATTTTAAGATCTGACTTCCATAGTATAATTTTGAACCTATCGACCCTATTCTATATTTTGTGCATATAGTATCAATGTTATACCTTGTTTCAAGTTGGAATTAATCTCTATATGATAGTAATTAGTTCACACCTTTTTTGCTTGTTATTTGCATGCTTAAAATAGTTCACATAGTCTAATTATGGAGTTTTAATTAACTATTTAGTTTCACTATTTTTATTTTATGCACACATGGCTAAATCATAAAAAAAACTAAACAAGCATTTTAACATTTGTCTACCCAAAGCCAACCTACTTGGATTTCATCACCAAGGGGGAAGTTGACTTGATACTCTTGTCAAGTATAAAGTTTGGTTAATGGTATATTATAGATAATAACCTAACACCTTTATTTATATGATATATGAAGTGAGGGGCTAGGCCCCAATACCAAGCCTATATCATTTCCACTCTAGTCCCTTTCATCCTAAACTATCTTTATCATTGCCACTATAGTTCCTTTCATCTTAAACTACCTAAAACCATCTTTAGATTGCCATCCTAGTTTCTTGATTTAAATCCAAATTCCCATCATATTTAAAATCATTTATTAATAATATAATAAACATCTTAGGTTAACCAATTAATTATCTATTTACTTTTCAAGTTGATTGCTTACTCTTTGCTCAATTGTGTGTGCAAAAAATTGCATTATCCAATGTTAGTGTAATGTTTTGTATTATGTGCTTGAATTGGATTGTATAGTGTTGATCCAATTGACTATTTTCTTCCCTTCAATTCTTACTTTCCTAGCATATCTACAAAAATTGTCTAGTTTTATGTCATAATTTGTTATAAACTTTCTCATCTTCCCTATTTGTTGTATTGGGTTGACCTAATCAACCTTGTACCTTTTCTAGCCCATATTAACTATATAGTATCAACCTAGTCAACCTTTTACTATTTGTATACCTTTTCCATCCTCTATTTTTTGTACAAGATTAACCTAGTCAACCCTGTACTATTTATAGACCCTTTTTCAACCCTTGTTTGTTGTACAAGATCAACCCAACCGATCATGTACTATTTTTTGTCACTTTTATTCTCCTTATGTGGTTATCTATTCTTGTTTCATCATGATGACATATTTTCATCCTTACCTTAGTATATAACATTACATAATCAAGGATTTGGATAATAACCTCACTTATTTTATTACTTATAATGAAACTATCCAATTTCTTCCTTCTCCTAAACCAAAACCAATCACTACATAATGTAATGTAGTTTAGGTCATTCATCCTAATCCTCTTCCCAATAAATTTTTTTTGAATCTTCCACAAACTAATACCCCTCCTATCAACACTCATACCCTTACAACCAATATTCATAATCCTCTTGTTACACCCATAACAAGATCACCAAGTCTTATCAATTCCCAGAGTAACATGGTTGAAATCACTCAAATTGATAATATATATGGTTCCCAATTATTCAAAAACCTTGATGATAATATTATTTACATTTTATCATAATAATGGTGGATTTAATAAGCTTCCTTATTCTTCTACCACACTTAAGGTAACTAACACTAATGTTGGGAATCCTCCACCTATAAAAAAATCCTACTCCCACCGACACTAACAATATTATTCCTAATAAAACTAATACCCCACATTCTAATCCACCTATTGATACAACTCAACTTATTTAAAAATTCATACAACAAATGCAAATAATGAAAATAACCAATCAATCACAAATGATGAACATGCAATAACATTTATTAAACATGACTAGTCAACCACTTCAAGTCATCATGTCTCAATCAAATCCAAATTTTGTCCCTCCTCCTCTTAGATATGATAATGGAAATACCATCCCTCAACCTCTAATGAATAACAAAATTATTCAACATCTTAAAAATGAACCTTTAACCCCATTCATTGCATCCATAAATATTGGAAACATTTCTCCATCTATCACATATAATGGGATGAAGGACCCTGTTATATTTCTTAAGTCTTTTGGTAATCTCTATAAGTAATGGGTCTAAACTAACACCTTTTCTACCACCAAGATATTATCCAACACCTTTATTGGTGATGCACTTGAATGGTATAGCCAACTTTATAGACATTCCATGTCACAACTAGAGGATTTATTCAATGCTTTAGTGAAGGAATTCCAACATGATCTTCCTGAAATCTACCTTAGTCATTTCATCAATGCCAAACGACTTCCTAAAGAATCTACTCATACTTTCATCAAATGATGGAAGTCTCTAGCTCAAAAAGTGGACCATAACATGAATGATGATACTCTTTTAAAACTATTTGTCATAGCTCTTAAGGATCCACATCAATACAAAGTTTGAATTTTCTTCACCTAAAACTTTAGAAGAAGCCTTAGACCAAGAAAAAATTCAAGACTTTCTAATGATTCAATTTTAACCATCTCAAACAACTACTAAATAACCTTTTCAATCATCTTCTCATAATATTAATTTATCTAAGCCTCCCCAACCTTAAAATAGAGCATCCAATTCAACCAATTTTATCCCAACCCACCCTCCTTTGAGTCTCAAACAACTTAAGAATAAATTTCCACCCTCTAAACCCATGAGCTTTGATCCTTCCAAACCTCATCCAAAATGGTACAATCCTGATAAGTTTTGTTGGTGGCATGTTACTATAGGTCATTGTCATGAGTATTATCATGATCTTCACTAGTTTATTCTTTCTTCTTTGCTTGGTCCACATTTCAATCTTGATACTCTAACAAAAAAATGTTATCAAGACTATCTTCAAGCTTCTCAAAGTTAATATCAACAATCTCAATCACATCAACATCAACTACTTAATGAACAAACCTCATCTGCTAATGTTGTTCAAACTATAATTGATCCTCCTTCCTACACTAGTAAGGAAATGATGGCTCACATAGAAAAATTTAAACATATTGTGGTATCCATTTAACCTCAACCTCTTAGGCCACTTGAACCAAAATATTACTTAGTTCAAATGTATAATTTAAATAATATCATATATGATCCTCTTTTACCTCCACCTCCTCATACCTCTCCTACCCATCATATCTCACATTCAACACTCTTAAAATTTAACAAACCAACACATTTTCCTATCCTTAAATGCACCTACCAACCCAATGCAAACCATTTTAATAGTTTAATGTTACCTCACTCCACCTCACATGTTGGGGAAACTTGTGATGCCCATCCTTGTAGCCACTTACCCTTTGGGTAATATTGTGATGCCTACTATTATTCTACAATGCATAATAATAAACACATTCAATTTCAAGAAACCTTCTAAGACTTATTGACTTGTATTTCACATGCTCATCTTTAATAAAGATGTTAGCATAGATCTTATTTGTTATTTTTGTCTCATGTTTATTTGTTTTTGTGCACTTTATTTCCTTTAATTTCATTTTACTAGAAACATTATTTTCCTTTACATTCTTTGGTTTTATTACACATTACATTTGGCATTTGATTTCATTCTGGTTCTCATATAGTTCTTTTATTTTTTTATTTTTATGTTATTATTTGTCTTAGTAGCTTTATGATTATTTTTTCACTTTATTTAGTATTCACCCTTATGGATTTAACTTTTGTGAGTTTTTAGTATAAGACCATGGGTAGGACCTAACCCTCCTAAAAAAATACCACCTTTTTGTTTTTCATCATTTATTGTTTCACATTTTGATTTTTGACACCCTTGTGGGTTTCTCTTTTATGAGTTACAGTATAATACCATGGATAGGACCCAAAAATCCTCATAAAATTGCCATTTTGTCATTCCTTTTATAATCAAAAATATTTTTTATCCTTTATCTTAGCTTTAGTTTTTGCTTCTTTTTATAAATGGAATTTGCACAATAATTTATGTTAGCATGTTTTCCTCCATTTCCCTCATTATTATGATAAGGAATCACTCCTTTATTGTCATTTTATCCCATTTTTTCCCTTTTTCACATTATTTTATGATTTTAAGTAATTCAAATTGTTCCATGTGTCATTCTTCTTGATTTTCCCTTTCTTTCACTCCACATTGGATACAATAAGGTCAAAGTCAAGATAGCACTTTTATTTCACCTAGATTTATGAGAATATTAAACCCCATGATTTTTGAAGTTCTATCTCTTCGAAACCTTGTACCAAGTATTCAAATTAAATGTATATTTATCACCCATGTTTGGTCTTCCAAATCTATATGGAGGAGGAATTGAAAAAGCCATCAAAAAGGTTAAAAGCTAAATCATTTGAATAAAAAGGCAATGATATCTAAAAATCAAAATACAAATCTCAAAAGTCATAATCACACCAAAAGACATGATTCCAATCACATATCCTATATTTAATTGAATCTTAAATCCATAATTTGCCTCATATAGAGCCGAGGTCCTTTGGGGTTTTGTAAGCCAGTAGATTGAAATAAGGGAATTTAAAAAACTCTATGGTGCTACCTACTTTCTCACACAAGTAACCAATCTTCACAGTGGAAAAATAGCTTTGTAAAGGGTCCTAAGGAATGGGTAACATGTTGTGGGAAGGTAGGTCCATTTTAATTTTCATGAATTTATCCTTCATGGGATGATCTATATACTTCAATTATTGATATAAGACTTGTGTGGCTAAGAGAAGTTCTTTATAGTCCTTAAGGTAGAAAGTCCTATTGTTTTGACAAACCTAATTTGAGTGTCTTGACTTTAATAGAGAGTTCCTATACCTTGGTTTTTCCTTAATTTCTCCCCTTCACCCATTTCATTTCCCCCATTGATAGGAAAATTATGATTCCATATCTATTTTCCCTCTTCTTTAAAATACTTCTTCTTGACCTCTTAAAAATATGCTAGCATTACTTTTTTTCAGTTTTATCTATCCTTAAAACAAAGAAACATGTTTTAAAAACTATTTATTACACTCTTAAACTATTTATTTACCACACCATCTCATTGTCATACAATTCATGTCATCAGGTGGTTGTGTTTTCTTACATTATATCTTCGAATAAGCACTAAGTTTGAGTCTTCATCCTTTAGAGATTTTTTATTTTCATTTCTCCATCATTTCTTATTTTATTTTTGTGGACTTCACTTATCTTACATATGAAATTTTCCATTATTACATTATTCTCTTTATGTGTGTCTTCTTCATGTTTGTCTCACATCTTCAATTACATTTCATTTTTAGTTTTTCATGTATTTATATTTGCCTATCTTACATAGGGTTACTTTTCACTTTATTACATATCTTTATTCAATTTTTATTGCATTTTCATTCATGTTTTACATGCCTTCCAACATGATTTAGTATGTTGTACATTCCTTTTTGCCATTTATGTTTTACATGCTTCCCAACATGATTTAGTATGTTCTACATTCCTTTTTGTCATTTATGTTTTAGACGATTTTTAACATGATTTAATGTGTTTTTCAATAATTTTTCATTTATTTACTATCATTTTTCATTTCTTTCCTATCATTTTTCATTCATTTTCCATCATTTTATCATTCATTTGTTTTAAATATTTTAATCTTGATTTAACAAACTAAGTTAACCCTTTAATTTTTCCCCTCTTAGAGTTAAGCCATTAGAGTGGATATTTTTATTAGGGTGGAAGTCATGTACTAAGTTAGTAGTCTAAAAAACACACTAGGTTAGCACATACATATTAGGTTGATAGTGTGGCTTTTAAAAAAAAATAGCCTACTAGGTCAATTGGGTCAACCTAGTTATTACTCTGATTCCTTATTTAAACCATATTTTTGTCTCTACTCATCCATTTTCAAAATCATAAAATGCATTAGATTCATGATTATGTATAGATTATTTTCCACTATCATATGCCTATATTCTAAAAAAATATATTTTTGGTTATTTTTTGTACTAACTTATATAGGTTCACCTAGTGTTCTTCACATTAGACACCTTCACATTTCTCTTGTAGTATACTTATTTATCTACAACACTAAGGTAAGTAAAGGTATATTTTTTTAAAAAAAATCCTTTCCTTTATCTTATTTTTTTCTTACTGCACTTTACTTAGCATCAGCATTATATGTTATCATGTTCTATTTCTCGAAGCACCATCCCATGTTGCACTTATGTGACACATGATGAGATTCAATTGGGGCATATGTATACACATAATATTTTTAAACTTTTATTGGTTAATGACACTTTATATCTTGTAGGAACATGTTGAGTCTCAATCTCTCTAAGTACATGCCTTAAGGGGTACACTGAGAAAGGGGTGGGTCCACAATTGGTGCTTTGTAAGATTATTGTCTCTTTTGCTACTTTTTATCTACACACTCATCTCCTAAAAACATTAACCGTAAACTTATTATTCTCAAATTTACCCATTATAGTAATTTTACTCTTTTCATCATCCTTTTATTGCCTTAATTCCCTTTTGGACTATTAATTGTACTAGGTCAACCAGGGTCAACCATGTACAGTTTAGGGGTATTTTTCACTTTTTTAGTTTGTTAGCCTTTCAGCCAACCTAACTCAAACCTAGTGAATTATCCCTAAAAACGTATAAGGTCAATTGAGGACCCTATATAACCAATGTTTCTTATAGGATTTAGGTCAAAATCCACCTATATATACAAGTTCATTTCTAACCATTTGTAAGAAGAGAAGCAAATAAGAATAAGTGTGAACAAATATCTACTTATTAACCATTATATTTGAGGAATAAAGCTTAGGGTTCCATACTTTCTTTAGAGATATGAATCTTGTATTATGGAGAAGTCTTTTGGATGCATAGATAGGTTGTATAACCTAGAGCTGATTTGTCTTTTTTATACTTACCACAACAATCTCTTACGAAGCACCTTGGCCAAGGGAGAGATTGAGGCTCAGTGGGTTTGTCTTTAAGGTAAGTATTATTAACTTTATTTCTCCTTTGTAAGAGTAGATATATAATATAGTTGTGATTATTTCTTCCATGCATTAGGATTCCATATACATTGACATGAGTATATATACATTGACATGAGTATATATATTATATGCATGTTTAGTTTAATTCTTTTTTTTATTTCTATCCCCCACTTTGTGCCACAAGATTTGGTGTGCACTAGATTAGATTTACTTTATTATTTTTTATAATAAGTGAATATTAAACCTATGACTCTTTTAAGGTTATTGCATGATTGTGTTAGACTATAGGTTTTGTAGCCCTACCTCACATGGTGTATTTTGACAATTGATCCCCTAATCAGGTCTAGTAGATCCCCATATTGGCCATACTCCTACTTAACAAATGTATTCCCAATCAAAAGTGTAGGTATGCTCAATCTTCTTCAAGTCAAGATGGATTTATAGGCATGATGTATTTATGATTGTATACACCTTTCATCCTATCTAACATCAATTAGGATGATACCATCTATTTATCACACATTCCCTTCATGTACTATATCAACCAATTCAATTTTGATTTGTATTTATTTTTTGATATTCCTATTGTATTGGCATGATCAATACCATTTAGTGTTATTTGAGATCTCTTAACAATACCAATATGTTCAATATCATCATCTAAGTTCTTAGGGTTGGTGATGAGTCATCAATTCATCATTGGCATGTCACTCTCCACTTCTCACTTGCAAAGACACACTTGCTAAAAGTAAATCACACTTGCAGGAAGGAAAAATGGCACACTTATAGAAAGGAAAATAGCACATTGGCAAGAAAGGGAAATGGTGCACTTGCAGGAAATGAAAGAGCACACTTGTAGGAATTAAAAGAGCACACTTTTTCAAGGGAGTAAATTGTTAATAAGAATGACGAGTGATTTATCCATCATTTAATTTGTCAAACTCGAGGTGGCATCTAAAGGTTGTCTGCAATAGGAGAGAAGACATATTGAGAATGGTTCCTTCTACTTTTTAAAAAGTAAAACACACATACTAAAAAGTAAATTGTTGTAATGAAATAAATGAAAACAATTAAACTACATAGAAATACAATGATCCATCTTCCTTGGAATGAGTGGTTGAGACCATCTCATTCCTCAGATGGATTTCAACTAGAACACTGTATTGATGTCACAAAGCTCCAAATGTATTATTATCAAAATATCAAAATTCAACATTAAATTATTACAATGGAGTGGAAGGTTTCATTTATAATTCATGCTTCCAACCAATGCTTTATTTTAGAAATAACACTCCTATATTCTCTCCACCTAATATGGAGATAAACACAAGCACCTAAATATCTCAATCTTCCATAAAATATGGAGAGAGATAATTATTATCCATTTACAATATAAGAGAATTATTTATTATACAATTCCATATTTGTATGAATACTATAAATATGAAGAGCCTCAAAATAGAATCCATAGAAATAGACATAATCCATAGAAATGAAAGCTTTCCAAATCTGTAGATATGTCTGTAGCTCTTATTGAGACTGATATTTGGTTGATGCTTCATGTGCTATCTATCATGGCTTAGTATAGCTACATATACATACATTAACAATATTTTTCCACATGTTTAGTAACAACAATCAACAATCAATAAGACAGATTTGTAAAGGAATGACCAAGGATTAGTTCTATACTCCATTCTAAATCAATCATAATTTTAAAAATTACATTTAGATCCAATTCTTATGCAAGGAAAATGGTATTATTATATGAATAAAATGAGCCATCTAATGGTCTCATCATTTCTCCCACACCTAAACTCATGCATGTCCTCATGCATGCCATTTCTTGCATAAGAATTGATGTTTTCTAATAGGCTTTTGTAAGTAAAATAATTTTGAACATGGTAAAATCTTCTTTGAATCTCATAGGCAAAAGTTTCTAATGAATGTGGTCATATTTTATAAGGATAGGTTCTTGTGTGGAAATTTTCCTGCTATCCTTTTGACACAAATTTTTGTGTAGAATTTTCATGCTACTCTTTTCGCTTTCATTTTTTTTTTTAAATCTTTCCTCTCATTTTTAAAAGAGCAGGTTCTTGTGTGAAAATTCCTACTGTGTCTAACTTATTTTGGCCACACAACTATACGTATGACTTGAAACTTGATGCCTATATGTTTTTATCAAAATTATTGACTTGATTTTTCTAAGCCCTTTTTCTGAGACTATTCTCTTTTTCTTTCTCCCACACCTAATTCCATGTATGTTTTCATGCATCTCCCCCACACTTAATTACATGCATGTCCTCATGCATGACAGTGTTTGTGAAGTGGGGGTAGGTGAGTAGATTTGACTCATTTAGTTTTTCCACATTTAAAAATGGATCTTTATGTAAAAACAAAACTTACAAATAAATTTAAAAATGAAATAAAAGAAACTATATACCTTGGCATAACTTGAGTTCATCTTAAATAGACAAATCATAAGAAAAATTTCTATAAGGTAAATCATTCTTCTTAAATAGGCAAATAAAATACCCATATTTTAAATTCTTGACTATTATTTCTTTAACACATTAACCATGGAATCATTTATAATTAGAGTTAACTATGAAAACCTGGTAGATGGATTACCTAATGAGTTAACATTTTTGTCTCCACCTTCTACCAATTCTTGTCAATCTTTATGGTTGCAAAATGTAAACTCAACATTGGTTGAGATATCAAAAGAAATCTCTTTATGCACCATGTGTCTGAATGATTTATTCTTACCCTATGATTTATATCTAGCCTCAATAAAACCACTCTTAAAAAAATGGATTTTTGTATTAATGTCTAAAGTACTATTTTATAGCTTTAAACCACTAGTTAATTTTCCCATGCATGAGAATAAAAAAAATTAACCTAAATTCTTGAATTAACATCCCTAATTCTCCAAATTTACCTAGTCAATCAACAAGTTGAATAATAAAAAAATGACATGAAGAGTAATAACTCAAAATAAACATAAACAAAATAAATAAATAAATAAATTAGAAAGGACACATAGACCAATGGATAAATAAGATAAGGATCAACTAGAACAAAATCTATGTACTATAAAGCATATTCTATAACTTGCACATTGAGATGGATTTTCCTAAATCTCTTAAATCATAAATCATTCATAAGGATTAAGCTCTATCTAAGTCTAAATCACCTAATATAAGTCAAGTTTCTATTATGAAGTGTCAAAATTTGGATACAGGTTGTATCCATAATAGTAGATCACAATTGTACACATTCACTCAAGTGGAAAAACTATGTGGTTTGACTTCCCTCATCAAAGTATTAGATATATAGGTAATGATCAACCACTCAGTGGGTAGTGGTTGGGATCAGATAAATCCATCATTATTCCACATTTATACAAATTAACCTAGTGTCAAAATTAAAACTAGGGTTTTGAAGTGAAGGAGACATGTTTTATATATTTTCACACATAATGAACTATTGATATTGCATAGGAAGAAGGTTTACAATTAGACACAATAACCTATGTTAAAATAATGACATACACATTGCATGAATGAATTAAATATATTGGTATAGGCATATATATTCTAATATAATCATTAAAGTAGGACCAAATACCCAATTTCATGATCTTTATGACTTATGACCCACTTTAGGCTTCTCTACCACCTACACATAGTTTTAGTCCATGCATAGACAAGAAACAAGTCAAGTACCCTAATCTTCTTTGTACTTATCATAAATAAAAAATTAATATAATTCAATCATACTATACCATAAGATTAATTTTTTTGTGTTACAAATATATATTTTACAATATTAATAGTCTCGAGTTTTATTTTTTAGACACATTAATCCAAAATAAGGTAAAAAATATTTGTGAACCCGATCTTTTTATTAAGCATGTCAAACCCTAGATTGTCCTTAAGGTTTATTCCTTATTATTTTTTTAGGTTTATACATTAGGGTTTTATACCTAATTTTTTAGTTCACCTCATTATACATGCAAATCTACAACTTCTCCTTTTGCCTAGGGTTTCACACTCATTTTTATTTTAAGGCTTCTTCTTTTAGGCTTGTGTACTTCCTCATACATTTTCGTTCATATTTGATTAGAAACAACTATATTTTCAAAACTAATAGAGTATTTTATTATTATTTAGATAAAAAACATATTTTTTCTTAATATAAATATGTATGTATTTCTCAAAATTTAGGTTTTAATATTTTTATTAAATTCGATCTAGAAGGAGAACACATCTATTTTCAAAATAATTTTTTGGGTTTCATTTTTCTACTGATTTTTTTCAAAAAAATATTTTTGTTTATAAAAAATAATTACTTATTTATTAGAGTGGTTAGTTATTTATTTGACCCTTGTAAAATCATAATACTTTGCATATATGCACCTATAGAGTTTTATACTTTATTAAGTGTTTCAAATTTATGTGTTAAGCTTTAATTTTTAGATTTGATTTCTAAATTTCCCCTTCATGCATGTTAGCCTTTATCTTATGGGTAGGATTTATGTTTATGTTTATTTAAAACTTTGGGTTCAATAAATTCAAAACAAATGTGTATCCCAAAACCCCTAATAGCCATCATCCTATAGATTTCATACTATCTACCCATGATATGCCTTATGTCTATACTAATTAATGGACTAATGATCAAGCTTGTGTGATTAATGATACTACTTAATTAGGTGAATATTATGTTTTAAAGGAAATGAATGATTATGACTATGAATAATATTGGTACATTAGTGATGCATATAGTGGGCTATAATAATAATAATAATAAGATAATGTTGAAATTAATTCTCCTAATTCTTTTATACACCCTATAACATGAATCATACTAAATTATAATTATAGAACAAGTGGGATGCTTAAATAAATTAATGTGGTTTACTTGCATTTAAAATATATAGAACAAGTAAAAATAAGAATAAAGTTACATATCATAATACAAAAGTATGGGTATCAACTAAATAAACCTATTATATATGTGTATAGTGTAACATTATTTTTGAGTGGTTGTTCAAAGGATTTTCTTCCAACTAGTATGAATATTGGTGCAGATATAATAGGTTTTTTAATTTATGTGCTATGATTAAATAACATATCATTTACACATTCCATCAATGCAATTAAAAATTAAAAATGACAAAAATTTAAATACATAAAACAATTAAATAACATGTGGGTATATGGTCTTGCTTTAATCATTCTTCTATCCCTTCACTTTATTATGATATTTTCACTTGCCCCTTACATTTTGATTGTTTATCCTATTCAAGACATTCCTATACACAGGGGTCATGATAATGCTAGAGGAATCTCATTCCATAGGTTACATTGTGAAGATTTATATATTTTTATGACATTCCCATTTATAATGTTGATCTAAATTGATTTCTTACATATGCCTCTCTCTTTATTATATTCTTACAATGATATGTTTCGTGGATATACTATTTTTATATACTATAAACTTGACATGGATTTATTTGTAAAATAGTTTGACTTGTTTTATGCCTCATTATTGATATTTCATTGCATATAAGATAATAATTTGGTTATTATTTATGTGGATATTTCCTTGGTGTGTGACACAATTTAATTAAGTGTATCATTGTATTAATCTTTCTTTGTGTGTATCTTTCCTTGTTATGTGATATTTGATTCCCATTACATGTGGCTCTTTAGTTGTGTTAAATTTGATTGTCTATAGCATGTGACTCTTGCCTTGTGTGACATTTTATTGTATAATATGTGTGGATATTGCCTTGTTGTGTGACATTGATTATTTATGGTGTAGTATTATTTGTTCATTTTATATGGATCCTTCCTTGTGTGACATTGAGTGCTATTATGTGAATTTTTTAAATGTTCTCCACATATTTATATATAACTGGTTAACTCTTCACTTTTAATATGAGTAACCTTTTTAGTACATTCCTTACTTCATAATAGTTACTAAATTCAAAATATGGACATATTAATGGGTTTCCATATAGATTCAAGCCTCCATATACAAACGATATAGATTTTAGTACAAGATATATAATTCATAGGGTAAATATTAGGTTAGATTGTTAGTTTGGTTTAGATTAAGGGAAAAATATTTAAAAATTAAAATAGATTCATGGGAATATATAACACATATGTATACATTTTACAAATATTTTAAAGGAACATGAGTAATAAATTTTTAAATATATAAAGTTTGGGATATAATGACATGTATATTTTATGACATTCTATATCAGATTAGGACACTCAACTAGATTATGGGGCATGAACATTGTTCATGTGCATACTATTCTAATTTTAATTTTTTCAAGGTGGTGTTTATGGTATTAAAGGTAACATTTTGAATCCACAAGTCCATCTATAGTTTTTGATTCAATTTACATATGATCCTTAGTATCAGGTTTCTAGCTTAAATGAGCCTAATATATACCCTTCTTTCGTCTTGAGGTTTAAGATCAATTAAATTAGTAGTGTAGGTGAGGTTTTGTGTCACTCTATGGCTTAAAATTACTCCTTCATCATGAATATTATGGAATTTATCTTCCTTGCCCATGGCTTGAAAAAATACAATTGCATTAGAACATAATTATACATGGCATTCTTCATTGAAAAATGATCACCCATAATCTCCAATGCTTCAAAATAAATCACATATCTAACACTTCAGAGGTTAACATGGTTCACCCACTTATAGGTGTATTATTTGCTTTCTCTTAAAATTTCATTGATCTAATTTATTTTATATTTGATATCAAATATGTAAATTTATTGTTGCATTTTTTAATGTAGGGTTGCATGGAGAAAGATACACATTTTGAGCCTTATCCCAAAGACATAAGTGTGTTTACACACTACGGTACATAATTTGTTTGTCATTTTAGTTTATCATTATTTTTATTTTCAATACTAATATAAAAGGGGGAATTCGTAGACCCAAAAATATGGTATTATACTCTTGGAAATGTTAGTTTTAAGTTAAATGAATTTTGGGTACACATTAGCTCTTATAAATATTTCTTTCCTATTGACTTTCATTCTATGTACTTGACCATCTCTATTTTTATTAGTCGCATATAATAATTCTCTAGTATATATCCAATCTACATATTATCATTTTCATGTTATTTTTTTATCATCAAAACATTATTCTTGTATTTTTGGAAACATCCAACCATATTCAATCAAATCCATATTCATTAAATCTTTCACTTCCACTAAACTCATCTACATGCCAAAAAATAATCATTTTTTAATTTCTAATAATCTTTATGGGTCAGCCCATATGTTCCACATGTAAGTGGCATGAAAAGTTACCTAAAGAGTCATATATTTATACAATAGGTTTGAGATTATTACCCATATGGAATTTATAATTTAATTACTAAGAAAGCCTATTATATCACTTGAAACTTGAGAGGTATTTCCCTTGGTATCCAAAATTATAAATCATTCACAAAGATCACACCCTAGCTAAGCAAAAATCACCTAATCCAAGTCAAATTTCCATGTTGAAGTCTAGATTACATGTTTCATCTATACTAGTGGATCATGATTACACACATATGTTTAATAAAAATTGGGGATTTAAATAATTATTAATCTAGTTATGAAAAACTACTAAATAAAGCTAGAATGTATAAAATATACAATAAATCACACAAGACTAATTTATAACTTATGATTTATAAAAAAAATATAAAAGGTAACAATATTAAAGATAAATTATTAAGTAAAAATTCAAATATAATCAACTATAACCAATACTATGTGATCAACTGTGGGACTATGTGATGGTGCTATGAATTAAGAACAAGGCTCTATTCAAATTTGGGATAAGGATGCACTATTCAAACAAAGAAAACTTATATTTTAATTTGTAGGGTGAACCAATGTTTGATCTTAGGGTTTTATTATTAGTGTAAATTTTTACTATTTTACCTTCACATATATGTCTTATGTGCATGATTAGGGTCACTTGATTCGCTAAAGAAGCCATTATGTGCCTCATATTTCACTTAGAACCCTAGCTCAATTGACAACGAGGAACAAAATTGATAGATTGGGAAAGGGGATTAGTGATTTAATTTATGATTTGCCTCATTACCTCATGTGTTTAACATTGACTACATACCAATACTCCAAAGATATATCAAACTCCATGCATTTCTTCCATGTTATTGTTGGGTGTGTGAAATATTGGTGTAATATTATATGCTTGTAAAATATTGGGAAATTATGTGATTCAATAATGACTTCTGAACATGAAAGTGTATTCAAACTTATCTCAAGGATACTTTGGTTGTGTGGACTCAAAATTGGGAAGGATAAGTGCTTTCCTCTCAATGTATACTTAGAATAAATCTATTCTTTGAAATATATAAGCCTCTTCCTAACTAGTGAATAAATGAATGAAAAATATAATTTTATAGTGGTATTTTTTTAAATTAATAACATGGGACTTATGAAGTTATGAAATTAATCATTAGGTGAATTTTAATTTTATCAATTAGTTGTTTGGCAAGAGGATAAAACTAGCAGATTCAGATACGAATGGGGAGTGAGATAGTACTAAAAGAGTGAACGTGTATGATAAATAGATACAACTAAGATATAAATTTGAATAATTAAATAAATTATGAATGTGAATATCAACTATTAAAATTTATTAACGATAAGGATCATCTACATATAAATAAAGGAAAGATGGGTTAGAACTGTATAATTAAGCATGAGCTAAGTGTGTATAAAAGGATGGTCAAAAGTGCATTTTTTTATAATTATATGTTAATTTTAGTGGATAAATTTTCACCCTTTTTATTATATTAATGAAATAATTAAAAATGAGTAGAGTAAAATAAAGAGAGTTATACTTGATCTTACTAGTATTGAGTAGGCTTAGATGTAGATCATGACTGAACTATGCTTCATGTAAACTTGAAAGGAAACATGTATAGATTAGTCATTAATTATTATGGAAATATAAAATAAAATAAATATATATATATATATATATATATATCAAATAACAAGGAATAAGGGTGGAGTCCTTGGACATTTTTCTCATTAAAACACTTGGATTGGAATATGCATGCCCTAATCCTTATTGGTAGGATAATGTTATTAATAAATAAATATGTGTTTTAATCCATCATCTCAAAAATCAAGGTATTAATATAGCTCATAATCCTTATATGAATTCTAATATATCATTCATGTGTAAAACTAGTGCAAAACTGGTGAAAAAATATAAATAAACCATTACAGATAGAATAAGATTTATTTTTGGTGAAAATATGGTTTAAAATTAGTGTAATTTTTTCATGATGTAATTTATACAACATTGAGGATGAATTTATTTAATTTATTCTATAGAACTAGTGTAAAATTGAGTAAAAAGTGATCATGTGCTACACACATGCCCCCAATCTAATAACTGAGTATATTGATTTTGATAATTGAGTAATACCAAATAAATTTATAATTAAAACTAAATAATATTATATAAAATATGGCATGCATTATTCCCACAATATTAGGAAAAATATGAGATAATCTAGTGTATAAATCTGAAACTTGTTTCTAAGCAATATTGCAAACTATTCGATAGACTGATTATAGTTCTAAGAATTTTGAAAAAATACAATTTTTATTCTTGGGCTAAAAACATTATGTCTTGGATAGTTATGTCCTATGTTTTTGTCCAAATGGCATGTTTTTATCCAAAAATGATTTATGGGTATAAATTGAGTATGAACTATGATAAATTGAGTAAATGTTGTCTTTTCCTAACTATGTAATAAACTATTTCAGATTGGTATCTAAGACAATCCACTATGTATTCCCCCTCTTTTAAGGTAATTTGTGAATCATGTGTAATAACTTAGCTCAAAATAAAAATTTAAACAAATGATGTTTTAAAAAAAAATGAAATATAGAGTAGTAATGATAACATTGGAGATCATGGCATCATATTTATAATCTAAGAAAAAATAGTAATCTATGATACATATAGAACCAAGAATACATAATATCATGTCTAAATAGATGTTATAAATTAAGAACACAATGAATAAATAAAAAATATTGAGTATGTGATACTAATATAGAATTAGTTAGGGAGAGATGCATGATATGGATCATGGAATTATAAAATTGGGGAGATGCATAATATCTATCATGAAATCATAAAATGAGAAAACAATAGCATCAAAATTCATGTCTATGACACATACAAAAATATCACATTAAAAAGAACACAAAGCCAACAAAAAGGCCAAGGGGAAACATACAAGGGACATGTTCAATTTTAAATCACACATATAAATGCACAATAAGGTTTAGAGTTATAAACAAGGACATGTTTACAATTCCATAATCTAGAGAAAAAAGTACACACAAAGCATGAAACATGTTACATATTGATTATCTCACTAAATTGATTTACATAATTATGTATGGATTATTATGGTTGTTAAATTGATTTATCTAAATTTTAAGTCATATGTTATTATGGGATAAATGTATGTCACTTATATTTCATGAGTTGATTATTATGAGATGGATAATTATGAATTCAGTACATAATGATTATGTTACATTTGATAGTATAACACTATTTTTATGATATATATATCATGATATACTTGAATAATTACCTTCTTATCATGAGTTGGATGCAAGAGAGATCACCCCTCAAATAATGATGAAGGGAGAACATCATTAGATAGGGTGATTTAGATGGAGATGGTGAAGGACAATAGAGGAACTACTAAGACCCATGCACACACCACATTAAATTTTAATATGTTATATGCATTGTGTGTTTGGATTAGTACATTTTGAAAGCTAATTGCAGTTAGACATTAGAATTTGTATGGTTTAAATGTTAGTACATAGGTATGGAATAAATATTTTATGTGATTGTATTTTTGTTAATATATGTAGACTTAGTGTTTAAGTTTCATTATGATTATATAAGATTATTTTACTCATGTTTATGTATGTTTACAGGAATGTCAAATCTAATAGAGGATATCTAATTACTATTTTTTATAGACTAAAAAAATGTCTTTATAACATTTTTAAACATTAAACCTTTTATTATTGGTATTAAGAATATCAATATACACCAAGATATTAAAAATAATAGACATATATAGCTTATATACACTAATAATGACACAAACAATTATCTTGTCATAATTGAATATAATAATTGATTGGTCTATAATTTTAAGATATAAAGGCAATAGATTTGTTAAAAGATATAATTACCTTTATTACATATTTAAGGATATTAAACTATGCTAAAATATTAACCTAAGAGCTAAGTCTAATCTAGTTATCATGCATGTATTATGATGAGAATTGAGGGTATAGTTATCATTTTGTAAATGATTAAAAAAGTGGAATTTGGAGTAAGATTACTTGGAGTTATAACATAGAGTAGCATGCATAACTTTGAAATTAATACATTAAATTTTTTAATAATTACAAAGAGCTCAAGTTAAGTTGGAAATAGGGATTTCTTAATCTTATTTATTGGAAAATAATTGGTCATTGGTCTCATGTTTAAATGATAAAATTTAGATTTTTGCATGGAATATGGATTGAGGTGAATAGGAGCATGCAAATCATGAATAAAAAATGAAAATGATAAAAATGGAGTTGTGGAAGAGAAGGCATGATGGTGAGGATGAAGGAGAAGAAAGGATAATACAAAGCAAAAAGAAGGAGATTTATATTTATTCAACTTGTTTTTCAAATTTGGAATCAAATTGGAAAGGTTGGTGATGTATTCTATTTATTGGTTGTTTAAGCTCAAAAATTATATGTATATTTTCTTATAAGGGTTTTATTATTTATTATATTATGTATATATACTTGGAGATAAGGATTTGTCCTTGTGGAAGGCTCGACCATCTACAGAACCAAGTCATTATCCTCAAACCCTTAGGCCTGACAAATATGAATAATAAATGATTTTATTTGGATGGAATAGGTTTTTAAATTATGTGTAAATACTCTTAATAAAATAGAGTCTTAGCTAGGAGAATATAAATCTTAATTTGTGTATTAGTACATATACATATAGAGGACTATGTTTTATTTGATTTTGGGAACCTTTTTTGAAAATATGTAGCTTAGATGGGAATAGGTTTTTAGAATCATAATGGAGACACTCTATGTTAAATGAAAACCTAAGATATTTGTTGGAAAATTTTGTTGGTGTAGGCATTTTTTCCACTATATTTTTCCTACACGGTTGTATTAGCTTGCTTAGGGCTCTAGAGGTCATTTGGGTTACTTGGGAAGATTAGTCCCACATTCACTAGAATGTGTGGTATATTTCCCTCTCCAACCTATATATGCATCTTTCTCCATTTGCATTAATTTAAGATGATATAGTGTATTTCATTATTTTCTTTCATTACTTTTTTATATTCTTTTATCATGATTTCATTTAATATCAGCTTCATTGTGATATGCACTTGATCGACTTGTGAGATCACTCCATCATGTGCATTAATTGATATGGTGATCTTGGCTACAACTCTTTTATAGTATTAGAGTGTCAATCCATGTTCATGATTGCCTGGTTGGTTGGTTATTTTTTATTATTTTTTATGAAATCCTAAGATTTGATATTGTACTATCATAAGAATTATTGAGTTAAAATATTTTGATTTGTGAATTGGATACATGGGTTTGAATGTTTGAGCAACCTGATTTTGCTTACAAACCCATGATTTTAGAGGTTCTTTCATGGTATTCAAATCTATGGTTTATTCTCTTTTACCAGTCAAAATAGCATTTGCTTAGTTGTTCATGCCTTGATTTTGTGGATGTAGATCATTCTACCAACCACCATACAACATATTCATTCATTCATGTGTTTTTTTTAGCCCATGTCAAATATAACAAACTTTTATATTATTTTTACTATCCAAATAAGGTTTTACATATATATCAAAGTCCATCCCTTTATAATTTTATAGCTCTTAGATCTGTGTTGAATCTCTCAAATGAGTAACATAAATCTCAGTAGAACTTGTCTCATTGGATCTATTATTTTTAATCATCTTTTTATAGAAAGTGGAATCCTTGTTTGTGATCTATAGATAGGCATTGAAAAGAGAGGAGATACATGCTAAGGCATTATATATCCTATTCTTTTTTCAGATCTAACTCTGGTGCTTTCATTTTTCCTCAAGTTTGGCATCATTCTCTAAACTATTGGTGTCATTCTCTTCCAAGATGGAGATATAGTCATCTTGATTTCCAAATATGTGTGGAATACAAAAACTACTACATAGTGTCACATTCAAATCTATGTTGGCTCTATCTAATTTTATAGGATTTAGAGCTAGGAATAAAGGTGTTGGCAAAGGAGAGAGGCATTTCTTTTCTATAACATCCTAGCTCTAGCCTACGTCCCACCTATATCAAAATCTCTAAAATGATGCATTGAAATTTCAAAAGCATGGCATTAGAATAAGTCTTGGCATCATAGATCTGCATTTAACACTCTTTGTTGTTACTACTAAGGTGTTTAAACTTTATTTTGATAGTAGATTTATGGTTAATACAATTTATGAGGGTTTGAAATCCATTCAATGTCTTTTTATAACTAGATCTGAGGTACCTAACAATGTTTATTTCCATCCAACCTTTAGCTATAGCATATGACTCATCCATACTCTCTAATGGCACCCATTTTTTCTACAAAAATAGACCTATGAGTTTGAATGGCGATGTTTGTCTCTTTTTCTCTTTGTAAAAGTGGTGGCATTAGAGTTTTCCTCTCTCAGGCTAAGTTCATCATTTTTAAAGTCTAAAAAACTATTTATACCCTTAAAAATAAAAATTTGAATCCTATTTTAATTTTATTTAATATAGCTCTATGTAATTTTTTAATTAAAGCACCTTCATATAAGCTTTTTCCTAGAAAAACACATAAGGGTGTATGGGTAGGGGTATTTATGAGATTTGATTGCTTGAAGAGGTCCATAATTTTGTGCCAATTATAATGAGTGTTTTGAAGGCATATTACCTCACTCAAGGGTACCTTTTTTTAAGTTTTAAGTGCAAGTTTTTAGCCAATAGGCCTATTTACGAGAATTTTTTTTTGTTAATATCTTACAAACAGTAACTCAAAATTGAGTAATATCTTTTGAAAAAGTGTTTATTTTTTATTTCCCATGAATTGGGATAATTTTTCTTATAAAATTCACTAATTTATAAAGTTCCAAAATTTGGGGGGGCTACCTGACATAGTTTCAAGGGGGTTATATTATGGTTGTGATTCTATCCTGCATTGTCTCTCGTGTGCACATTCAATTTTTGTATCTATTACCTATTCCCATTTAAGGAATATTTACATATATTTCTCTTGTATTCTTACAATATTATCAAGCCTAACATCTATTTGAGTGTGCATTATCACTTATACACATATTTCTCTCATTTGATTGGACTCATTTTTAGCATAGTCTAAAGTCCATCTCAAGAGCATGTACTATTACTCTAGATGAGAAGAGTTGTTTTTTCTCCAATGATCCTTATTTGGAAGGATAACTATTATTTGTGGTGTGCTTACATAGAACACTTGCTCACATGCAATAATCATATTCTATTTCTATATGGATAGATTCTTGTACCCACTAATCATGTTCAATTTTAATAAGTGGGCTAATACTTGTGACAAGGTTTTTTCCAATCTATTACTACATGTTTCCATGGATATTCATTGCCATGTGGAATATATAGAGTGTCCATGCACTATTTTTAGTATACTATAGAGTATTTTTGATGATTTTGCTAAGATTTATGTCACACCTCCTCCTCTACTACCTATCATCTCTTCAGAGATAGTTATACTCTCACCTCCTAATTTTATTTCCTATAATGATACATCCATGGTGGATAGTGTTCATATTTTTGTTGATCCCCCACTATAGGATGAGATTATACTAGACCTTAGTTATCTTATTACAAATTTTGGTTCTATTCATATGCTGATTATTACTCTTTTAAATCCTTCACAGCCTTATACTTTGGAGGACTCCAATATTTATAGTATGAGTACACCTATTGTGATCATTGATGACTCATCTCTTCCTATGGACTTTCCTTATTTAGTTGGTGATTCATGCTACACTCTTTACATGGAAATTATTTTAGTAAATGTTCCATGTCATTCTTCTAACTGGTTCACTTTAGTGGTATTAATTTTAGAATCTATGCACATTCATGCCAAATATATGCCATAGATATGATCTGTATCACATTCAGAGATCTTCATATTACTTCCTTCATCTTCCATTATGGAAAGAGTAGACTTTTAGTACATGCATCAAGTTCTTCCTTTACCAAAGGGAATAAACATTTTTGATGTGGATGGAGATTTTATAGTCTTCAAGCAAAGGATCTTGTCATCAACTTTCATCATCTTACAAGCTGTACTTGGAATATTAATTATTTTTGCATCATATTTTGGGGGTTTTTTAGTCTCCTTTCTTCATTTCTCTTTTTGGGGGGAAGCTTTTCCCATTGGTATTTCTCTTCTCTATGTATGAAGGATTGCTTTGTACATGGGTACCTTATTAGGCCTTATTTCTAGGACCCATTTTTTATATCATTACTCATCTAAGTTGTGCTTATGATGGGGCATTGGTATCAGCCTTTTTTCCCACTGGGTTTTTTCTACATGGTTGTACTAGATTGCTAAGGGCTCTAGAGGTCATTTGGGTTACTTTGGAAGAATATTCCCACATTCACTATAATGTGTGGTATCTTTCCCTCTTTAACCTATATATGCACCTTTATTCCTATGTATTAATTTAGGATGATATAGAATATTTCATTATTTACTCTCATTACTTTACAATATTTTTTTATGCATGATTTCATTTACTAGCAGCTTCATTATGATGTGGACTTGCTCGACTCGTGAGATCACTCCATCATGTGAATTCATTGATCTGGTCATCCTAGCTAAAACTCTTTTAAATTTATGAAACTAAGATTAAAAATATATGCAATGGTATGTAAATATTTATACCCTACTAGGGTACTAGGATTTGTATATACATATGAATGTATATTTACGTAAACACATGGGGCATTGTGTTATAAATATAGATTTTATTTAGTTAAACTAAAGTGATTTGATAGTTGTAGTTATGTTTGAACAATCCTCTTTCATATAATAATATAGTTCTATTTATTTACATAATATTTAGGTTCATTTAAGGATTGTGTCGAGCCTATGGTAGAGAATGTAATATATATTTAATATGGATATTGAATCAACAACACTTTAGATTTATATATCATATGTTTCTCTTAAAAATAATGGATTTTTATGTCTAATTCAGAATATTTATTGATGTTTAAAAATCATTACGAGTTAAATAAATTTATTTTTCTATTAAGTCATTTGGTTTTTAAATGTTCTGGACTATCAGTTTCATGTATACATACACATAGATGACTATGTATTAAGTATATTAGAAATAGAGACATATATATATGGAAAAATATATAATTTGATTGTATCTTTATGAACAAAATATACACATTCAAATACTTAATATTGATTATGTTAGACAATGAGTATATATTTGGTTAAATGGAAAAGTCTACTATGTTTTATTGGGTTATTTTTTGAGAATTAAATACATATATATTATATATGTATCAATTTATTCTTGTTTATTTTAATTACAAGGTAGAATTTATTTTTATACAAATAGAAAACAAATATTATATTTTGAATGAGTTAATGTCACAAATAGTCAGTGGAACAGAGTATTTACATTTATAAAATTATGACTATAAGTTATCACTAGGGCTGATATATATACATATATAGTTGTATATCTATATATCAAATACCCTAGGTTGTAAGTTTTTATTAATATGCATCTTTGGATATGTGTATGAAAACACGTCAGGTATTTACATGAAATGAATTGAGTAAAATGGATATAAATTATGAGGTGATACATAGTTATGTAAACTTATGTGGAATAAAACAGTGTGTTTTAAATTATATATATTATGGGTTGTATATAATAAGATCATATATATATATATATATATATATATATATATATATATATATATATATATATATATATATGAAATATACATATATATATATATATATATATGAAATATACATATAAGAGAACCTAGGTCCTCTTATACACGTATAGCCTATATTTATGGAATAAATAACGTGCCTATAGTTATAGTAGTGACTAATCAGATAAGTCTTGAAATCTTGAAGGATAGGGAACTATAACTATACAATTGTAGCATAAGTCATATGAATGAATAAGTGTTTGTTAATGAGTTATTAAATAATCATATAGATTATGATTGTTGGTTTATATTGAGAAGTATGAATTATATATTATGAAAATAATGAATTTGTACATTAGAATTTATTAAGGGAAGTAGATTCTTTGAAATAACTTGTAATCTACATGTTTGGTAAATCAAATGCCTTATCATGAATATTGTTTATGTGATGTAAAATATAAATTAGGTTCATTCATATGTTTGATGGACTAAATATATGTATAACATTTATATTGTAACTAGAATGTGTTTATACTTGCTAGTATAAATAATTATATGAACCTGTTGGTTATAATAAATGTTAACCAAATCTAGAATTGATGATTCTAACTAAGTAGTGAGATAGACTTCAATAGCTTAGTTATGATTACCAATGCCCATTGAAGGTAATCTAATCAAGTGGTGTGTATGATATTGACCTATCTTAGAGATCATTAGTTATTTGAAAACTTTGGCCAAAGTAATGTTAAATAGACATTATCATTTCATATGTATGATATACATGTTTTTGTGATATCATGTTAGAACATATTTTATTTATGGTACACATCATATAGTATAAATATTACAAGATACGGGTACTATCATGTCACTTTGGATTCTCGCACCATCAATATCTACCCATCCATAAAGGGAGGACCATTCCCTATTTGGGAGATTGTATGAGGGATCGATGGTCTATGGTTGGTATGTAAAAGTGATTGAATGATGCTCTCACTCCCCATTATAGTACTTACTTGGATACTACACTTAAGATTATCAAAGATACTTGATTTAGAGTGACTCAAGTTCCATGGACCATTGTATTTATGATGAGATATCATTCCTATTAAAAATTTAATTGATTAATTATTATACATTAACAGTAATAGTTGTATTATAATATCAATCATGGTTAGATTTTAATTTGATTACTTTCCATATGTAGTTATGTTATGTTAATATCATGATAGTGATTAGTAGCTATTATTGTTGCATGTTTACTTATGTTTAATATGCCTAGTTAGTATGTTAAGGTCATTGATTACATTCTCATTATGTAGTCTAAAGAAATAATAAGTGTTGTGTAATTTTTTAAATTTTTTTTACTGTGTTATTATATTAAATCCCTTTGGGAATGTTACATTGTGGTATCAGATTTGTGGCTCAAAATATAGGTCTTAATGAGTCTGCTAACATTTTTTATTCTTATGATATCATAAATATGAATGGTGTGATCAATAGCATTAGGTGAGGGTCCTTTAAATGTCAATGATAATAACCTTCCATTTGATCTGTACCAATTTATTGTTGAATAAGTAACAAAGTTAGATTAGATTATTGAAACCATGAATGAGACTAGGGATAGAATCATAGCCCTAGAATAGGAAATTCATGGGCACGAAGAAGAAGCCCATCAAGATGAACCTAAAGAGCATCCTACTAAGAAGTAAATCCCTCAAGAGCATAAACACAAGGAAGTGCCTCAATATGCAAGAGCATGTGTAGTTGTATTATTTTCAAGGGATATGAAAAAGGTTAATCCACCTAAGTTTGATGGAATTATTATAGGAGATAGATATAAAGCATAGTTGAATAAAATGGAGAAGTGTTTTGAGATTTAAAACTAGTCTAAGATCACCAAATCCATTTGGGGAGCTTATCAGTTATTTGGATAAGTAGTTATGTGGTGGGACAATAAGAAGTTAGAAATGAATCTAAACTCAACCACCACTACTTAGGAGTAGTTTGGGACACTATTTAGATCATGGTGACTTCCAAAATTATATTTTCATCAAAATCTGTTGGATTTTCAAAATCTAAATCAAGGATACTTGTTGATGAATGAGTACTACTAATAATTCACCAAAATTATAAAATATGTACCTCAGTGTTAGGTAGATGATAGGTTTAGGATTAGGAAGTTCATTATGGGATTAAAACCCTAAATTGTAAAGAGGTGGATGTTCATGAACCATCTACCATGGACCAAGTCTTTGAGAAAGCAGTCAAGCAGGAGTAAAAGTTGAAATCTTTTGCTCAAGTTAGGGACAAGTTTAAGAAAAAATTTGGAATTTTTAAGCCAACTTTCAAGAAGAATAACTCAAATTATAAGAGTGGAGACTCCAAGATTTAGTTTAAGAATTAGAATACTAGATTCAACAATGGTTCAGGTAGCATGAAATTGGTTAATGATTTCAAAGGTAGTTTCAAAGGAAACCAATAGTCTAATAGGAAGGGACCACCAGGAATTTATTTCATCTATGGAGGTGACCATTTTTCACTTGAATGTACACATGATAATTTGAGGAATAAAGCTTTTTCCACTCAGTAAGGAAATTTTTAGTAATGTATTCATGTAGTGGTTGATAATTGATAAGCCAAATTCCAAGCTTCACCCATAAAACTATCAAGTAATTTATTTGAACACCTAATTTCCATTTTCATAGATATAGGGGCTACAAAATGTTTTATAGATCCTATAATTATAAATAAATTATCTATAAAATTTGGTGTAATGGAAATGCATGGTTGGTATAATATGGAAATGATTCTAAAGTCTAGGTTGATAAGATTTTAGTATAGATAGAAATTAGATTGCCAAAATTCATAATGGTTGTGATCTTTATGTAGCACCACTAGGGTCATATGATTTGATCCTAGGATTCAATTGTATTATGAATCATAAGGCCAAGGTTGACAATTATTTCAAAAAAATTGAGTGTCTTGATGATTCCATAAATTAGAGACTAATTGAGGGTCACAAAAGGGAGTTAAGGCTTAGGAAAATTTCTGAAATGCAACTCAAGAAGGCCCAAGGTAAGGGATGTCAAACATTTATCATTAAGATAAATGAAATGTAAGAAACCAAGGAACCATCGATTTAATATTATCCTTTCCTTAGGAATTTTTATGATGTGTTTCCATAAGAATTTCAAAGATTTCCTCCTAAATAGAAATTTGACTTCTCTATTCATATCAAACTAGGATTGAAACCTCAATCTAAAGCTCCATATAGAATGACAACCATTGAGTTAGGATAATTAAAGGCACAAATTTAGGAGTTTTTGTCCAAAGGGTTAATCAAACCAAGTGTATCATAATGGGGTTCACTAATTATCTTCATTAAGAAGAATGATGACACTCTTTGACTTTGCATTGATTATAGAATGTTGAATAAAGTGACCATCAAGAACATGTATCTATTACCACAAATAGATGATCTTTTTGATCAGATGTGAGGAGAAATAGTCTTTTCTAAGATTGATCTTAGAGATAGATATCATCATTTAATGATAAAGGATAATGATATTCCAAATAAAACATTTAAAACTCATTATGGGCATTATAAGTTTATGGTGTTACCATTTGGGTTGTTGAATGCACCTATAGCATTCATGAATCTCATGAATAATGTATTTAAAGATTACATAAATCATTTTGTTTTGGTATTTTTAGATGACATTATTATTTATTCCAAGGATGAATAAAAGCATATTCAACATATAGAAATGGTTTTAAAATGTTTATAAAAGCAAAAGCTATATGTAAAATTATCCAAGTATGCATTTTTCCAAAATAAAGTGCAATATCTAAGACATATTATCTCAAAAGATGGAATTTATGTTGATCCATCTAAGATAAGAGAGATTACGAAGTGGTCATCACCAAGGAATGTCCATGAGGTAAGGAATTTCATGGGATTATCAAGCTATTACAAGAATTTTTTTTGGAATTATCCAGGATAGTTAATCTAATTACCTCTTTGCAGCATAAAATTAAAAGTTTTATCTAGCTAGATAAGTGAAAAGTAGATTTTTAGGAATTGAAATTAAGTCTTACTTTTACACCCATGTTAATAATTCTTGACCCTAATGGTAAAATTTTAGTGATCACAGATGCATGTAGTGATAGACTAGGAGTCCTTATGCACAATGATGTAGTAGTAGCTTATGAGTCAAGGAAGTTGAAGCCTTATGAAGTGAATTACACCCCTCATGATCTTGAAATAGTAGTAATTATTCATGCTTTATAAATTTGGAGACATTATTTATTGGGAAAATCATTTGAGCTTAAAAATAATATTTGGGACTCAAATACATCTTCACTTAACCAAATTTGAATGTTCATCATAGGTATTAGTTAGATTTTTTGTGTAAATAAGACTTTGATATCAGTTACTTCAAAGGCAAGGAGAATAGATTAGTTGATGTTTTGAGTCATATAAGGTATATAACAATTATGGCTACTATCAAGAGTACTTTTAGGGATTGGTGATTGTTTTTTCATTAGGAGATGAATTATATGACTAATTCAAGAAATATTTGACTGAGAATGCTCAAAATCCTAGATATAAAGGATACAACTTAGAAAGTGATGGTCTTTTAAGATATAATGGAAGGATGTATGTGCTAGATAGAGAGAATTTGAGAAGCATGGTACTAAAAAAACTACACAACACCCCATATTTAGGACATCTAGGGGTAATGAAGCTTATGGTATAGATTAGACCACTTTATTTATGGAAGGGAATCAAGAAAGATGTGGTGGACTTTATGTCACATTGTCTCAAATATCATTGAGTGAAAGTTGAACATGTGTATCCACTTAGGTTGTTATATCCACATGATACACTGGACTAGAAATGGTAGGTGATCAATATGGAATTTTTTCCAAGTATTACTATTATCATAGAATAGGCATGACATGATCTTGGTTATAGTTGGTAAAAAACCAAGGTAGCACATTTTATACTAGGTAATTTGACAGACGATACACCAAATCTTTCAAACACATTTGCAAAATAAGTGTATCAATTTCATGATTTTCCATAGAAGATCATAGAAAATCATGATCCAAGAATGACTTCTAGATTTTGGTTAAGTCTATATTCAGATTTAGGTACTTAACTAAATTTTAGAACTACATATCACCCATAGATTGATCATCAAACTGAATGAGTTAATTAGGTGTTAGAAGATCTTCTTACTATGTATTGCATGGATTAGTAATAAAATTAGGAATAATACCTTCCATTGATTGAGTTGACATAAATAACTCATACCAATTTGATTTGAATATGGTACCATTTGAAGCACTTTATGGGAGAAGGTGCAAGACACCAATCAATTGGGATAGTTTGGAAGATAGGGTAATCTTTGGACCTAATATGCTATCAAAAATAGAGGATCAATTTAGAACAATTAGGTAGAGATTGGTTGAGGCTAATGATAGACAAATGAGATATTCTAATCTAAAGAGAATAACTAAGTAGTTTTCAGTAGGTGATAAAGTGTTTTTATGGGTTAAGCCACAAAAGAGCTTGATTACATTTGGGAAGTCATAAAAACTTCCATTAAGATATGCAAGACCCTTAAAAGTTTTAGAAGTTGTAAATCCTATAGAGTATAGGCTTGCATTGCCACTAGACCTAGATTTTTTTCATAATGACTTCCATGTATCTTTTTAAAAGTATATAGTTAAACCTTTGCATGTGTTGGATTGAAAAACTTTGCAAGTTCTAGATTTTGAGGTGGCCAGTGTAGCACTAATCAAAGTAATTGAAAATCGCAAAATTAATTTGAGTAATAGATAAATATCATAGTGCAAGGTCTTGTGGGACCAATGCTCTAAGGATAGTGATACTTGGGAGGACTATGATGAGTTTTACATGTTATTTCCACATTTATTTGCTCGATCTGATGCTAGATACTATGTTATTTATATGATAAAACTATATTTATTATTCAAAAAAATTATTTGAATAAGTGTAATTGGGATGATGACTAACTTTATGGGGGAAGGTTGTTACATCTTGATTCTCTTACTAAACTAATTTACATAGTTATTCATGGATTATTATGGTTGTCAAATTGATTTATCTAAATTTTAAGTCATTTGATTTTATGGGACATATATATGTTACTTAGATTTCATGAGTTCATTATTATGAGATGTCTAATTATGAATTTAGTAAATAATGATTATGTTACATTTGATATTACAATATTGTTCTTATGATATATGTATCATGAAATACTTGACTAACTACCTTATTTTCATGATTTGGATGCAGGAGAGTTCATCCCTCAAATCATGATTGAGGGATAGCATCATTGGAGAGGGTGATGTAGATGGAGATGGTAAAGGATGAAAAAGGAACTACTAAGACCCATGCACACATCACACTAGATTTTAATATGTTATATACATAATGTGTTTAGATTAGTATGTTTTGAAAGTTAATTGCATTTAGACTTTAGAGTTTATGTGGTTTAAATGTTAGTACATAGATATGTAATAAATATTGTACGTGATTATATTTTATATAATATATGTAGACTTAGTTTTTAAGTTGCATTATTATTATTGTTATATAAGGTTACTTTACTCATGTTTGTGTATGTTTACAAAAATGTAAATCTGATAGAGGATATCTAATTACTATTTTATATAAAAGATCAAAATGTCCTTATAAGATTTTTTAATGTTAAGCTTATTATTATTGATATTCAAGAATATCAATATATGTCAAGCTATTAAACATAATAAAATACATATATAGCCTATATACACTAGTAATGACATAAATGATTATCTTGTCATAGTTGAAGATAATAATTGATTGGTCTATCATTTTGAGATATAAAGGTAATAGACATGTTAAAAGAGATAATTAACTTTATTAGATATTTAAGGATATTAAACTATCTTGAAATACTAACCTAAGAGCTTATTATAATCTAACTATGGACTACATTGAGAATTGAGGGTATAGTTATCATTTTGTAAATGATTAAAAAGTGGACTTTGGGGTAAGATTTCTCAGACTTGTAACATAGAGTAGCAATAATAACTTTAAAATTAATATATTAATTTTTTTAAGAATTAGTAAAAGCTCAATTTAAGTTAGAATTAGGGATTTATTAAACCTAGTTATTATAAAATAACTGGTCATTGGTCTTAGGTTGAAATGGTAAAATGCAAATTTTTGCATTGAATATGGACTGAGGTAAACAGGAGCATACAAATCATGAAAAGAATTGGAAAATGATGAAAAGGGAGTTGTGGAAGAGAAGGGCACAATGGTGAGGATGAAGGAGAAGAGAGGATAATATAGAGTAGAAAGAAGGAGATTTATATTGATTTAACTTATTTTTCAAATTTGGAATCAAATTGGAAAGGTTGGTGATGTATTTTATTTCTCAGTTGTTTAAGCTCAAAAACTTTATTAGTTATTCTATTTTGTATATATATACTTGGAGATAAGTATTTGGCCCTTTGGATGGCTTGGCCATCCATAAAAACCTAATCATTATCCTCAAACCCTTATGATTGATAAATATGAATGAGTAATGATTTTATTTGAATAGAATAATTTTTTTAAATTATATGTAAATACTCTAAATAAAATAGAGTCTTATCTATGAGAATATAAATCTTAATTTGGGTATTAATATATATATACACATAAAGGACTGTGTTTTGTTTGATTTTGGGAACCCTTTTTGAAAATATGTTAAAATCTCAGCTTGGCTAGGAATAGGTTTTTATAATCATAATGGAGACACTCTGTGTTAAATGAAAACCTAAGATAGTCATTGGAAAATTTATGAAACTGGGTTAGATTGAAAATATATACAAGGGTATGCAAATATTTATACCCTAATAGGGTACTGGGATTTGTATATATATACCAGTGTATATATACACAGACACATAGAGCACTATGTTATAAATATGAATTTGATTTAGTTAAACTACAATGATTTGATACATGTAGTTAAGTTTGAATAATCCTCTTGTATATAGTAATATAGTTATATTTTTATGCATAATCCTTCGCATCATTCAATGTTTGTGTCAAGCCTATGGTAGAGAATGTGATATAGATTTAAGATGAATATTGAACTGAAATCACTTAGATTTATATATATATGGTTCTTTTAAAAACTATGGATTTGTATGTCCATTTAGAATATTTATTGATGTTTGAAAATTGTTATGAGTTAAATAAATTTGGTTTTCTATTAACTCATTTGGTTTTTATATGTTATGGACTGCCAGTTTCATATATACATACACATAGAGGACTATGTATTAAGCTTAGTAGAAATAGAGAAATATATATGGTAACATATATAAGTTGTTTATGTCTTTATGAACAAAATATACACATACAAATACTTAATATTGACTATGTTTTAGACAATGAGTATATGGTTGGTTAAATAGAAAAGTCAACTATGTTTTATTGGGTTATTTTCTAATAATTGAATACATATATATTATATATGTATCGATTTGTTCTTGTTTATTTGAATTACAAGGTAGACTATATTTTTATGTAAACATAAAATAAAGATTAGAACTTGAATGAGTTAATGTCACAAATAGTCAGTGGAACAGAGTATTTACATTTATAAAATTATGACTACAAATTATCACTAGGGTTGATATATATACATATATAGTTGTATATTATATGTCAAATACCTAAGGTTATAGGTTTTTATTAATATACATATTTAGAGATGTGTATGAAAACACTTTGAGTATTTACATGCAATGAATTGAGTAAAATGGTTATAAACTGTGAGGTGATACATAATTATGTAAACTTGTGTGAAAAACAATATTAAGTGTGTTTTAAATTATATATTATAGGGTGTCTACAATAAGATCATATAAATATAAGAAATATACATATAAAATAACTTAGGTCCTCCTCTACGTGTATATCCTATATGTATATAATACGTAGCATGCTTATAGTTATAATAGTAACTAATCAGATAGGTCATGAAATCCCAAAGGATATGTAACTATAACTATACAAACATATCCTAAGTCATAAATGAATGAATAAGTGTTTGTTTATGAGTTATTAAATAATCATATAGATTATGATTGTTGGTTTATATTAAGAAGTATGAATTATATATTATGAAAATAATGAATTTGTACATTAGAATTTATTAAGGGAAGTAGATTCTTTGAAATAACTTGTAATCTACACATTTGGTAAATAAACTTGCTTGTCATAAATATTGTTTATGTGATGTAAAATATAAATTAGGTTCATTCATATGTTTGATGGACAAAATGTATGTGTAGTAATTATTTATATAATTATCATGTTTGTACTTGCTAGTAGAAATTATTGCTTGAACTTATTGGTTATAATAAATGCTAATGAAATCTAGCATTGATGGTTCTAACTAAGCAGTGAAATGGACTTCACTAGCATAGTTAGCATCACCAATTCTAGATGAAGGTAATTAGATCAAGTGGTGTGTATGAATTTTATCGATCCTAGAGATCATTAGTTATTTGAAAACTTTGGCCAAAGTAATGTTAAATAGATATTATCATTTCATATGTATGATTTACATGTTTATGTGATATCATGTTAGAATGTATTTTCTTTAAGGTACACATTATGTAGTAGAAATATTATAACACGTGGGTACTAACATGTTTCTCTAGATTCTTGCACCATCATTATTTACCCATCTATGAAGGCAGGTCCATTCCCTATTTGGGGGCTTGTGGGGGATCGATGGTCTATGTTTTGTGTGTAAAAGTGCTCGTATGATGCTCTCCCTCCCCACTATAATACTTACTTAAAGACTACACTTGATATTAAAAGAGATACAGGAGTTAGAGTGACTTGAGCTCTATGTAGCATTATATATATTATTGTATTTATGATCAGACATCATGCCTATTATAAATATAATTGATTAATTATTGTACATTAACAATAGTGACTATATTGTTGTACTAGTCATGGCTATATTTTAATATGATTACTTTCCTTATGTAGTTATGTTATGTTACGTATAATGTTAGTGATTAGTAACTATTATTATTACATGCTTACTTATGTTTAGTATGCGTAGTTAGTATGTTAACGTCATTAATTATATTCTTGTGGTGTAATATAATGAAAGAATAAGTGTTGTGTAAATTTTCTAATTTTTTGAATGCATTGTTCTAGTAAATCCCTATGGGTATGTTAAAAAACAAAGAAGAAAACATGGTAAGCATGTATGGATAAGTTAAATTGACATACACAATAAATTTGTAACATTAATGTATTCATAAACTTAGGTATCTAGTAAGACATGAATGTGAAATTAAGTGGGAAAATAATGATAGATTTTTTGCAATGAAGTGTATGGTAGTATGAGCAAGAGAGATAGTCTTAAAATGATAAAACCTATGTAAAATATTACCCTAGTTAACTTTTTGAGATGTAAACAAGTTGTATAAGGCTTGTGACTAGTTTGGATCTAATAAATTAAATCTTATGTTCACTGGGAAAAAACAAATGAATCAAACAAGAGCATAGTGTGTTACAATTTCAAAAAGAAATTTTTTATTTATGTAAATTTTATAGGTCTAAGTCAGTATCACCACCTACAACTGCATCAAAAGGTGATAACCTACATGTTCTAAATCTCAATCAAGTACACTTGTGAGGCATTTTCTATAAAAAATGGATATAAAGAAGAACTATATATACTAAAGCACAAATCAAATGATTTAAATAAATAAAACATATCATGCATAAGTCCTTATTTTTATAATTTTTTAAATATTCTTTTTTATTCTATATTTTAATTTATAAAATTAAAAAAAAGAACATATTAATCAATGACTCCAACTAGCCTCACAATAAATATGTTAGATATCTAGCATAATTAGTATGACCTATCATGAATAGAAAGTATCATACCACTATGAAGTGATTAATATAAAGTCATAATATTAAAAATGACTAGTCTGTAACATAACTATCATTGTCATGGTGATAATCTATAGTATGACATGTATGTTTAGCCTAGTGAACTCTCAGAATATTTAGAACCCAATGAGGAGTGTACAAACTTTGTGTTGGTGTTATTTTTTGAACCCTATTAATTCCATATAATAATAATGTAAAATGTGATAGAATAGAGAGTGTCTCTCTATAATTTATGATAAATAATTGATTAAGTGATAATTCAAGGATAGACATCCTTATCGGGTTAACCATTTTTTTCTAAGTTCTATAAATAAGATGATAATTTTTATGTTGTTCAAATGAAATATAATATGTAAGAATAATAACCTTGGGTTGTATGGGGCATTAATATGGAATACCATGAGCTATGATAACCTTAATAGTATAAATTTATTTCAAACATCTATGTACTATAGAAGGTAATGCACAAAGTTATTAAATCCAAGGACATACTAATAACATATCAAAGACTATTATTTAGGGTACTATTGTAAAATTGGAGGCCACATGTGTTAAACCAACCTATATTGGTAGTGTGATCTTGTATGCACCCAAAAATTACATGGTTAATTTTCCCACAAAAATTTGATGATGATGTAATGATCTCTAAAATACTCTTAAGACTAGTTATATTTGACATTAGTGCTCACTATTATCTTTTTTTTCCTCTCTTTTAACCTTTAAATTTCAATTTTGAGTTATTTATGGCCTTAGTATTTTATTTACTTCATTTTTAAAGAAATTATTCCTCTTCATGTCAAAATCATCTATTTATGTGATAAAACCACATATTCATAGCATGAACTACTGTAGTCATTTCATAAACATCCATGGTAGTGTCATTACATATGTGGTGGTTTCATAATTTTTAAGAAAGGGTTAATCATGATATGAGTTGGTTTTATAACCTTATGTGATAGTTATTTATCCATTACCTATAATTACTAGTAGTTTTGTCATAATTTCCCCATCTTCTAGTTTTAACCTCTGAGACTTGATTTCTCACACATTTTTCATTCTTTGAGTTACATTTATTCCTTGATTTACTTTTTATTCACCTCCATAATAACCCATCTCACTCCTACTCTTTTTTATCACTCCCCATACTTCCTAAGTTTAGCTTTCAATTAACTAGTGGTTAAAGTCACCCTTACAACCCCCTTGCTTATTATATAAATATCTATAGATTATATTTTATCATTATATATCACCTCAATCTTATAAAATTATAAAAATCAAACCTTGATTTTTCCTCTTAGTTCTATACCTTCCTTGTTTATGTAAACCTCACATTTAATCTATCTTGAGTCCCATGGCCTATCTCTTAGTCAGACTAGTATTATATTGATGACATAGACATTTGATCTTGCCTAGAATACTTGAAATGTATTTATATTACACCTCTATAAGTTTTGATCATGTACCTATTTTTCTAATTCCTTGACACTAACATCCAAGATAGATAGTTGTGTCGATGTTACTATCCTATCTTATACAAGTATTTAGTGCCCTAAAGTCATCCAATTTATAAATGAAATGTATCCAAATGGTTAGAATAAGTGATTTAATGTGAGTTATCTCTTGATAGGATTGGAATAAATATAATATCAACCCTAATTCATTCCTTATCTATCAATAAAACCAAATATACTAAGGCACTTATCAAAAATCACTCTATCAAGCATTTAATTGATCAAAGGTTCCCTATTTACATTCTAGTCATTTCTAGAGCACATATATAGGTCTAAATTACTAAATTATAAGTAATAATATCTTATTTTCTAAGGTAAAAGATAGGTCACTATTGTATTTGATTTACACATATTGCATGATCCACACATAAGCTAACATGTAAGGGATAACTACATGAGTTTAAGGCCCTCTTCTAAAGTATTGGATATATAATAAACACCCTTATATATCAGGGTCATTATGGATAGCTTGAAACCATGTTCCCACTAACCCATTTTCCCCCAAGGTCACATTGAAGATAGAAAGATAGGTTTTTTCCATTTCACAATTGATAGTTCATAACCTAGATCTGAATCCACCAAAGTGAAGGTGAAGTAAAACCTAAAATAATCTAGGTGGTTATATCATATTTCATAAGATATTCCATATATGACACTATCATCAAACTTAGATGGTAACATTAATGCAAATGTCCCAAGCTAAAATAACTATACAAATAACTAGGGCATTAAATATAAAATCTAATTATTATTTTAGGATCATCTCCTAGTATGCTTCTTACTTGTTCCACATCTAGATCTACATTAGCATCATATCTAACTAAGTACATTATTTTATGTAATTTTATAGATCTAGCATAGTTTTAATTTTCATTGATAGTTTATCTCATAAATTAGTGTATGTTATATTGAGTTTAGCATTTAATTACCCTATTGTAGATCTGATATTCAACTTTGTGCCTTATCATTTCTATATTATTAATCCTATCTACCCAAGAGGATCCACATACAATATTAGGTTTAAACAGTAGTGAACTTTATCCATGTGAATATGTAATTTTTTTGATCTAGGGATTCCAATCCTCTTAGGTTTTCATCTTGTTGTGATGGATTTTTAGATTTGAATCTTTACCATAGGGTTTTACCTCCTCTAGTCATAAGTTCTTCATGTGCAAATGCTTACAAGTGGACTCTTCCTTGATCAGCACATTTTTTATTAAAAATAGGATTATTTCAAAATTACTCCAATGTATATTTTACTCATATTTTTATATGCAAAAACCCCTTTTTGATCACCAAAATATTGTATAGATTTTCCAACTTTGGAAATTTTTTATTTTTAGTAAATTTAGATCTACAAGCCTTTCATGTACCTTTTTCCCCTATTTTTAGAGGTTCATATGATTTCCTATTTTTATATAAAAACTTATATAATATTTCTAGAAAACTTAGACAATAACTTAAAATTTCCATATCATTAATATAATGATTGATTTCTCCTTGGCATTTGTTTCCCTTGCTTATCTTATTCAAATATACCTTTTTCAAATATTTCAAATGGATAAAAATGAGATTACTCCTATTAACCCTAAAGAGGGTGATAACTATCATCCCTCTAACCAGGTTCACACTATCATTCATTCAATGAAAAGGTAGATCATCATATTATGCCAAAAGAGGGTAATAATAAAACCCTATAAGATCAAATTGAAAGTATGAACAAGTTAGTAAAAGATTTAAAATATAAAAATCAATCTTTAGACTCAAATATCACTTTATTTCAAAATCATATTTCATATACAAAGAATCCATAATATGTTACTGTGAACCATGTATTTACATATTCACAAACCAATTATATGCTTAATAAGAATCAATCTTGGAAGCCAACACCAAAATCACCTAATGATAATGATTCCACAAGTGACCAAAATCATACTAATAAGTCAATGGAAATCCTAATAAAAATATTTGAGACAAAGTGATAAAATTACCTCCTCTACATCCTTTAAGGAGATCTAAGTACTATTGTACATGTCATAAAATGCATGGGCATCATACTGATAATTTTTTTACATTAAATAACCAAATATAAAGTTAGAAAAATAGTGGTGATCTTATCATTGATACATATACAAATAAAACCACTCACATTATGATTACTTCTCCTAAAGCACAAGTGCTAAAATAGAAAATGTGGGTATTAAAAGAAAATTTAGAGCAAAAATGGTTACAAATACCAAATGTATAGCAAGAAAAGATTTAAAAAGATAAATCATATCAAAAAAATGATACAAACTTACCTCTCAAAAATGATATTCAACTTTACAAATAGTGTAGTTTTGGAATGAAATATTTATAAAAATTTGATTATCATATTCAAGGATTGGGAAAATATTCTTAAGGAATCACTCATCTTATTTTCACATATGATCATAATGACCATCAAGGCTTTAGATGTATTGGAAATATTAATGCAAATAAATCAAATATACATTTTTCCAATACAAAAAGGAAGGAACCTTCAAATGAAAATGAGGTACACAAAGAACAATTCCATAATAAACAATAAATGGATAAAAGATGATTCAAAACAAAAACACTTACAAATTCAAAAATTAGAGAAAGAACAAAAGTTTCCAACTCAAATTCAAGAAAAGAAAATAAAAATTATCAAAATAGGGTTTATAACAAAAGAGGTCAAAATTTAAGAGACACCTGACAAATCTAATGCTCTAAATATGCTACAAAAGGAACAAGTATAAAAAGATTAAAAAGTACCTAAAAGGGGTAATGTCAAATATATGCCTTTGTATGAAGAAATTGCCAATCATTCCTCAAAACATCAATTCATTGAACCTTACATAGATAGAAAGTAATGCCAAAATATCATGCTTGATCCAACTTGTGAAATCAATATATTTACCTAAAAAAAATTACATCTTTGGGATATGGTGATGAACATGTGAATAAAGCTACTATATATTATCTTTATGTTGGATCTTTTAAATATAATGTCACACTCAAATATAAATTAAGATATATTATTCTACTTATAGTCCCTTTTCATAAAAATATAATGCAAAATTTGGCAAACCATGATAATCATAGTAAAGAAAAAATATTTGAGCCAAAGATACCAAGTATAAATATACAAAAAGTACATGATACACTTTTTTATTCTACTATACATGCATATGGCACATATGATTCAATAAATTTTATACATTTACCACCCATAGAATATTTTCATCCTCATTTTGAGATTGTGGGATAGCTTATAAATCTCCAACAACCTCTAAAAATACCAAAAACACTATTGGTACTTACCTATTCTATTAGATCCTTAGCATCCATATGTAACTTCAATAATGATGGACCACATACTTAATTAATCATACATACACATATGTGTCACACTTATACATTGGGTGTGATAATGCATACATAGCTACATAATACACTCCTATGTTTGGCCTTCCTTCTACTGAAGTTATATGGACATTGGGGGTTTTGCTTCTTTGATATTAATACACACAAGTTATATGATTTGATGATCACTCTACAATATCATGTTTGAGATTACATATGTACGTACACATACCTATTATCCATGATTATATCTTACACATGGTACTTTATATGCTATACACTTGACATACTTTTATAACACATTGGATCCATGGGCCACTATGACATGTTTATGATAGATGCTTATGTTTTACTTTGTGTACATCCTTGAGTGCCTTGTCTTGCTTGTTAGAGAATTTTAATATGCTAATTTTCTTGTGGCCCTCATGCCTATGTATGATTTATTTTACATTTTAATAATGTCATTAATGTTTGTGTGGACATTTAAATATGTCATTCTTGCATTCATGGATATTTGACTAAGTCATGTCTCTTCAATTATGTGGCATTTTAACATGCCCCTTAGTTGTGATCTATTTAGACCATTACTTATTGACTTAATTTTTGACTGATCTTGTGTGTGTGCTTGTTTTATTTTTTATCTTTTATTATTATTATATATATACATACATACATATATATATATATATATATATATATATATTAATGATCTTTATCATGAATTTTATGCCTACATGTGATCACATTGGTTTTATTCACTTCAATGATACATTTACTTATGCATATTTTTATAAATGTTACATGGTTCAATCACATATTATAAATCTATATGGTTATCTTCTTCCATTGAGATGAGGTGACTAATAGGTACTATTTTTGACTCAACTCAAAGGGGGAGGGGCATATCAATGGAGACGTCATGGTGATATGGATTCCACATTTTAACAGTTCTTATATTCAATGGGAGCATGCTTTAGAAGCATGTTCTTCACACCTTTTTCAATATGTAGCATACTTATATTATAGTATGGGAATGTTTTGGAAACATGTCCTCCACATTGGAACTTATATAAATTTTTATAGTTATTCATATATAATGAGGGCATGCTTTGGAAGCATGTCCTCCACTCTTACACACTTGTTCAAATTGGCAAGAATAGATAATTATATGATTAAAATTCATAGTTATGGTATAATTATATACATTGGTATCATTTTTATACATAATTTCATCATGAGACATATCTAAGGTGCATATGCTATGCAACATGTGCCTAATACTAAAAAATCAAAATTAGTTTTAGATTTCAAATCTCTTCTATGCACTATTACCATAACACATACTAATACCCCATGGACTATTACAAAATTTGTCAAACCAATCTATTAGAATAGTTGGTTCACCTTTTAGTATGGTTGAGTTGATAAAATCACTCAATCTTGTAAATTTTTTAGGTTGGTCCTGATTGTATCATCCAACCTCACTAGGCTATAAGTATAATTGGGTTGCACGATTGAGCTAATATCAATTGCCAGGTGACAACTCACTTTTGTTCCAAAGTTAGGGGCATTTTCATTCAAATATATATATATATATATATATATATATATATATATATATATATATATATATATATATATATTAGTCTTATATTTATAGCCTTACAATGATACATCCTACAAAAAACTTGCTAATAGGGAAAGAGGTTACATCGACACACATATGTACTCTTAAACCTTTATCTTACATTTAAATCTATTTTAAGTAATTTTCACCCATATTTTATTCACTAATTTTACAATATAATATGATCTTGGTTGTAGGTCAATCACTTTAAATTAACTCATTCAACTCAAGTTAATATAAGGTGAATAATATTGTTTAATCCTAAGTTGAATGTGGATCCTAATTAGGTAGATAGGATTAAAGATATATAAATGATAATGCACAAGGTTGAATATCACATCTACATCAAGATAATTAATATGCTAAACTTATATATGCCATATGCTAAATTTATTAAACTAAGTTAGGCTATTAATGGAAAGTATAATTATGCTAGATATATAAATGACATAAAAGAGAGTACTTAGTTGTTTCTAATTATAACACAATACTAGATATGGAATGAGTATAAATTAAATAAAGAGATAGTTCTTGAATAATTATTAGATTCTAGATATGGTGCCTTTGGCTCTCTAGATAATTGTATTATCCTAGGATTATTGCATCAATGTTATTACTTGGGTTCAATGTTAGTGTCTAGTATGGAATATTAGCTAAAATGGGATGTAACCACCTAGATACTTTTGGGTTTGGATTCACCTTCACTTTATTACATTCAGATATGGGTCATAAATTTTCACTCCTAGTGAAATGGCAAAACCCTAGCTTTTTATCTTCAATATGACCTTGGGGAAAATGGGTTAGTGGGCACATGGTATCGAGCTAACTAAAAATGACCCTATTATCAAAGGGCACTACCTACATAGACAAAACTCTATAACAGGCCTTCAAACTCATGTATTTCTCCCCTACGTGTTGACTCATGTGTGAATCATGCAATGTGTGTAAATCAAGTACAATAGTGACCTATATTGTAACTTATAAACTATGACCATATGATTTCTCCTTTAGTACTTCAAACCTATATATGTGATGTACCTATGACTAGTGTGGAAATAGGGAAGCTTTGATCAATTTAGTGCTTGATAGATTGCTTTATGATAAGTGCCTTGGTATCTTTAGTCTTCTCTAAGTGATAAATGAATAAGGGTTGATATTATATTTATATCAATCTTATTGAGAGATAACTTATATTAAATAACTTATTTGACCATTTTATTATGTTTTATTTACAAATTGGATGATTTTAGGGAATTAAACACTTATTTTGAGGAATGATAGTAACATCAATGCTACTATTTATCTTAGACATTAGTGTCCATGGAGAAAGAGAGTAGGCATAGGCTTAGATCTTATAAATGTGTAAGACAAGTACATTTTAATTACTCTAGAAAAGATGGGATGTTTATGTCATTGATATAATGTTGGTTAGACTAATATATAGGCCAAGTGGCACAAGATAGATCATATGTGAGGCTTGTAGAAGCAAGGCATATATATAACTAAAAAGAATATCCAAGGTTTATGTTTTACAAGTGTGTAATAATTAGTGATACATAAACACACAATATCATTACATTTTCCCCTCCCTTTAATCTATAAATTAAATTTATAATTTAAAGGAAATAAATAATTACCTAGGTGTGCATGTACACCTTTACTTTGCTTGATTTAAATTTAAGTGATTTTTTGGAGTTGAATTTGAGTGATTTATTGGTGACTAGATTAAAACCAAGAGCATGTTACAGTGTATAATCAGTGCATATAATCTAGGTTAAAATTTACTTGAAATAGATTTAAATTTAAAGAGAAAGGTTTAGGAGTACACATGTGTGTTGATGTAAACACCTTACTTTTTGGCAAGTTATTTTTATAAAACTATTTATCATTGTAAGGATCTAAAATTGAGATTAGGATAAATATAGATAATATTTAAAGTGCATATATCCAAGGAGATAGAGAGAGGTTGGAAGGCACATGCCCCCAACTTTGAACAAAAAGTGAACCATTTGATATTTTAGATTAGCTTAACCATGCAACCCAATTATACTTACAACTTGGTGAGTTTGGATGATCAACTCAAACTAAAAACTTGGAAAGATTGTGTGATTTAATCACCCCAACCATACAAAAGGTGAACCAACTACTATAATAGATTAGCTTGATAGAGTCCTCAAAATTCCATAGGGTATCAGTACATGTAATAGTTTTAGAATCTAAGATTTATTTATATTTTTAAACACTAGGCACATGTTACATAACAGATTCACCTTAAATATGTCTCATGATAAAACAATGATAATAATGGTATAATGTATAAAATTATACTTGAAATATGTATCAAAATAATATAACTATATTTTTGGTTAATTTAGATAACTATGTAAGTGTGGAGTAAATTATTTTAAAGATTTCCCCCATTATATATAGATAAATGTGAAGCTAATATAAGTATCAATGTGGAGGACATATTTACAAAATATACCCCCACTATAAACTAGATATGTTGAATACTAGGTAGGTGTGGATAACATGATTCCAAAGCATGCTCTCACTAAATCTATGAATTAATATAAGTATCATAATGATTGAATGTGAAGAACATGATTCCAAATAATTCCCCCACTAAATATGAAAAATGTGAATGTGTGGAACCTATGTCCATATAACATGTTCACATTGAAATTAAAAACTAGTATAAGTATTGAATACTAAATAAATGTGAATAACATGCTTCCAAAGCATTCCCCCACTAAATCTAAATTTTTTGAATGTGTGGAAACCATGTCCATATGACATGATCCAACTAAATATAAAAATTAATATAATTATTGAATACTAAATAAATGTGGAGAGCATGCTTCCAAAGCATGCCCCCACTATAATTTGGGAAATGTGAAAGTGTGGAAGCCATGTCTATATGACATGCCCCCACTAAATATGTAAATTGGTATAAGTACCAAATACTAAATAAATGTGGGGTATTATCTTCCAAAGTATACCCCCACTATAATAAATAAACTATGAAAAATGTGGAGAATATGAGTCCCAACAATCCCCCCATTCAAATGCCCCTGTTTGAGGTGAGGTAAAAATATCACCTAGAAGTTACCTCACCTCAAAAGGGTAAGACAACTATAAAGTCTATTAAAGTAACCATGAAGCATATAGAAGGAAACATTTATAGGTAATATATCATTTAAGAACATAGAAACAAAGTGATCACATATAGGCCTAAGATGCAAGATACATATCATGGAAATTTCTAAATAGTAACATTATAAGCTCAAAAATAAAACAAACACATACATAAGAACACTTAAAATCATTTCAAAAGGCAATGTTTCAAGGAGACTGAAATCAAGGGGCATGTTCAAATGCCACAAAATCAAATGGACATAATTAAATCAAATGACCATAAAGTAAGGAATTAAATTTTCAAATGTCCATACAATGATCAATGACATATTAAAATGTCTACAAAGAAAAACATAGTCATGCGGGCCACATATAAATGATCATATTTAAATGCTTGAACAAGAAAGATAAGACACTTAATCAAGTATGTAAATGAAAATTCATAAGCAACCAACATAAACATGTCATAGGGGCCCACAGATTTAATTTGTTAGTAAAAAATGTCAAGTACATATCATATGAAGTACTATATGTAATGTATAATCATAGATATTAGGCATTTTTTAAATATAAATGTAAGCTCAAAAATGATAGTGTAAAGTGATCATCAATTCATATAACTTATGTATATCAAGATCATAGAAGATGGATGCCCCTAACATGTTGGTGACATGAGTAGAGGGAAAACCCAATACCCATAAGTGTATCATGTATCTATGTATGATTTTATATGTGTATGTAGGAGTAAATGATATTCTAGACTACAACATAGAACTAACACATAGATGCTAAGGAGCCAATAGAACATGTAGGTGTCGAAAATATTTTTTTATTTTTGTATGTTTTATTTTTGTTTTTTTTAGAATTTTTGATGATTTAAGAGTTCCAATCAAAGAAGCATTCATCATCGAAATGTGTGGGACAATTTTTTGAAAATTTCAAGTGTTGTTTATAATTATGGACTATCTCTTCTTAAATATACTTATTTGATGACTTCCTTAAAGCTAATGGTGTTTGCAGATAATCATATCCATCATGTGGTATACAAATCTCTATCCATATCAAGAAATCTAACACATTTTTTAGTATCCAACTTGGCTTTCCATTCAACTAGCCAATCTTGCCTATTATTTAATTTCAAATGGGGCTCATGGTCTAGTATCCATATGGTTGTGGCCACCACACATGTAACACAAGTAATAGGTAGTTGAATGTATCTATGGGATTATGGAATCAATGGAGAGTATATGAGTTCATCTATAGTATGTCCCAATTATTCAAGGAATTTAGTTCCACAAGTTTTATCCCACTTGTTTGTATCAAAATAGATATGGTGATAATATACCCCATCAATATTAGCAATAATAGGCAAATTTTCATGATTTATATGTTTTGAAAGATAGTTCTCATTGAAAATATAGGAAGGATGTTGGAGTATTGTTAATGATGTCATGGTGATGTCATGGAGATGTTATGGTGAGTGGATGAAGTGTCGTGATAGTCTAGGTGGCAATGACAAAGTGTGCAATGTGCTTGTCCTAGTATGCTGAAGTATGATTGGTTGATCTTTAGTTTTGGCATGGTTAGAGATGTTTAGGGATGAGTATATTGAGAATGTGAAAAATGTCCTAAGATGTTTTCTAATATTTGATTACTTATGTGCATAAGCTGAATTCATGTGTTTATCCATAGTTTTCATCTAGACACTTTAGGTCCAATGGTAGAAAATTTGAATAGTTAGTTTAATGACATCACATTTCCATGTGTGGATGAGTCAGGAGGAAATGGTCCTATGGGTTTGGTTAGTGTTTTGCTTATTTATTATGTGCCAATTTTAAGTTCATTTGATATAGTACACAAAAAAATATGTAAGTACAAAGTTGGGATCCTAGGCATTTTGGTATTTTTTTCCCATACTTAGCCAAATTTGCACAAGGCAAGAAAGAGCTGAGTAAGCATTTTGAAGGTAGAATATCTCACACATGTTGAAATTTCAAGATAAGGTGATCATATGTATTTGTTTAGTTTTGTGGATAGTTGGTTTGTGATAAATTTTACACCATGCACTAAAGCACGATAAAAGTTATGCAGGAGCAATGTTGGCCTCCTAAACAAGTTCTAAGCATAGTTGGCTCTGTCATAGAAGATTTTGAGAAGGAATTTTTATGGTGTTATATCTCACATGTACAAAGGTTTAAGGAGAATTTTTTGACATGGTTGGAATCCCTTATAAAATTTGTTAATATGGTGCAAATGTGAGGTCATGAAATTAATCAAGGCAAAAGATATATATGTGCAAAGTAGGCTTTCCAAGCATATTATAGTTGGTCCCCATAGTCAATTTTCATGACATTAATGATCTAGACCTAGTGAAAATATAATAGTTCATGGTATTTCATACTTATAGATCTAATATTGTGTGTATATTCAAATGGGTCAATGTGATAGTTATTTAGTAAAGATAAAGATCAAACATCTTATAGAAGATCAAAAGAATGCATTGGCTCCAAGATGTTAGGAAGCAAGATGATGGTAAGAAGTGAACATTATTTAATTACTAAGTAAAGGTAAATGATAAGGATATAACATAGAGTGGGTGTTTTTCAATATTGATCAAATGGTGATTTTTCATAGTTAAAGACCTAGTTGATCCATAGAGATCGACAATGGGTATTGATTCAACATTGTAAGGGTGCATGAGATGAGGTCAAAGTGGCTAAGGTTTATGTTTGAGAATTGGAACCTATTCATTAAATTTCATAAAAGATAAAAAGTTCATAATTTATCTAAGTAGAGAGGACATGATATTCAATCAAAGTGGTTGAAGTTTAATTGTGACCGTTTACACTTAAATAATTGAATTTAAAGAGGGAAAAACTAGTGTGTGGTTTTTGGACCATAACGTTTTATCCAGGATGAATTTGCTCATGATGTACAAATAATAGATTAAAAGGAATCCATGGATCATTTAATGAACCTAATTTTAAGATATAAAAGTGTGTACAATAAAATATATTAAATTTCAAAGTTGATTATGTGTTAATCTTTATTTTGCAAGTGACCTGAGAAGGATGTTTGAGCTTGTGTTGATGTTGTTTCAATGTATAATGATGAATTATAAATTTATGGGTGTTTTAGACTCAATGAGGATGATTTTTATGTTTTTTTAGTTTTTATCAATCTATATTAAGTATGAAAAATTCTTAATAAGTTGACTATGTTTTCATTCATAATGTTCTTATACACTAGGTCAATGTTTAAGTTGTTTGAGCATAAGTAGAGGTGAGCAAGGATGATTGTGATAATTTGAGGATGTCAAAAAGGAAATAAGGAGTGGAACCATGATTTTTTAAGTGGTCTTATATTATTATTTTGTTTTATGATGTGCTAAATGGGTGAATAGGTTTCCATGAGACCTATAAGAGCTATAAGGGCCTTATTAAAAGGTGCAGCTACTTAAGGGTGACCCATAGATGCTATGGCCAACCTATGAATATTATTTTGAGATATGTCTCAATGAGAGAGATTAATTAAAGATTAAGGAATGCCTAATGGCTAACCAAGGTAGTGATTATCATGTTTTCTCTATAATTAGTGAAACCAAATGTGTTGGTTACTAGACTTGAAGATAGACTTGGAGTGAGAGACTTTGTGAGAGAGACTTGGGAGAGATTTGAGAGAAATTTGTGTGTGTCTTTTATGGAGATAAGGAAGGTTAGGTGGATTTTTTGATGATTTAAATAGTATAGTATATTGAGGACTATTTATATGGACTTTTGGTCAAAATTCTATTGGTAGAATAATGCTCTTGTTGTTTGAGTATGAGTGAAGGTGAAGAGTGATAATCATAGGTCCATCATCATGTGTTGAAGACATAAATGAAAAATTGGATGTCTTCATAAGTTTTTTTTTGGGTGTTCAACTTCTAAGGGGGTTGTTTCCTCCTTATAAGGTGAAACTTGCTAAAAGTTTAGTTGTTGTGGGTGCTCAACTAGACAGGTGTATTAGCTCCTTGTGAGATTGCAGTCTATCTAAAATAAAGAATGGTAGTTCCTTGATCAATATCTTATTGGTCTAAATTGGATCTTATTTTATAGTATAATAGTCCAATTATAGGTTCCAGTGGGTTTTATTCTCTAAGAGGATTTCCCACATATGTCATGGCTTATGTGATTCATCTTGCATTATCTCTCTTGCTCATTTCTATGAATGATGTGTATGATTTATGAATACTTGTGGTAATTAATTAAGTATTTTTAAAGATAAAAATTTAAGTTAGATTATTTGGGCTCATTGATTCACCCCCCCCTCTCAGTGATTATACCTCTAATAAAGGATTTTGACTTTTGGTAGGTTGTGAATCTTTTGGAAAAGACTCCACATTGTTCACATGGTATATTTACATTTGAACTTTGTAAGGTTAGCTCAATGTTTTTAACCAAGAGGGTTGAATTGATTAACAATCATTTGCATTCTCATCTACTATGGTTATGTTCCCCTTATCTAGATTCAGTGTTGTTTCTTTTTCTAGTGGATTTATATTATATGTACCAAGACCTATGGGTTCAAGAAAGCTATGTAAAAGGTGATTAAGTGGATAAAATTTTGGTGCATGATTTTTATTATCTATCATATTAGAGTGGTATCATCATCACTATCACAGTAATTAGAAATAGGGCCATTGTTATATTTAGTATTGAATAATAAAGGAAGCTCAAATGAAGGAGGTTTTTTGTGGTTTTAATGGCTCTTTTGGTAATGGTTCTTGATCTTAGTTTGCATCTATGTGCACCTCTATATGTGGTACCTTATTTTCATATAGAGATAGAGGATCAATTTTACTTGACTCACCTATTTCATAAGTGTGTATGCATTTAATAGGAATACATTGTTTATGTGATACCACTATATGAATGCCTTTGATTTATTATTGTATAATTTTGAAAAAAATGAAAGGTTAATCATCAACATGTATTGTATCTAAGGTCTACCCAAAATTAAATTATAATGCAATGATTGATAAATTACCTAAGAAGCACCTGAATAAATTTTTGGTCCTAATGTCACATCCAATTTAATTTGACCAACTAGAGTACTATGTGAATTATCAAACCCCTGGATATGCATGATAACTTTTTGAATCAGATTGGTGACAACTCCCATGGTGGTTAAAAGTGGATACTACAAATGTTTAGGCCCAATCCATTATCAATGATCACCCTTTTGATACCTTTATTTTGTATTGTCACTTGTATGAACAAAGGTAACTCTTGATTAGTAATATGTTTGTATAGTAAGTTAGTTAGATCAAAGGTAATAATTTTGTCATTATTCTTGAGATATTTAATGATATTGTAAAAATGCATAGGATCAATATCATTTATAAATTGAGTTTCATGCAATGTCTCATAGAGGATATCATTTTAAACATTAGATTATCTTAGGAGCTCAAGTATTGAAATTTTAGAGTGTGTATTGATCAATAGGTCAACAAAGTCATATCCCTTATATTTTATCATAAGTTTAGGATTAGGAAGCACCCTCTATATATTAATAGGTGGTTGTGTAGGTTTATTAACCTTACCTCTTCAAGTAGTAACAACATGGAACACATAATCCAATATAATTAATAGGTGAATAATAGGTGTGGGATGGTAATTGTCACTCAAATAAGGATTGGATAGAATAAATGGCTGAGATCATGCATGTTGGCATCTAGATACCAGATATATAGCATTATAAGAGGAATTTTTAAGAGATATTAAATAATGTCTTTCTTTTAACACTCTCTCATTATGCACACAAATTATTTTAACAAATTTTATAAGACAAATATCATGGAAAACTAGATAAACTACAAGGTATTGGACCATGAAATAATTTACAAAGATGTTCATGGAAAACATGATTGCAATATTTATTAATCAAATTATCAATAGAAAAACAAATTAGAAAACCCTAAGTGATATAGGGTTTTTTGTTAAAATATTAGGTTCACCAAATGTTTAACCATAATTTGTATGTGGATCCTACTTGGGTAGATAGGGTTAAGGGTATAAGAATGAAAGGGCACAAGGGTGAATATTAGATCTATAGTAGTCCAAGTAATGTGCTAAACTCATATATACCATATGCTTAATTTATTAAATTGAGATAGGATATTAATGAAAAGTACAACTATACTAGATATCGTAATGACATAAAAGAGAGCACTTAGTTGGTTTTGATGCTAACATAATACTAGATATGGAACATGTAGAAAGTAGGTGGGGAGATAGTTATTTAATAATCATTAGATTCAATATATGTTTCTTCTAGATCTCTAGATAGTTATGTCAACCTAGGATATTTATGTGGACTGTACTATCTAGGTTTGATGCTAGTGTCCAATAAATAATATTAATTGAAATGGGATGTAACCACCTATATGCTTCTAGGTTTGGCTTCACCTTCACTCTAGTGCATTCAAATATTGTTCATGGACTATCAATCCTAATGAAATGGCAAACCCATAGCATTCCATATTTAATGTGACCTTGGGTAAAATTGGTTAATAGGCACATGATGTCAATCCAACCTGAAATGACCTTATTATGAATGGGAACTACCTACATATCCAATACTCTAGAAGAGGACCTCAAACTCATGTATTTTCCCCTACATTTTGGATTGTGTGTGAATCATGCAATGTGTGTAAATAAAGTACACGAATAACCTATATTATAACATGGAAAATATGACCTTATGACTACTCATTTAGTATTTCAAACCTATAGATGTGTTATACCTATGACTGGTGTGGAAATAAGGAAGTTTTGATCAATTGATTGCTTGATAGAGTGATTTTTTATAACTTCCTAGGTCTCTTTGGTATTTTATAGGTGGGGAATGAATGAGGGCTGATATTTTATTTATACCAATCCTATCCTGAGATAAATCACATTAAATATATTAGGTTGACCATGTTAATATATTTCATTTGGAAATTGGATGATGTTAGGCACATAACACTTACATCAGGGTAGGATAATAACATCAACACTGTTGATTGTCTTAGATGTTAGTGTATAAGGAGTATGAGAGAAAACACAAGATTATAACTTTTAGAAATGTAAGATAAGTACATTTTAAGAATTATGGGTAAGATGGGATGTATGTGTCAAAAATATAAATCTGCTTAAACTAAGAGATAGGACAAGGGGAATAAGATAGAGAAAATGTGAGGCTTTAAAAATCAAGGCATGTATATAACTAAGAGGAAAAACCAATCTCTAGGTTTTCCAGGTGTACAAGATTGATGTGCAACATAATCATAAAATATGTTCAACATACACACCCATGTACTTGTTCCTTTCCTTTAAACTATAAATTTCATTACTAGATTAAAGGGGTAATGTAGATGATATTTTTCTATTATGTATCACCTTAGTATTGTACACTTTAAAAACTTAGACTTTGGTTTTTTTATTAGTTATATATCTTCCTTCTAAAATAATCACATCTACTCTATATTTTGTCCCTTATCCTATTTATTAGTATGACTAGTTTTATATTAATGACACATACATCCTATTTTTCCCATAATGCTTAACATTTAGTTATCTTACACCTATGTAACTTCTAATCTTGTACCTATTTTTTTTCTCCCTAGACACTAACATCTAGGATAGACAATAGCATCAACATTAATATCCTACCCCAATGCAAGTGTCTAGCTCCCTAAAATCATCTAATTTTGAAATGAAACATATCCAAATGGTTAGCCTATGTTATTTAATACAAGTTATCTCCTGATAGGATTGGTATAAATACAAAATTAACCCTTATTTATTCCTCACCTAGAAATCAGACCAAAGAGATAAGGGAACTTATCAAAAATCAGTCTATCAACAATTAGTTGACCAAAACTTCCCTATTTTCATTCCAATCATAGGTATAACACATCTATAGGTTTAAAGTACTAAAATATTAGTCATAAGGTCTTATTTGCCAAGCTAAAAGCTAGGTCACTATTGTACTTAATTTACACAAATTATATGGTCCACACACAAGATAACATGTAGGGGAGAACTAAATAATATTGAAGCCCTCTTATGGAGTATTGGAAATGTAGGCAATTAGATTTGACAATGGGGTCATTGGGTTTATATAGACACCATGTACCCACTAACCCATTTTTCCCAAAGGTAAAATTGAAGATGGAAATATATGGTTTTGAAATTTCACAAGGAGGGATAGTCCATGACCTAGATCTAAATGCATAAGAGAAAAGGAGAAGTAAAACTCGAAAGAATCTATGTGGTTACATCCTATTTCACAAGATATTTTATATAGGACACTATCATTAGACTCAAATAATATTGTTGATGTAGCCATCCTAGGTTGACATAACTATCTAAAAAGCTAGAGGCATAAAATATATAATTTGATGATTGTTTCAAGATCATAACCTAATCTGATTCCTATTTGTTTCACATCAAGATCAATATTAGAATCAAAGCTAAGTACCTTATTTTATTCCATTTTCTATATCTAATATAGTTTTACTTTCTATTGATATCTTATCTTAGTTTAATAAATTTAGTATAGGGTTTATCTTAATTTAGAATTTAATTAGCATGTTGTAGATATAATATTCACCCTTATGCCCTATAATTTTTATATTTATAACCCTATATACACAATATGATCCCCATTCTAAATTAGGGTTAAACATTTGGTGACTTGACCCATGTGAATATGCAATTTTTTTGATCTAGGGCTTCCAAGCCTCCTAGGGTTTCAGCTTATTATGATGGATTTTAAGATCTTAAGCTTTACCATAGGGTTTTACCTCCTGTATTCATTATTGACTAATTTATACCCTTAGGCCTAGACAAGGGTCAACCTAATCCCTATGAACCCTATTCACCATAAGGCCTCATAGTTATCACATCTCTTGTTGAGTTAGGATAGTCCACAAATGGGTCACTAGTTGTCTTTTCAAATACACCACATCCACTGTCTTGTCATATCATGAAACACATGGTGATTGTCCTCACTCCCTTTCTCAACTTATTTTATATTTCCTTAGAATGTTTAAACACATGTGAAGGTCTAAAATAGGTTTTGAAGTGGACTTGAAAATTCAAAAGTGACATGGTGGATGTAATTAGATGATGCAGCTAATGAGCCATCATGAACTTTTCTAGTGCATTTAAAGTATGCAAGGTATGGACTTAATCTTAAGCCATGTGGATGTTAACTAGGTACATGGAAACATGATTGATGTCTTTATTAGGTTTAAAAGTCTTTCATATGTGTTTAAATAGTATTAATTTTATATCCCTCCTTAAGATCATGTATATGGTTTGAAAGGGAGATATGTGACCTTAATGTGACTCCATTTGACCCTAACAAGACACTAGATCCACTACTCATGCCCTTAAGATCATTAATGAATCCCATTAGGCCATACATAAGGAATTTCAAACACTATTGAGCCCCTTTTCATAAAATTCAACACCAAATTCCCATCAAATAGGCCCCTCATGTGCCAAAATGTGCCTTTTCAACTCCATCAATTCATACCATGAGCTTCAATACATTACCTAACTCTTATTTTTCCTCCTATATATTAATAATGGCTTATGGTCTGAAACATGATAAAACATAGGGTATTTATAGGTTTCATGATCTTTTTGAGTGGTATAGATCTATATAATATGAACTAGATCAAGTGGAGTCAAAGGTCTATAATAGGAGTTGATTAAAGGCATGTATGGAATAAATCATACTATTTTAGTGCTTGAAGAGCCCAAAATAGATTAATCTTCCCCATCAAGCTCATTGGTAGGATTGGAGAACACTTCAATTTTATGCTCAATCCATATAGAGGAGAGAGAAAGAGGGTCCAATCTCTTGGACGAATAAAGTAAACATGTTCACATTCCAATCATAGGAATTGGGTTTAGGATTATCCCCCTAATCTCTATAAACATTCACTAAGAAGTTAAGTGATCTAGACATCACTTTCATCCACACAAGGAAAAATAAGGAGGATAATTTCATTGAATTTCTGGTTTGTTTGATCAAAATGGTGATTGTTCCTACTTCATCAAGTATTACAGAGAATTTTCATGGCCTCCTCAATATTTGGTTCACATGTGTGGGCATATAAAGGAGAGAAATGTCCAAAATTATAGTGTATGTAGTCTACAAGTAGGTTTCAATGATGAAGAAGAGAAACCAATGAGTACATCTAAAGGGAATGGTGTTTGAATGTCTAATCATGATGTCTTTAGGATACTCCTATCTCTTTAATCCAACTAGAATGCTAAGATGGTTTCCACCCTTCTAAAATGGTGCTTCCAAGTGATATGACCTGTAGATGTGGTTTTTATTACACAAAATGGTATTATATTATCTAATGGTGACATTAAGGTTGTCAAAACATAGTAAACCACATCATGGATTATTGCATTCACACCTATATATCCTTATTACAATTTTCTCAATCTTCACCATAACTCCCAAGCTTAGAGACTACCAATATACCTTAAAACACCTTCATAGCTCTTTTAGTAGAAGTTAAGGTTTATTAATAAATGTTAAGGTTCTTTGGGATGTCCTAGGTTTCATCTTTTGATTGTATGTGCCTCATTAGGGGCCTCCTAGTATTATGTTGTATTAAGTATATGCATAGGGGTATCCAAGGTTCTTGTAGACTATTTTGTATGTAAATTCATGGTTCATTTCAAGCCACAAAATAATGTATACCATTTGATGACCTTTACATTGACATTACACCTTTGTGTAAGCCCTGCACTCCATTTTCAGAATCTATATAACCCCACTATCATCATCCTTAAACCATCTATACCCCTACCCAAGTCAAAGTCATGGGGTAAAATTGTAAATAATCCTTAGGGTTGTTAATAATATATTGGACACTTTATAGTCATAAACCTAGAAAGGGGTCAATATTATATCTTGGGTCATAATCCACCTTTAGTACCATAGTTGTTAGTCATGTTATGAGTTGAGAGGGTTGTTTAGTCAGTCCATTATTTTTTCATGTCATAACCTTGCATTGGTAGTCCTTATATACCATTGTACCTCTTTTCAATCTTGAGATAAGTATTATTATGATGGTCAAGCATGCCCAAATAACCTTTGATCACTTTTAAGGGTCCTCAACATGTAAAAGATGTAATGGTTAAGATAAACAAAGGAGTTAATTTGATAGAGGTTTAGAGACACATTGGTTTTACCTTCATCAGAGGTATGCTTAATCTTAATCCTTTAAGAAACATTATATATAAGGTGTCTTAAGGTCAAATTGATGTATCATTGATCATGAAGGTCTTTTATATGTGCTAACATGATGATTCATTTGATATACCCCCTTTTAAGGTCATATATTTAAGCATAGTCAATGATTTTAGTCATAATAAGATTAAATTTGGACTTGATATACCACTAAACCACCTCACATACATTTATTAGACCTCATAAACCTCATCAATCCATCACTAAATTGTTTCATGCCTCATTTGGGTCCAGTAGCACCATAGTCAAAGCCAATCCTCCCAAAAGTGGCCCACATATGCTAAATTATGACTCTTCATCTCCATCAGTTCATACCATTAGGTTCAAAGTGTTTTTTTCACCCTATTTTCCCTCTAAAACACCTATGATCAATGTTTTAGGCTTAAATCAATAAGAATTTATAGGAAAAATGTTAGTTTGTAGGAGTTTCTTTAGTAGTATGGATTTGTACTAAATGGACCAACCCAGGTCGAGACATCATTTTATATAAGGGGGTCAAAGATATCAAATGGTGAAGAGAAAAACACTTTTCACTATCTTAGGAATAAAAAACCATTCCATTTCTCCTTCAAGCTCATTTACAAGTTCAAAGGACTCAGGTTTATACTCATACCATATAGGGGAGAGAGAGTGGGGGTCCAAGCTCCTAGCCATACAAAGTAGACTCAGGTAGCTTCCATCAATTAGTGATTATTTGGGGATTATATTCCTATCCTTTATGAACATTCTTTAAGAAGTTAATGATTCCCTATGCCCTTCTCATCTACATAGGCCCATTTGAAATAAATGGTTGTTAGAGGAATTTGCTTTGACTACTCAAACTAATCATGGATATTATTTCCTCAAGTCTTGAAGAATACTTCCATGACACTTTTAGCCTTTGACTCACATGTGTGAGATAAAATGGATTGAAAATCTCCATGATTGGTTCTTATATGTGACTTGTAGATGAGTTTGTTTAAAGAATAGAGTTTTGATGCATTTATTAAAGGTTATAAACAAGGTTAAAGAGTTTATAAAAATATTTTAGGGATTATAATGCCTTATTACTCAAATGGAAGGTTAAAAAACCCCTTATTACTTTAGAATACCTCAAGGAGAGAAACATGTGTATGTTTAAAGAAAATTATATGACAAACTATGTCTATGTGAACAATGACATTGATAGAGCTCCAATACACCCCAAAGACATGAAAAAAGATGTTGAAGTGATAATGAAGGCTCATCATAGCTTTATAATAACTCCCTCAGTGCTCGTGGTAGCCTTATAATCTTGGAAATCATGTTATGTGTCTCCAAGTCCACTTAGTCCCCTTTTTGTAGGGTTTAAGGTTTTCGTTCAAGTTAAGGTATTTTAGAGTGTCTGAGATTTCATTTTAGGACTGTATATACTTCATCTATGCCCCCAAACTTCCATATTTTCTAAGGTATATATAAGGAGGTCTACAAGGTTAATATGGATTGGAATCAAGGGATGTCTTATCTCCATTTCACATCATTCCCACACTTGTGTGGTCTCATTATGTTTTCACTTCCCTTTTCACTATATTAATCATGTTCCCATGTCCATCCCACTCCATATGTCTCCACTACCACCCTCATTCATTCATCCACCCTTCCTCCCAAGGTTTGATCATGTCAATTTGACCTATGAACTATATTGAAACCATAGTCAGAAATAATATCATTGGGTGTTAAACTTATATGGTCATATTGTGGGTTGAGAGTGTAAATGTGCACCTACATCCAACGTTTTAGGGATACTATAGTAGGATCTCAAGAGGCACTAGATGGACTATTCAAGGTATAAAGATTGATAAGAGTATCATGGAATGTGAATTATAAAATGAGTCAATGTTGATATGATCTCATTATACCAATATTTTCAAGCACAATTAAATCATGTTCCTCTTATATAGGCATGATAACAAAGCTCTATAGGTAGTCATCCTGGTAGATGGTCATATGGGATATCACTATCTTACATAAGTCTTTCCATATTATCTAAGATAAGATATATAATCCATCTAAAGAAGATAAAGGTTTACATTTTTAAGGATGAAACCTTGATGGCTACTACCTCTATAAGGTAGAGTGACACACATTCATGAGACCACATAGTCATATGCAAATGTGAGACTTAAGTTTGAGTGAAGGATAAGGTGTGAAAGAAAGTAATATTGGTAAACTATCACCTAGACATAATGATGACCTTGATCATGTGTTAATCACCCTCATGGTCAAAAACACCTTTAGAGGCAATGTTATAGTCCATATTCAAAGTTTGCATGCCTAAATGTACTATTAGTAGGTAATTTAGATCTAGTTTTGGACAAAATGGTGATTTAGTACCCTTTCAAGCATAAACAAGCCATAAAAATTGGTAAAAATTATCATCATGACCTATTAAAGTGATTCATGTCTTTATTTGGATAAGACAAATAGTGTGTATACCCATTGTTTTGTCTCAAACCAAGGCTTGTCTGTTATAGTCACTTAGTGAGTTAGAGGTGCACTCATTCTATGTAAGGTCTGAAGAAAATATACACCCACATAAAACATTTTAATTAAATAAATAATGATGTTTAAGGTTCCCAAAACCCCATACAAAGGTATAATACCTAGAATTACACTTGAGAACCTTGAAGATGAGATAACACAATCAAGCATCTAGGCTTGCACATAGACCCTAGTGCCATCTTAAGACCCCTTCAAGCTATTGTGACTAGTTGAATTATCAATGAAATATGTATGAGGGTGTTTAAGACCCAAAAATTTGGTTCCAAGTTCTAAGAGGTGAAAAAAAAATTTCAAGTGTCCTCAAACCCATCTTGAGCCATCCAACTTATGTACAGGTAATTCTATCACCATCTTTAGATGTTCACCCACTCCACCACATGCATTATTAGGGACCAATCTCTTAGGGAAGTCTAAGTTTCCCTATGGAATAAATATCCATAAAATATTGATTGGTATTTGTAGGATAGGCTTTATGAACAAATGTTAATACAATAAATTCTAGAAATTTCTTACACACAACCCTAACCTCATATTCTAATGTTCATATCTCCAATCACCCTCTACATGGAAACCTAGCCCATTCATGAGAGATGAAGGTGTCAAATCCATAAAAATCAATGGCATTTGTTTTAGGTTTTGATGTCCATACTCTATGAACCATCATTAAGATGGTGGATATATCAAACCCTGCACAAACCATAGAAATGACTTGATGGTGGAATTTACCTCCAAAACCCATCCAAATGAGTAAATTTGGCCATGAAATAACCTTTAAGGTCTTATAAGGACCTATGAGCACCATAGTGACTCATTGGTTGGCATGTTAAAGATTAAATTTGTACAAAAGGGACCTAGAAGTGTTAGTTTAAACTCAAAAGTAAGGATGTAGAGGTAATATGTGTGCATAATGTGTTTGAAAAGGGATAATGACTCCTAAAGAATATAATTAAACCTTATTATAGCTTCCATGTGGACCTCCATGACTAGTTTATTAGGCAAAAAGATGTATGTGTTGGGATAAATGATGTAATAAAGTTAATGATGCTATCTTCTGATACATATAAGGTGTTTTCCAAGTTATACATGATACAAGAAGAGACCATACCCCTAGTAGTGAGGTCAAGGTTCATGGTTAAGGTCTACAAATAGACCAATCCTCAACCTCCACTAGGCTTGTGCCATTAAAATGTGAAAAAAAAGAGAAGTTGGGAAATATGAATGCTTCTAATTAAAAGGAGGAAGGTTGTTATAATATTTTAAATCCCTTTTATTGACTCAAGCCCCTATATAAGCCACTATAGGAGGCCATTCCACATGTAGACACACAAAAGTCACTAAATAAGCATATTCCTTAGAAAAGGAAAATTCAAGTGCTAATTATATATTAAACCTTATACATGGGGATTCCAACCATTCATGGAATGTGAGAGGGCCTATTAGATTTAAATTGGTGAAACTAGTTTAGATACCCAATCCCTTATCTCTATGAACCATGCCTAAGACTCCTAAACACCCCTAAAACCTCCCTTAAACCCTAATAATGACCCATCTATAGAGGTTTAAGGGTAAATTCATTCTTATGTTTAGAATTTGATTTTTTTATACTTTGATCATGATAATAGTTGATAAGGGTTCATGCCCATATCTCTTGATGGTATAGAAGTAGTACAAATAGTTCTTATAAAGGTAAATTTATAGGGTTTTAGACATAAATTATTTTGAAAATCTCAAGAAGTTATAAACCATGGGAAGAATAAGATTAGGACTTTTTATATTTAGTCAATGTTAATAAGTCTCATGAAATTAATTGAACATGTCCCTACTATCTCTATCTAAACTGCTAGTCTATAAGGTAGTCTAATTATCCTAGTAAAGTAAGGCTAATGTGTATTTATAGGTAAAAAACTCTTAAATGATATCAATGAAAATAAACTATAGTTTATCTAAAAGATGATTGAATTCCTATCAGGATAATTTAGATCCTAGCTAAATTGTATAACCATTCAAATAATGGATGTGATCAGAAGGTTGAAGAGCAAGAAAAAATGCCTACTTGTCTTGAAAATGGAAGAGTCCAGTGAACAAAGGGTGGTGTGAGATCATTTATTAAAAATATTCAAGATGGTAACTATTATTTAGGTGATAATAGACTAATATGGAGGCTATTATGATATGTTGAAGGTAGTTTTAAATACCATTCTTCATACACACTAAAATGAGGTTACCTAATGCCTCTTGGAGGCCCATCCACACTCCAAGTGCATTGCATAGATTCCAAAGGAGGGAATATTAAGATATTTTAGGAATTTTCAAGGCCTAAATAAATCCAATTGAGGGGTTTATAGCCTCTATAATGCCAAAATAGACTCATTAATGATATGACAATGCTTGAGGAAGGAAACAAGCTTGTGTAACTACCACATGCCACATTGGCCTCATTCATGGCCTCTCCCATAACTATATTTCTCTATCTTATCTTCAAAATTCTCTATTTAATTAGTCATCTCTCTTTCTTGGCATCCCTTGGTTGGGTGTAGTAAATCTCTGCCAAAATTCCATTGTAATTCTATTAACTCAATAAGAGACATATGTTGATTATTTTAAAAGCATAATGTAATTACTTGAGAGTTTGAATTTCATAATGTATGCATTATATGGTAATTTTTATGTCCTTTCATGCAACTAAATTTATTTTTTATTTCATTTTAGGTTGTATAAATTATTATTAAGTAGGATTTTTCTTGAAGTGTCATGAGTTCATTATGTCTTTAGCAGACCTATGTCTTTTACCCCTTTAAGTTGTAGATCATATCTAACCTCCATAAAAAATATTCATGATAGAACATCATCAACAACCTTTAGCAATAATTTTATTCATTAAGTTCATCAGTAATCTTCAAATGGAATGATTAAGATAGGATCCTTCATCAATTGGTGCATCACCACTTATAGTAGATTCTTGCATTAGTTTTCATATCTCTTTTTATTTTCCTTTTGATAAGTTTAGGTCTTAGAGAGAATTGAATTATAAAATTAATGGATCTATCCCCATAAAATCTAGAGGTGTGACTAGTATACTAGGCAACCCATAGTCTAAGGTCACTCCCATGTTGGACTGGGTTTGAGGTTTGGACATGAATTATCCTTTCCTTAGCTAGGGTGCAACTTAGAACCTCAAATAGATTTAACATGCCTAGTGGGTCCAATAATCAATGGTTTCTAGGACTTCATTTAAAAATCTTGACATGTGGGAGGAAATCTATAAAGATGAAGGAAATCAATAGTAGATTGGAAGGTAGTTTCATGTACTAAATTTATACTAGGTCAACTTCAAAAGGTAAGCAGATTGAGTTTATTGAATTACCATTGGACATAGCAAGGAGAAAGAAGGTTATTATTTCTAATCCAAACCCCATAACCCCAAATTATCCTAAGTCTCCTAACTCTACTAATTATGTCCATACACAACCTCCTACAAGTCCACCAACCCCAATGGCAAGGCCTAGATTGTAAGACTTTATACCCTTCAATGATGGAAAATATCTTAACCTAAACCAATATGATGATATTCCATCTACCTAATTGAATATTTTTCCATATTTTTAAGGAGAAAACTCCACCATTCTTATGGAACACATAGATGACATTACAAACTTATGTCTAGTGCATAACATCACTCAAGAAAATGTATCCATGAGACTCCTAACAACTTCCTTGAGAGGAAAATCCCTTTAGTGATATAAAGGTTTAACTTATACCTAAATCAATACCTAGGATGAGTTTTTTGAGTGCCTTTTCAAACATTTTGAGGATATAAGCGACCATGCGTCACTATTTGAGCAACTTACCTCAATCAAGATGGTACTTCAAGAATCTATGGTTGATTTCAACTATAGATTTCAAAAGACTTGAGATAGAATCCCTATTATCTTAAAGCCCACACCCAATTATGCATTTTTATATTACCTTAGGGCATTAAATTTATATGCTACATTAATGATATAATCTATGGGTGGGACAACATTACCAAAGGCCTATGAAATATCTATAAAGGCATAAATTTTCTTGATACAAGTAAGGAAGTTAACTCCAACACCCCTCATGACACTATTTCCTTATCTCAAACCTACTACCCTCACCATTTCCTACTCACAATAATCAAGGATAATCCAATGATAGCTAAGTGGATAGGCTTAGGAAGATTGAAGGATTATTGAAAGCACAAAATAACAAGTTGGTGGCTATAAAGAGGAAATAATAGACTTCTTAAAGACCATATAAATCTCCTTATTAGGATCCATATCAATATTATCCTTAAAATATACCCCCTTACCCACCAAATCAATAAGTCCAAGGTCAGGTCACATAGGCCAAACCATATAATAGTTATAACCCCAATTTTGCAAGTACTTCAAGGGCATTGGTGCCAACACAAAATAATTTTGCAAAAGAGGGTAAATGGAAAAAAACTTGGGGGAAATAAAATGATATGGTTATGTCTACAAGTTTGGATAAATGTATCAAAATTTTGTTTTACATAAATCCCGTCCTTTCCAAGCTCATGGCACTATGGAACCTCCACCACAAGGTCCTCCATTGCCTCATAGTGACATTTTTATAATGACACCATCAAAAATTCTAAGTCAAAAACAAGGAAATATGAAAAAATAACCTAATGATACTACCTTTATGAACTTCTAATAAGGGGAGCATAATTTTGAACATGTGGTAGCAAAATTGAGATAGAATGTACAAAAACTAGATGATGTAATTTCAACCCACACAAGGGATGAAAGGAGAATGGTAGATGATAACTTGGGATAGTCTAAGGTATTTCCCACACATCCTCAAGTCACTCAATATTCTTACACTCAAATCATAGTCATTAAGACCTTTCCAACTTAGAAAACACCTTAGACACATGGGTAGAAGTAGAAAGCACCATTCATTCCTCAAGTTACTCAAGTTTTAAGTGATGCTTCCATGTCCAGGTTGCATCCCAAGAGTAAAAATTATCCATTCAACATTGTGGAATACATGAAGATATCAAATTTTATCATTCCTATGTGGGATACTCTATCCATTCTAGGGTAGAAAGACATTCTCCAATAAGAGCTCTCCAAGCTCTCTTTCATGAATAAGCCAACTAACAATGTAAATGCATTTTATGTCAATTATATCCAACCTTTGTAAATATAAAGCCCATAAGGTTATTGAAAACCCTCCATTTTACTTTTCATTCATAATATAAGATTGTTTTGTTCATAATTGTATGATAGATTCTGGTGCCTCAAACTCGGTCATGCCTAAAGCCATAGCATACAAACTAGAACTCAAATATGTGCCTAATAAGAAAGGTGTCTTGTAGTTAGATAGTTCTCCCAAAAATAAATTAGGTTTTTCAAAATACATTAAAATTGTGTTATCATCTTTCCCCAATTTCACTATCACTCAAGATATCATGGTTGTTGATTTACCCCCATGCTTTACCTTATGCCTATTTACAAAATTTACTATAGATATTGGGGGTTACCTTTCCTCAATTGGTCATACATGGTATTTAGGATTAGATATGGTACTAGGGTCGCTATTAGGTTTTAACCTATTTTTAGGTTCCATTTAAAGCCCTATATGCCCAACCTTTCAAATGTAAACTACACTATACTTGATGAAGATGAGAATGTCAATGAGAAAGAACCAAAGGATCACCTTGAAGGCATCTCAAATCCTCTCCTTGATGAATGGGAAATTGATAACCATGGATTTTACCCCTACAACACCATTGAGGATGTAGACCTAGGGGTATATTGCATGCATGAAGAAGGGACTATTATTCTTAGTCTGATAAACATAACTCAAGAGCATGATGCCATATGGACCTTATTATTTGATGGCTCAAGGTTAAATAATGGTATTGGATCTAGAGTAATGTTGGTTTCCCCTTAAAATAAAAATTATTACTTATTTTTAAGGTTATAATTTAGTTTCACTTCAAACATAGCTAAGTATGAAGCCCTTATACATGGGTTACAATAAGCAAAGAGGAGAGGCATCAAACTCCTACAAGTGAAAGGTGATAGTGATCTTGTATTTAATCAAAAAAGGGTGTTATTTTAGTTAAAACCCATTTTTTAAGGCCTATAATCATTGATTATGGTACCTTTTATAGGAATTATTAGCATTTGACATCAAGTTCATGCCAAGAGAGTCTAATCACCATGTTACTAGGCTTGTAGGAATTAGAGATCAAAATGACATTATAAATGGAGTTAAGGGGACTCAAGGACAATCCAAAATAAAGGTCATATGTAGGCTATATGTACCTAATAATTAGGTAAGTTGGTAGGTCTTTGATAGTGATGAACTAATTGTGTGCTTTCTCAAGCAAGAGGCAAAATTTTGCCATAAAAATTAAGGGAAGTTTCAACATCAATTTGATGATCAAATAGTATAGCTAAGGTATAATAATTTTCCTTAAGTACTAGTTAAATTATATATCATCTTCAATGAATATGATCAGATGAGAAGACATATGGTAAATATCTCAATTAAGGAAGAACATTATGAGAGGGTAGCAATCTTTAAAGATAAGCTTTTGAAGTTGGGAAAAGTAAACACAATAGAAGAGAGAGTTTCCCTAAATGCCTTGTGCCAAGAGTATGTAGATGTTTTTTCATGGGAGTACCATGATATCAAGGGCTTTGACCCCAAACTTACCCAACATACCATAGAATTGGAAAGTAAAGCAAAATCAGTAAGGTAGAAATAAAGTCTAGTTAATCTTAAATTAGAAGAGCTCATGAGAAGAGAATTATTCAAATTGATTGAGTCCAAGATAATATTCCCCATAAAATCATTCCTTAAATATATAAAAACTTGTGATAATTAGGAAAAGTAATGGATAAATACGCTTACATTTTGACTTTAGAGACCTTAACAAAGTGTCTTTGAGGGACCACTACCCACTTCCCTCCATGGATTAGATACTTAAAAAGGTTAAAATATCTCATAGGTTATCCTTAATTGATGGATACTATGGTTACAATTATATATTGGTCAAGGAAGAAGATAGGCATAAGACTACCTTCACTAAAAGTGGGGAACTTATGCATACCTGAAAATGCCCTTTGGATTGTCTAATGTAGGGGAAAATTTTTAAAGGGAAATAGATGTTTCCTATGAAGGTTTTATCAATAAAATGGTTCTCATATACCTTGATGACATAAATTTATTATCAAAGGATCTATCATACCACATGGATCACTTGAAATTGATCTTACAATTTGGAGTGTCATTGAATCCTAAGAAATGCATCTTTGTTATTCATGAGGGTAGATTGTTGGGTCATGTAGTGTCAAAATATGGTATTTATATAGACCCTAAGAGAGTTTGATACATCTTTTATTTACCCCTACCAAAGCACAAGAAAGGTTTTTAAGTTTCTTAGGTAAGATCAACTGCATAGGGATATTTATCCTGGGATTTGTAGAGTTGGTCAGGCCTCTTACATGCTAAGGAAACACAAGGAATTCACATGGAGTAAGGAAGGTAAGAATATATTTTAGTCCATAAAATAGGTCATCTCTCAATCCCCTACACTTCTTAGTATATATTTTATCAAGGATTTTTACTTGTATGCTTTCTCTACATCAGATGCAATTTCTACTATGCTTATGCAGTAGAATGGTGAAAGCCTAAAATAACCCATTGCCTTCTTTAGTTAGGCCTTATAGGAATATTAATAAAGATATAATTTTTTGGAGACACATGTGCTTTATATGATGATAGGATTGAATAATTTTAGGTACATGGTGTCAAATCAAAAGGTCATAGTCATGGTGGTACACCCAAGCATCAAAGAGTTCATACTCAATAGAGACCTGAGTGAGAAGAGAGCTAGGTGGGTAAAAAGATGTATGGAACATGAAATTTAAGTGAGAGTGAAAAATCTTATCATAGGTATATGTTTATGTGAGCATCTTGAATCATAAGTAAGGAAATATAAATACCAAGTGTTGGTAGTCCATGAAAATTAGTAGGTATCTATAAATAATACTCCTCTTAGTTATACCCATGATGTGATCAAATTATTTCAAATAGGCCAATATATTATGGGCTTGGATAAATCTAAAATTATCCATTTTAGATTAAAAACTATACCCTATGTCTTAATATATATAATTCTCTTTAAGAAGGACATATGAGGCATGCTTTTGAGGTATGTTGAATCATGCCAAGTGGACAAGCTACTTGATAAATTTCATAATGGCCCTATTGGTAAGCACTTTGATGCTAAGACCGAATCTTCCAAAATCATTAGAGATGGGTTATTTTGGCCTAAATTTTTTATATATTCACATATTTTGGTGAGAAAGTGCTCAAAGTGTGCCATGTTTACTAGAAAGCAAAAGTTAGCTATCCTTTGCAACCAATCTAATTTGAACAACTCTTCATACAGTGGGGTTTGGATTTCTTAGGGATGATCCATCATAATTCCAATGATATACATAAGTGGGTCATCATAGATAGTGACTACTTCACAAGGTGAGTGGAGGAAGCTTCCCTTAAGGAGGCCAATTAGAATTTTGTCCTTTAGTTTTATGACAAACTTGTAACTAGATTTGGTGTGACTTCAACAATCATCTTTGATAATATCTTGCCCTTTAGTAGTAAAAAAATGATGTGAGTGGGATTGAACATGGGATCTACATCAAATCATCCTCCAACCATTACCCATAGGTAAATGGCCTAGCAGAGTCCACAAATAATAATTTAATAAAGATCATAAAAATAACCATGGAGGATAGTCAAATATAGTGTCATGCAAGACTAAGGAATGCGTTATGGGAAAATAAAGTGAAACCTAAGAAGTATACTAGACACTATCCATACCTCTTTGTCTATGTTATATATGCAAGAATTCATATTTCCCTTGAACTACCTACCTTAGATCTTGCTCATCAATTGGATCTATTAGAAGATGATGCTATGTAAGTGATAATGAATGAACCAAGATAGCTAGAAGAGACAAGAGACATTGCCACGCATACCATGTGGTATAATCAACATCAACTCAAGAATTAATTTTACAAGAGAGATTCCTATAGAACATTTAAATAGGGAGATATAGTCCTCAAGTGGGATGAGGACCATACAAATATAGGAAAATACTCTTAATTTGATACTCTTTTAAGTGGACCTTACATCATCACCTAGTGCAAGGAGAGTAATGCCTTTGAGATTTTTTAATTTAATGGTGATGAACTCCCCATCCTTGTCAATGATAGGTTCTTCAAGTTTTACTATTAGTCTCTTTGATGTTCCTATTGTACATAGGTAGATAGATTTGTCTTTCTCTCCAAGTGCTTCTGCATATGTGTCATGTTTCTAGTTTGATCTTGTTGTTAGGTAGTTATGTGTTGTATTTATTGTTATTTATTTGTATTTGGTTGTCTAATTATCTCAAGAGTATGCAAGAATAAGATATATTCCATGTATAGTCATGTCCCATTTGCTAAGTCATCAACAACAAGTTCAATAAATTTTTTGAGTTCTTTGACCAGTAGGCTAGTTAAGCCAAATGAGTCACCAAAAATGTTGGCCACTTTTTAGTCCTAGACCTATAAATGGGTCAACCTTATACCTTGGGTCATAATCCACCTTCAGTACCATGATTGTTAGTCATGTCATAAGTTGAGAGGGTTTTTTAGTCAGTTCACTATTTTATCATGTCATAATTTTGCCTTGGTAGTCCTTATATACCATTATACCTCTTTTCAAGATTGAGTTAAGTATGATTATGATGGTTAAGAATGACTATATGACCTTTGATCACTTTGAAGGTTATTTAACATTTAAAATATGTAATGGTGAAGATAAACAAAGGAGGCAATTTGAGAGAGGGTTAGAGACACATTGGTTCTACCTTCATCAGAGGTATGCTTATTGTCAAGCCTTCAAGAAAAATTATATATAAGATTTATTAAGGTCCAATTGAGGTCTCATTTATCATGAAGGTATTTTATATGTGCTAACATGATGATTCAATTGATATACCCGCTTTTAAGGTCATATATTTGAGCATAGTCAATGGTTTTAATCATAAAAAGATTCAATTTGACCTTGATAAACCACTAAACCACCTCACATGCCTTTAGTAAAACTCATAAACCTCATCAATCCATCATTAAATGGTTTCATTCCTTATTTGGGTTCACTGGCACTATAGTCAATGCCATTTCCTCCCAAAAGGGGCCCATGCATGCTAAATTATGACTCTTTAACTTCCTTAGTTCATACCACTAGGTTAAAAGTGTTATTTTCCCACTATTTTCCCTCCACAATACCTATTAGAAATGTTTTAGGTTTGAATAAATAATAATTTCTTGGAAAAATGATAGTTTGTAATATTTTCTTCTATAGTATGGATCCATATTATATGGGCCAGCCTAGGCATAGACATCATTTTGTAGAAAGGGGTTAGAGATATCAAATGGTGAAGAGAACAAAATTTATTAGTGTATTAGTATCCCAAAACCATTCCATTTCTCCTTTTATCTCATTGGTAAGTTTAGAGGACACCTCTGGTTTTTTTCCATACTATATAGGGGAGAGAGAGAGGGGGCCCAAGCTCCTATCCATAGAAAGTAGACTCAGGTAGCTTCCATCCATGGGAATTTGTCTAAGGATTAGCTTCCTATCCTTTTTTAACATTCCTTAAGAATTTAAGGAATCCCTATGCCCTTCTCATCTACATAAGCCCATTTAAACTAAACGGTTTTCAGAGGAATTTTCTTTGTTTACTAAAACTAATCATAGATCTTATTTCCTCAAGTTTTGAAGAATCCTTCCATGAAAATTTTATAATTTGACTCACACATGTGAGATAATATGGCTTTCAAATCTTCAATATTGGTTCCTATGTGTGAGTTATAGATGAGTTTTTGTAAATAATAGAGTTTTGATGTCTTTCATCAGAGGTTATAGATAAGGTTAAAGAGTTTGTAAAAGTATTTTAAGGTTTCTAATGCATTCTTGCTTAGATGGAAGGTTAAAAAACTCCTTGTTACTTCAAAATACCTCAAGGAGAGCAACGTGAATATATTTTAAAAACACTCTATGGAAAACTATGTGTATGTGAACAATGGCACATGTAGAGCTCCAATGCAACCCAAAGTCATGAAAAATAGATGTTGAAGTGATAATGAAGGGTCAACATAGGTTTAGAACAACTCCCTCAACCCTCATGGTATCCTTATAGTCTTACAAATAATCTTCTATGTTTCCAAGTCCACTCAGCCCCCTTTTAATATGGTTTAAGGTTTTTTGTGAAAGTTAAGGTATTTTTGAGTGTCTAAGGTTTCATTTTAGGACTGTATATACTTCATATCTTCCCTCAAACTTTCATATTTTCTTAGGTATATATAGGGAGGTCTAAAAGGTTCATATGGAATGGTCTCAAGGGAGGTCTTATCTCAATTTAACATCATTCCCACACTTGTGTGGTCTCAATATGTTTTCACTGCCCTTTTCATTGTATTACTCTTCTTCTAATGTCCATCCCACTCTACATATCTCTAATACCACCCTTCCTCCCATGATTTGATCATGTTAAAGTGACATATGCACTATATTAAAACCATCAAGAGTAATAAGATCATTGGGTGTTAAACCTATATGGTCATATAGTGGGATGAGAGTGCAAATGTGAACCTATAACTAGCCTTTTAGGGATACCATAGTAATATCTCGAGAGGTACCAGATGTATTGTTAAAGGTACAAGGATCAATATGAGTATCATGGAATGTGTATTCTAAAAGGAGTGAATGTTGATATGAGATCCTTATACCAAGATTTTCAAGCACTATCCAAATCATCTTCACCCTATATAGGCTTAGTAATAGATACTTGTAGGAAATCATCCTGTTAGATGGTCACATGGGATATCACTAGCCTACATCAGTGTTTCCATCTTATCTGAGCTAAGAGGTAGAAACCATATGAAGGGTATCAAGGTTAACATTATTAAGGATTCAACCTTGGTGGATACTACCTCTGTAAAGGTAGAGCGACACTTACATAGTAGTGAGACCACACAATCATACACAAATGTGAGATTTAAGTTTAATTGAAGGATAGGGTGTGCAAGAAATTGGTGTTGGTAAACTATCAAATGGTTCAAGTTTATAGATAAACTAATCCTCAACCTCCACTAGGCTTGTGTCATCAAAAGGTGAAATAGAAGACAAGTTGGGAAATATGAATGCTTCCAATCAAAAAGAGGAAGGCTATTATAGAATTTGAAATCCCTATGACTAAATAAGACCCTTGGAGAAGCCACTATAGTAGGCCATTCCACCTATAGACACACAAAATTCACTAAAAAAACATATTCATCACATAAATAACAACTTCAAGTGCTAATTATAGCTTGAATCTTATGCATGGGAAGTCCAACCATTTATGGAAGGTGAGAGGGCCTATTTTCATAAAATTGGTACAATCGGTTAAGAGACCCAATCCGTTATCTCTATGAACCATGCCCAAAACTCATAAACACCGTTAAAACCTCCATGAACCCTAATAATGATCCATCTAGATATATTTATGTCAAAATGCATTTTTATGCTAAAAATTTGTTTTTTCGATACTTGGATAATGATAATAGTTCATAAGGGCTCATGCCCATGGCTTATAATGCTATGGAAGTAGTACAAACACTTCCTAAAAAGGTAAATTTATAGGGTTTTAGACATAAATTGTGTTAAAGAGCCTAAGGAGAAGTTCTAAACCATGAGAAGAGTAAGCTTAGGACTAGTTTTATTCATTTAATGTTAATATGGCTCATAGAATTTATTAAAATTTTCCTTACCATCTCCATCTAAACTTCCAGTCTCTAGGTAGTCCAATTGGCCTAGTAATGCAAGGCTAATGTGTATTTATAGGTAAATAACTCTTAAATGATATAAATGATAATGTACTAGAGGTTATCCAAAAGATTATTTAAGTCCTATTAGAAGAATTGAGATCCTAGTTTAGCTTTATAACCATTCAAGTAATGAATATGATTAGAAATTTGAAGAGCAAGTAAACATGCCTATTTATCTTGAAAATGGAAGATTCTAGTGAATAAAGGCTGGAGTGAAAGAATTGATTAACCATGTTCAAGTATGGTAACTATCATCTAGGGAAGCACACACTAATATGGAGACCACTATGATATGTTTAAGGTAGTTTTAAGGACCATTCTTCATGCACATTGAAATGAGGTTGCCTAATGTCTCTTAAAGGCCCATCCACATTCCATGTATGTTTCATATCTTCTAAAGGAGGGAATATTGGGATATTTTAGCAATGGTAAAGGCCTAATTAAATACAATTGAGTTGTTTATAGCCTTCATAATTCCAAAATAGACTCATTAATGATATGTCAATACTTGAGCAAGGAAACATGCCTGTGTAACTACCATACACCACATTGACCTCATTCATGGCCTCTCCCATGCCTATATTTCTCTCTCTTCTCTTTCAACTTATCTATTTAATCAAGCATTTAGATCTTACTTAGCATACCTCAACTGTGTGTAGCAAAACTCTACCAAAATTTCCTTGTAATTATGCTGAATCAATAAGAGATATTTGCAAATTCTTGTTGAAGTATAGTGTGCTTACTTTAGATTTTGGCTTGTAGAATGTATGCATTTTATGGTCATCTATAGGTCCTTTCATGAACCTAAATTCAGGTTTGAATTCATTATAGGTTGTATGAAGTGTTATAAATTAGGATTTTTCTTTAAGTGTTATGAGTTCATTGTGTCTTAAGCATACCTATGCCTTTTGCACCTTCAAGTTGTAGATCCTATCCAACCTCCATACAAAATGTTCATGCTACAACATCATCAAAAACCTTGATCAATAATTATCTTCATTCGGTTCATTAGTAAAATTTAAATGGAATTATTAAGAGTGGATCCTTCATCGATTGGTGCATCACCACTTAGAGTAAGTCCTTGCATTAGTTTTCATATCTCTTTCCTTTTTGCTTATGATAATTTTAGGTCTTATAGAGAATTTAATTGTCAAATTAGTGGATATATCACCATGAAATCTAGATGTGTGACCTATATACTAGGTAGCCCATAATCTAATGTCACTCCCATATTAGATTAGGTTTAAGGTTTGGACATGAACACTCCTCTCCTCAAATAGGGTGCAACCTATAACCTCCAAAAGAACCATTAGGTCATGAAGAATGAACCATAATATCCATATACCTAGTCAAAGGAGTAAGTATCCATCTATAGGAAATGATCTAAACCCACTTTGGTAAGTCTTTAAAGGTCATCATATGTAGATGAACCCTGAGCATGAGAGAATGATATGACTAAATATATGCATATCTTTTGGATTTAGTTTGTAATATAAGAGATCCATGGGGAAATTAAGTGTGTTATTGACCTCTCTCTTCCCTCACTCAGAAACCTATCGACAAACCCCTTACCAATCAAGTATGTAAGACTTAGTACTCAAAGTATTATTAATGATCTAGCCCTCAACCTAAATATGAGATGGTCAATGCATATGGAGGGAGAAGACATAAACTAAGAGAATTAATTAATACCTAGGGTCATCTTACCAAGGTTAGAAATGCCTATAGGAGTGAATTTAGACTATGTGAAGCTCACACAGTCAGTCAAGGTTGCTTTTAATATGAAAGTACTAGACTATTGAGAGTAGAAATGCCTAGAAAAAGATGAAAGGAAAGTCTCTAGGAGATAAATACACATCCAAAATCCTTGAAGACTCAATTTAGGGTACCCCCTAAGACATGAATTTATCTAGTCAGGGTTGTAGACCAAGCACACACAAGGCTATATATGACTATGTATGCACATGTGTTGGTAGGATTAGAAAAAATGAGCCTTAAGGTTATGATAAAGTTTAAAACATGAAGATTGGGATATAGTTACAACCCAATATCATCTAGATTAATATTTTTCAAGTTGAGAGTATCAACTAATTTAGTCGATCAAGACAGGACACAAAAGAGAGTATAGGTTGATGATTGGTCTAAGCACATAGAAACATATGAAAAATGTAGAAATAGGTGGAAGAGGGTTTCATGGTAGCATGGGAACCATAGATGGATCTATATATAAATTAAGACCCCAAACACCAGTATGGTTCTATGAGGTCTAAGCCCTTCTCATCTAGGTCTCAAGACCCTACTTCCATCTCATGACAAGTCTAGACATTGAAACAAGTTAAATACAATGTGGTATATGTGGGAGGATGTTTCAAACATTAGAGAACACATTTGAGGTAGGAGAGTGAAATGAGTTATCTCATAATGCATTTTATCCCTCTATGAGCTCCATCTTCCTGAGAAAGACTAATGAAATGTACCTTCAAACACTCACACCCTTCATCATATAGGGACCCAAGACTAGGTATCATAGGGAAATTTAATTACCCCTATAGACTCAAAAACCATAAAATAATGAGAGGGGTTTAGGGTATCAGTTTTATGAACAAATACTAAGAATTTAACTTGCTCAAATTACTCATTAGAAAGATTGAGGTACACCTTCCATCACTCATGTCTCCACACACTCTTTTCATGGGGTAATAATATATTAAGGAGAGATGAATGGGTCAATGGACTAAAGATTCATGCAAACAAGTTTTAATTTTTAGGTCTATACTATATGAACCATAGTTAAGATGGTGGACCTCTAAAACCCTTCCTAAATCTTGGATGGTACCCAATGATAGATTGATGATTCTAAATGCATTAATATAGTGTATTTTGGCTATGAAATGGTCCTAAGTATCTCCTCATGTATTTTTATCACTCAAATTATCTATTGATTTCCATGGTAGGGGTAATGTTAGATTGATTAGGCTTGGGAAAGCTAGTTTAATCCTATAAGCAAGGGTTTGAGAATAATTTACATAAACCATGAGTTTTTTATGGTAAAAGGGGTCATAAAGCCCCAAATAATCTTATATTAGTAACCCATAGGAGCCTCCATGATTGGTTACCCTTGTAGATAGGCCTTAGTGTTTAAGTGAGATACATTATTATATACCATAGAAGGTAAATGTCTTGATGATACCAACACTTGTACTGCAAGGAACCTTATAGGTGATCTTCATATTAGGCATAGTGGATGGGTGCCTTAAAATTCTAGATTAAGGCCAAAGCTTAGAAACTGTATAGTTAGACATATTGGTCTAACACTTCATTGAGACAATGCCACATAGAGGTCATATCAAAAGATAAAAAGAGGATAAAAGGACACCTAAAACCTTCATATGAGTGATTATCAAATTATGTGAGAAGTTTAGGTCACTTTAGGTTGAAGGGGAACTCCCAAATATGGTCATTATAGCTTGAAGACACCTAGAGACTACTTAGAATGAATGCTTCTCACCTAAGAGACAAATGCACATACTCATAACTATATAGAACTTCTACATGGGAGGCTAGAAAATTCAAGAGAGGTGAGGGGTTATTTCTATAAGAATTTAGTGTAATTAGTTTAGAAGTTTAGGCCCTAACCTCTATGACCCATAGTCAAGAGTCTTATACACTCTTAAACTTATCTAAAATCCTAATAAGGACCCAATTCTATATATTTAAGAAAAAAATGCATCCAAATAGATTGGAACCACTTGAAAAACACTTGTATCATGTTTTTCACTCAGAGGAGGCCATGCTCATGGTACTTAGTTATATGGATAATGTATGATCACATCCATAAACTATAAGTTTTCAAAGTTTTAAGTAAGAAGTGAAGTGAAGAACATGGTCATAGGTTCCTAATCATTGGAAGTGTTAGTTTGAGGCTTGTTTCACCACCTAAAATCATGAAGTATTCACCTACCTACCTTAAAGTGCCTATGTCAACCTTCACTAATCAGTTGGTCTGTAAAGCTAGTCAATATGGCCTAATCATGAAAGAAGGATAATTTGGAATGTGTGATATGTTTGAAAGGTATAGATACTAATATAAAAGGTTAGTTTAGGTGGGATTCAGTCCTATTTACAAAACTTGAATGCTTGGTTTAACTATCACAATCATCCAAATACTAGATGGACATAAGATTGGGCTACTAGCTCATAAGGCCTACTTAACCAACAAGATGAATGTATTAATGGTAATAGAAGTCAATTTTTTAATTAATAATCCATATCAATAAATTTTTAACTTCTCCTTTAAGCAAGAAAGCTCCATGACCATGAACATTATGAATATTTTGGGTATTTTATTCAACATAGTCAATCTATAAGTGTGGGTAGATAATTAATGCCTCATGCAAAAGGCCCAATTAAATGTATTTCAATGTTGGTAACTGATGAAGGAAGAGGAAATTATCTAAACATGGAGTGCATTGATCCAAATTTTAGTTAGTAAAAAGTTTCAAGTCGTGATGAAACTAATTTCACAGAACATATCTCGTCAAGAGCTTTTCGACACTTTTCGTGGTTTGCAAAACGGACACTGTATACAAAAGATATGGTCTGTTGAAGTTTTCTTGCAACAGGGGAAAATGTGATGACGTGGCACAATGAGGACATGCCAAGTGAACCAAATAGGTGGAGACACGTGGTAGTGAATGAAGTCCATAGATTTGTACAAAGTTCATATAAAATTTCATTGTAATTCCAAGTCCATAGATTTGGTCAAAGTTCATAGAAATTTTAAAGTTGCCAAGTCTGTAGAAATTATAAAATTGCAAAGTCCGTAGAAAAATTTAGAAATGTTTTGTAATGCCCTAGCCCATGGGAGAAATAAGCCAACCTTCCATGTCACATGCTATGAGAAATGGGAGAATGGATCACGTTCCATGAATGTTGATTCAATTCTTTCACATAGCTCGTGATAAGCCTTGCCACATATGCCGAGATTGAAGCCAGTCGAGTTTAGTTCAAAGGACCAAGCCAAATCCATGTAATCTGGTATTTATGCTAAGTCTAAGGACTGGATAGGCTTGAGGATGCCTAAGATGCATAAGACCCATGCAAAAGGTGCAACAACGTGATCGAAGCCATGCCTAAAGCCTTGGAGATAAGGCTTAAAAAAGACTTGATGTCGTTTAAGTTTGCCAAATGTTGGACTAAATGGCTAAGCATAATCTCTATGCCAAAGCCGATGGGTTTGGAACCCATGACCTATACATCAAAATGGATAAGGCCCAACCACTTAATTTATGTGTGGCAACATGTCTATAAAACCATGAACTTCTATTTAAATGTAAGCATTCAGCCGACTATGTAAGGAACATAATAGACTAGTTTGTTGTATTTCATCATTTTGGAGCCCTTAGAGGCTGAATCAGAGCTCAGAGTAAACTAAAAAGTTTTTTATAATTCTGATATGCTCTATGAATTATATTCATTTTCCCATTTTGGAGAATTTGTGATGCCATTTTGAGCTACAAATGTTTCCAATTTTCATTTGGAGAAGCCTTTACGTGTGATTCAGGAAGGTGAAGGACATGCTGAGTCAACCAAGGTCTAAATCACTAATTTTATAGAGAGAAATGATATATTGTTGATTTTAAGTATATTTTAACTTGTAAATTTGAGCAACATTAATGGATCGGTTCGATAAGAACCTAGGGATGTAGGAATTTTGAACCCCGTAATCAATTTATGTGTTTTGATCTTTGATTTCAATTTTGCATCTCAGTTTCATTTAATTTGTAGATTATAATTCATATTTTAATAAAGAATGAAAATTTTAATCATTTGATCATTTATGGGAAATTTATTAAATTAGAAACTTAGAAAAATCTGACAGTTTCAAAGGATGAATGATGTGAACTTTCAATTCATCTTTATTTCAGTTTTGAAACATGATTTTTGGATCAGATTTTATTCAGTTTCTAAATACTCCAACGTTAAAAAGTTGAGAATTTTTCTGCTCCCAATTCAGTTAAATTTTTGGAATTGAGAATTTTAAAAGATCCATTTAAACATTTATAAAAAGTAGTGAAGTTCTTATTGGTGTTTATGGATCAAATTTTGGTATTAGAGCAACTAGAAAGCTGGGTTAGCTTCTGATTGTGATTTGATAGTTACTTTTAGTTTATTGGTTATCCATATCACTTGATTAGATTGTAGTGTGTAATTGTGGAATTAGTGTGTTTGTAAGAAACCATGGGCAAGTTGTCACATAAAGCCAAGATGGAAGAGCTTGAAGCCATCAATACACAGATTCAGGATGAGAATGCTTTTCTAAGAGCTCGATTGTACTCCTTAGATGAGGAGATTGCAAGTTTGAAATTAGAGCTTGAATATAAGGATGAGATCTTGATCAAATTTCAGTGTGGTGAACCAAAGAAGGCCATACCTTCTACTTCAAATGTAGAGACTATGACTGAGTACACTGTAAGCTATTCACCAAGTAATTCATCTACTTCTTCTTTCCATTCAGATTCAATTAATGATGCTTTTGGTAGTTTTAAACAACACACAAAGGGTATAGGATCTAAATTATTGATGAAAATGGGATTTAATGGAAGAGGTCTTGGTTGAGATGGCCAAGGAATTACTAACCCAATATAAGTAGAGCATAGATCTCTTCATGCAGGTTTAGGTTACACTAGTGAGTAGGTGGAAATTAGAGAAACTTCCTCCATGGCTAAAGGAAGACAAGCTTCTAATAGCAAAGGACTAAGGCCACTAGTAGAGCATGTACAGTGTAAGAAGGAAGGTAGAAGAGGTATTGAGATACCACCTCCTAGTTCCTACACTAGAGTTAGCACTAAATCTTCTAATCCACTTTTTATGTTTAAGAAATTTAGATTTAACATTCAGAAGATGATGCAATCATTTCCATGCACTTTTGTGGAATGCATAACCATAATGTTACATTTTTTTGGAAGAGACATGCTTTACTTAGGCAAATTTTAGGTGTTTAAAACCATTCTCATCATGGCAAAGCGAGAAGAGGTAAAAGGGAGACCTCACCTACGAAGGTTGTTTGCACTCATTGCAATAAGAGTGGACATCGGATTGATCATTATTTTAAACTTCAATCATCTTCTCATTCTAGAAATGGTAAAACTAAGATGACTTATCAACCTATTAATAAGGTCAATGAAGTTAAATCAATCCATAATGATGTTAACGAATCCACTAAGGAAATCAAGTTAACTATGTAGAAAAATTGATTAAGTGGATTAATAATGCACATGTTTGTCAAAGCATTGTTAAGAATTCTATTAAGGAAAAGAATAAGCTTTGATGATACATTAGTAGAGTTTGTGAGAACACTTCGAGATAGGTTCATCAGTAGAAGTATTTCAATTCTCATGTTGAATAGCTCTATGTTTTGAAATCTCCTATTTATGTTGTGTGAGTTGTCTAGAGGACTTGAACTCATTTGATCAATTAGAGATAATAACAAAATGCATGTTGTAGTTTGAGCTAATTATATACAACACTTGTCTCATATTTGACTTCTATTTTTTTGAATGTATCTTATTTTGGCACATGGATGTATAGATGCATTATAAGACCCTATGGGCATGTTTGGATGTTAGGCAATATACACTTTGTGTTGTTTGCATTTGCTTAGCATATAAGTCCCATACCAGGGCATTGTATTGCAACATGTCTACAATATTTAATGTATGTTGTTGACATTAACAAACTTGTTTTGTACTTACATTAGGAATTGTTTTAGTTTATTGACAGTTCACTACTTTACAGGATGTGACATGGGCAGACAATTTTAGTATGTTGTGATCAAGTTATTGGTAGTTGAAAATTCCTTTACTCATGCCATGTGTAGGCATTTTTAGTTGAGCTATGAATCATTTATTTTTCCAATGTTTATCTCTTGCTATGATTGGGTTCTGTGTGATGTGATTTAGTAGACCAGTTACAAGATTTTAAGTGATAGTCAACTGTTGGAGACTAAAAGCCTCTTTTATAGGGAGGTGTGATCTAGAGTTTAGTTTGGAAAAATTTTAAAGTCATGATCAAACCAATTTCACATCATAGATCTCATCAAGATCTTTTTGATGCTTTCATGGTTTTCAAAATGGACACCATATGCAAAAGATATGGTCTATTAAAGTTTTCTTGCAATAGGGAAAAATGTTATGACGTGGCACAATGAGGACATGCCAAGTGAACCAATTAGGTGGTGACACATGGAATTGAATGGAGTCTATAGATTTGTGCAAAGTCTGTAGAAAATTTCATTGTAATTCTAAGTCTATAGATTTGGGCAAAGTCTATAGAAATTTTTAAATTGCTAAGTCTGTAGAAATTGTAAAATTGCAAAGTCCGTAGAAAAAATTTAAAAATGTTTTGTAATGCCCCAACCACATGGGAGAAACAAGACAACCCACCACATCACATTCCATGAGAAATGGGAGAATGGATCATGTTCCATGAATACTGAGTCAATCCGTTCACATAGCTCATGATAAGCCTTGCCACATATGTCGAGATTGAAGGCAGCTGAGTTTAGTTCAAAAGACTAAGCCAAATCCATGTAATTTGGCATTTATGCTAAGTCTAAGGACCTAATAGGCTTGAGGATACCTAAGATGTGTAAGATCCATGAAAAAGGTGCAATAGCATGACTGAATCCATGCCTAAAGCCTTGGAGATAAGGCTTAAAAAAGACTTGATGCTATTTAAGTTTGCCCAATGTGGGACTAAACGGCTAAGCATAATTTGTATGCCAAAGCCGATGGGTTTGGAACCCATGACCTATCCATCAAAATAGATAAGGCCCGACCACTTAAGTTTCATGTGACAACATGTCTATAAAGCCATGAACTTCTATTTAAATGTAAGCATTCAGTCGACTGTGCAAGGAACAAAATAGACTAGTTTGTTATATTTCCTCATTTTGGAGCCCTTAGAGGCCGAATCAAAGCTCAAAGTAAACTACAAAGTTGTTTATAATTCTGATACTCTCTATGAATTATATTCATTTTCCCATTTTAGAGAATTAGTGAAGACATTTTGAGCTATAGAAGTTTCCAATTTTGATTTGGAGAAGCCTCTACGTGTGATTCAGGAAGGTGAAGGATGTGTTGAGTCAGCCAAGGTCTTTCAAAGGTCTAAAACACTAATTTTGTAGAGATAAATGATCTATTGTTGATTGTACATATATTTTAACTTGAAAATATGTGAAACATTAATGGATCAATTTGATAAGAACTTGGGGACATAGGAATTCTGAACCTCATAATCAATTTCTGTGTTTTGATCTTTGATTTTAATTTTGCATCTTAGTTTCATTTAATTTTCAGATTATAATTTATATTTTAATCAAGAATGCAAATTTTAATCATTTGATCAATTATGGTAAATTGAGTAAATTGGGAACTTATAAAAATCTAACAGTTTCAAAGGATAAATGATGTGAACTTTCAATTCATCTGTATTTCAGTTTTGAAACATGATTCTTGGATCAAATTTTATTCAGTTTCTAAATACTCCAACGCTAAAAATTTGATAATTTTTTTGCTCCCAATTTAGTTAAATTTTTGGGATTGAGAATTTTAAAAGATCCATTTAAGCATTTATAAAAAGTAGTGAAGTTCCTACTAGTGTTTACAGATCATGCATGGCCTCTTATGGGTCAAACCTTACTAAAATTAGACACCAATGCTCCAAAGAGCTCATTCAATACACCTATCCACTCAATCAATGCATAAGAGAGTAAAGGAGACTATTATAATTGTTACATGACCACCTTGGCCTCTTCATGACTACTTATACACCAAGATTTTTTTTCTCTCTTATGTAAAACTCTATATATTTGGAAATTGATTCATTTGTCTTCATCCCTCAACTAGGTGTAGCAAAGCTCTATAAAAATTGTATCTTAAACCTTGAATTAATAAAGAAAAGAATATTACATACTTATTCATTAACATTGGTATGTGTTATGATTGTTTATTTATAGAAACATATGAAGTTCATCTTCTTTTTTAGGTCCTCTCTTTCACCTAGTGTTATGGTTTTAACCTATGTAAGTTATATGAAGTGTTGATAGGTAGTTGTGTTTAAGAGTGAGTTGATTTGTAGTATCTCATGTAGACCTTCATTATTTTACTTTAAAATTATAGACCTTACACCTAACCTCCATATGAAATAGTATTATTTAGGACTATTTCAATAATCTTGGTTAGTTACTTATTTTCATTATATTCACAAGTGTGCTTAAATATCAATTTTGAGAGGATAAGTGAAGATTGGTGCATCACCACCCCTAGTATAGGTATTCATTTAAATTTGTCACCCTATCTTTTTTCATCCCAATATAATTAGGTCTTAGAATAAGATTTTTATTTAGTATATTAGGGTATATAACCCTATAAGCTATAGGTTTGGTCTAACTATATTTGACCAATAACCTTTAGTCCAATCCCATGTTAGTCCAAGTTTGAATTAGAATTAAACAATCTCCTTCAAACCATGCAACTTGGCTTGTTGATAGTTTTGGAATGCCCAATAGGACTTAGTTTTCAAGTGATGTAGAGTATGATTTATTAGCCTTGGATAACATATGAAAGCTTCAAGTACATCAATGGTAGATCTAGAGTCAAGTTACATGCAAAATGTGGCCACAAGATCTTACATAAAAGGTAAGGACATTTATTTTGATCAATTATCATTGGATATTACTAGGAGGAAGAGGTATCCTAGATTCAATCCCAATCCTACCCCCCTAACTCTCCTAATTATTCCCAAATAAACATTTTTACAAATCCTATAGCCCTAATTATTCTGCTTAGAATGCAAGCCTTTGTGTCTTTTAATGGTGGCATCCCCTTAAACCTCAATAAATTTGAATGCATACTTATTGTTTCCCTCAAAATCCTTTTGTATTTCATAAGAGATAATTCAAATACCCGTCAATCTATGTTTAGTCCATAATATAACCCAAGAAAATGTGGCTCTGAGACTTCTTGAAATTATTCTAAGGGTAAAGCACTCTAGTGGTATAAGGGCTTGACACCTACATCCATCAACACCTAGGGTGAGTTTGGAGAACACTTATGTAAGCACTTTGAGGATAGGAATGACCATATCTCCTTAGTAGAACAACTTACTATAATTAAAAGAACCCCTCAAGAATTCATGGTAGACTTCAACTATAGGTTTCAAAAAACCTAGGATAGGATCCCTACAATCATCAAGCCCATCCCTAATTATGATTTATTGTACTACCTAAGGGCTCTAAATTTTGATGTAGCCATTATGATATAGTCAATGGGGAAAGCACCTTGCCATAAGCATATGATATATATATAAGGGTATAAAATTACCTAATTTAAATATACAAACTCACCCTTAGATCCTTCATGACTTTGTTCCTAGAAATTTAACCCCCTATCCCTACCATTTCCCCATTACCAACCCAAACCAATCATGATCCAGTATATGGTAGCCAATCAAATAGATTGGGAAAGATAGAAGGGTTGCTTAAGGCTCAAAATAATAGGTTAGTATCCTTAGAAAGGTAAACAATCCAACCTACAAACCTTATTAATCACCTTAAAAATTACCTTATCATCCCTAACAATATAATATACCCCATATCAACCCAATAAAGAAGGCCAAGGTTAGATTACACAAGCAAGGTCTTATAACAGTTATAATCTCAATATTGCCAATACTTCTATATCCTTGGTTCCAACTCAAAAAAATTATGCATAAGAGGGTCAATAGTCTACTCAATGGGTGTAGTAAAATGATATGGAAATGGCTTCAAGTGGTGAGGTGAGTCAAAAATCCTTTATGCTGCAAGGTCCTACTCTTCCATCACATGACAATATGCCTCCTTCATAATATAAGGAAGGTCCTCATATGTCTCATGGGGACATCCCCTTCATGACTCAAGATAAAATTCCAATTCAATAAGGTGTAAATGGAATAAAATAACCCTCTTAAACTAATTCTTTCAACATTCAAGAAGGTGACCATTCATTTGAATAAGTGGCAGCAAATCAAGGTCAAAATGGAGCCAAGGTGGACAATCCAATTGCATCCCATACAAGGACTAAGAGAAGGGTAGTTGATGACAATTTGGGATAGTACAAGATAAATTATCTACATTATCAAATACCTCAAGGGGATATCACTCAATATGCATCTCATAAGACATCACCAACTCAAAAAATGCAAGATGAAAAAGGTCAAAATCAGAAAGGTCCTTTTATACCTCAATTTACACAAGCTCCAAGAAATGTTTATACCTTAAGTTACAATCCAAGGTATCCATCCCTCATTTTAACATTGTGTACTTATTGAATAATTCCCATGTCACTCTTCTTATGTGTGATGATTTTCTTATTCCAAGGCAAAAGGACCTCCTTCAAAAAGAGCTCTCCAAACTTCATGTCTTTACTAATTCTAGTCAACCTCATAAATCTTAAGAACCTACATTAGTCAAACCACCTCCCTAATAGCTTTCAATAATCAAATTAGATTCCCTTGTGCATAATTTGATGATAGATAGTGGGACTAGCACTTTTATCATGCCTAAATCTATAGCTGATAAACTGGGACTTAAATATGAACCTAATGAAAAAGGAGTGTTATAGTTAGATGGGTCTCCTACCAAGACTGTAGGTATTCTTAAGGACCTCAAGATCATATTGGTTTCTTTTCCTAACTGTACCATATCTCAAGATGTCATGGTAGTTGACCTTCCTCCCTACTTTTCCCTATTCTTGTCTAGGTATTTCACTACTAAAATTAGGGGTATCTTTCTTCTAATTGGTCATACATGGTCTTTTGGACTAGGTATGGGATAAAATTTACCATAAGGTCTAAACCTATCTCTATGTTCTACTTAAAACCCTATATTCCCAACCTATCAAATGTTAATTACACTATCTTAGATGAAGATGATCATCCCAATGACCAAGAGCCTATGGAACCACTAGAAGGAATCTTAAATTTGATCTTTGATGAGTGGAAAGTAGAAAATCATGGGTATGATACCCATATACCATTTAAGAGGAAAACTTAGCTCTATATTGCATGCATGAATAAGTATCTTCCATACCAAGTCTTACCAATCAACAAAGTTAAAAACTTGAAGGGGTATGGAGATTTTTTTTGATGGGTCGAGATCAAATAATGGGAGAGGGACAAGTGTTATGATTCTCTTCCCTTCCAATCAAAGGTATTATTATACCCTAAATTTTTAGTGTAGTTTCACTTATAATACTAAAGAATATGATGCCCTCATTCATGGGCTATAATGGGCAAGGAAGATAGGAATTAAGTTTTTGAAAGCTAAAGGAGATAGTGAATTAGTGGTGTAGTAGGTAAGAGGCCTAAGTGTAGTCAAGAATCCACTCTTAAAAGCCTAAAAAAATAGGTTTTAGGACCTCTTAGAGGAATTCCAAGCCTTTGACATTTACTTTATACCTAGAGAAGCCAATCATCATGTAGATTTGTTAACTACCATTGGGGCACAATATGACATAATTTATGGGGTCAAGAATATCAAATAGTAGTCACAAATAAAATTGGTTTGCATGCCATCGGTCCCTAATAATTAGGTGAATTGGTAAGTATTTGAAATTGGTAGTCATATTGTTTACTTTTTACAAAATGAGGCAAAATTCTACTCAAAGAACCAAGGCAGTCTACAACATCAATGTAGAGATTAGATTGTCTAGCTAAGGACAAATAAGTTGCCTAAGGGTCTAGTAAAATTTGAGAGTATATTAAATTAGGATTAATATATGAGGAAGGACAATATAAGCATCTCCACCAAGGAGGAATACTATGAGTAGGTTGTCATATTTAATGACAAATTACTCAAGTTAGGAAAGGTGAACACCAAAGAAGAAATATCAGCTTTCATAGCATTGTGCCAAGAATTTGTAGATGTATTTACATCAGAATATCATGACTTGAAAGGTTTTGACCCTAGGTTGGTATAATATACCATAAATTTGGAGGAGAATACCAAACTTGTGAGGCAAAATCAAAGACTAGTCAACCCCAAAATTGATATCCTTACAAGGAAGGAGTTGATTAAAATTATTGAATCAAAGATTATCTTCCCCATCAAACATTATCCATGTCTATAAAATCTTATACCTATAAGTGATAATAATGGGGAGATACATTTGTGTGTGGACTTTAGAGATCTCAACAATTTTTAATTAAGAGATCACTATCCTCTACCATATATGTATCAAATTCTTTAGAGGGATATAGGATCATAAATGTTTTCTTTGCTTGATGGATTATCTAGATATAATAATATATTAGTGAAATAAAAATATAGACACAAAAATTCCTTCACAACTAAGTGGGTCACTTATACATACATGAATCTTCCCTTTGGATTGTCTAATGCAGGGGAGACCTTCCAAAGGTAAATTGATGTGGCCTTCCAAGTGCTCATATATGATATGGTGCTCATCTACCTTGATGACATAACACTATTTTATAAGGATCCCAAGTATCACATGACACATTTAATGTTGGTGTTTGAGAAGTGTAGGTAGTTTGGGGTCTCTATGAACCCCCAAAAATGTATATTTATAGTCTATGAGGGTAAACTTCTAGGACATATTGTGTCAGAATATGCACTCTCCATTAATCCTAAAAGGATAGAGTAAATCCTTTATTTTTTCCTACCCAAAAACAAGAATGGATTGAAAATTTTCTTCGGTAAAATCAACTTCATCAAAAGATTCATTCTAGGATTTATAGAGTTGGTGAGACCACTAACTCACGTGCTCAAGAAACATAAGAATTTTTCATGGACCAAAGAGGGTAAAATAAATTTTTATGCCATAAAGTAGGCCATTCCCCAAGATCCCAACCTCCTCAACCCTAAATTTTCAAAGTATTTCTTCATGTATGCCTTCTCCACAAGTGATACTATTTTTGCTATGCTCATGCAATAAAATGGTGAAGGACTACAACAACCCATTGCTTTATTCAGTTAAGCAATAAAAGGGTATAAGCAAAGATATACATTTTTTTTAAAGCACATTATTTATATCACAAGATGCCTAAATAAGTTTAGACACATGGTGTCTAATGATAAGATTTTTTATGGTAGTTCACCATAGTATAAAGGATTTCCTACTTAATAGGGACTTGAGTGAGAAGAGGGTTGGTTAGGTGACTAAGTAAATGGAATATTAAACACATTATAGTGGATGCTAAAGAGGAGAAAGAGGTGGTTTTGGCAGTCCAAGATAATCAACAAGCAACTACAACCATGACTCCTTTCAATTGGACCCAAGAGATGGTAAAGTTCCTCCAAAAATGAGAATGTCCTATGGGATTATATAGTACAAGGAAAATACACTACATAATTAAATCCATCCCATATATCTTGGTGGATGGATTACTCTTCAATAATTTCATCAGTGGCATGCTTTTATGATATGTGGAGACTAGTCAAGTAAATAAATTTTGGAGCAATTTCATGATGGCCCTACAGGTGGGAACCTTATAGCTAATACCACAACATCCAAGATCATAATATAAGTATTTTATTTTCCCATTTTACTCCTATACTCACATACTTTGGTTAGGAGGTGTCCAAAATGTGCCATGTTTACTAACAAGTAAATACTAGTTGCCTTACCTCTAAAACCCATTCAAGCTAAATATCCCTTCATGCAATGGGGCTTATAATTCATAGGTATGATTAACCCTTAATATATATATATATATATATATATATATGAAAATAAGTGGTTTTTAACATCCACTAACTACTTTACTATGGGGTAGAGGCATATACACTCAAAAAAGTAAATGAAAACTGAGTTTTGGAGTTATATGATATCCTTGTTACTAGGTTTAGTGTCTCCTCTACCATTGTATCAGATAATACCTTGGCCTTAAATAGTTTTAAAGTTTTTTGATGGGATATTAATCATGTTATTTATATCAAGTCTTCATCAAACTACTATCCATAGGGAAATGGACTATCAAAGTATACCAATAAAAATTTGATTAGGATCATAAAAAGGACAGTGAAAGATAGTCAAAGTGAATGGCACACTAAGATAAGGAATACCTTATGGGAAGATATAATCACTCCTAATAAGTCTAATATTCATTATCTATATTTCCTTATTTATGAAAGAGAATAAAAACTACCCATCTCACTTGAGCTGCTAGCCTTGGATCTTTCACACTAGCTTGAGCTCATGGAAAGTGATGCATTAGAAGTGAGGACGAATGAGTTGATGGAGTTGGAAGATACAAGAGATAGTGTTATGAATTCCATGTGGACCAACCAAAACCAATTCAAAATATCATTTGATAAGAGAGACTCATTAAATACCTTTCAACAAGGTGACATAGTGTTTATATGGGATGAGGATTGTGCCAAGCCAAGTAAACATTCAAAGTTTGATAGTCTTTAGAGTGGGCCATACATTATTACCAGTTGCAAGGATATAAATGCTTTCCAAATGTCAAATTTGAGTTATGATTAACTCCATATCCCTATCAATGAGATGTTCCTCAATTATTATTATTATAAGGACCAAATTCTCTTATACATAGTAGCTAATTTAGTTTCCTTCCTCTAAGTGTTGTTGTACATGTTTGGTAGTTGTTGGTTTGTTCTAGTTATTTGATGTTGTGTGTCTTTGTTATTTACTTGTCTCTTATTCAGTTTCTTGTTATTTTTTTTGGTTTTAAATGTCTAAAAGGTATTAGGTAGAGTCTACATGTAGTCGAGGGTCCTCATCTAGTCATGAGTGATAAACAAAATGATTCTAAGTTCTCTTAACTAGGAGGCAAGTCAAGCTAGCTGAGTCATAAAAAATGTTGACCACTTTCTACCCTTAGGATTAGAAATTGGTCAACCTAATCCCTATTAACCCTAGTCACCATAAGGCCTCATAGTTATCACATCTCTTGGTGAGCTAAGATAGTCTCCAAATATGTCACTAATTGTCTTTTCAAATGCAACACATCCACTATCTTGTCATATCATGAAACACATGGTGATTATCCTCACTCCCTACCTTAACTTATGTTATATTTCCTTATAATGTTTGAACATATTTGAAGGTCCACAATAGGTTTTGAATTGGCCTCAAAATTTTAAAAGTGCCATGGTGGAGGTAATTGGATGATGTAACTAATGAACCATCCTAAACCTTTTTAGCACATTCAAAGTATGCAAAGTATGGCCTTAATCTTAGGCTTTATGGTTTTCACCTAGGTGCATGGGAACTGGATTGGTGTCTTTACTAGGTTCTAAAGAATTTTCATATGTGTTTGAATAGTATTCATTTGATATCCCTCCTTAAGGTCATGTATATGGTCTAAAAGGGAGATATTTGACTTTAATATGATTGCATTTGACCCTAAAATCCCACTAGATTCATTATTAATGCCTTTAAGAGCCTTAATGAATCCCATTAGTCCATACCTAAGGTGTTTCCAAACACTATTGATCCCTTTTTCATAAAATTCAACACCAAATTCCCACCAAATGAGCCCCACACATGCCAAAATGTGTATTTTCAACTCCTTAATTTGTACCATGAGCTTAAATACATCACTTGACTCCTATTTTCCCTCCTCCTACCTACTAATAATGTATTATGGTCTAAAACATGAGAAAATATAGGTAATTTGTAGGTTTTAGGAGGTTTTTGAGTGGTACAAATTTGTACAATATGTACTAACTTAGGTGGAGTCAGAGGTTTGTAAGAGGACTACATTACTAGAATGTGTGGAAGAAATTAGACTATTTCAGTTCTTAAATATCCCATAAACTAATTTATCTTCCCCATCGAGCTCATTAGCAAGCTTGGAGATCACTTCAGGTTTATGCTCAATCCATATAAAGGAGAGAGAAAGAGGGTATGATCTCTTGGCTAGAGAAAGTAAACTTGGTCACCTTCCAATCATGGGAATTGGTTTCAATATTATGTACCTGAGCTCTATGAATATTCACTATGAAGTTAAGTGACCTAGTCATTAGCTTCATCCATAGATTGAAAAAGAAGGAAGAAGGTTTCATTGAATTTATGGTCTATATGATCAAAAGGGTGATTGTTCTTGGTTCCTTAAGTTTTTCATAGAATTTTCAAGGCATCCTTAGCATTTGGTTCACACATGTGGGCATATGAAGGTGAGAAATTTCCAAACTACTAGTGTATGTAATTTATATGTAGGTTACAATGATAAAGAGCATCCAGTGTGCACATCTAAAGGGAATGGTGTTTGAAGGTCTAATCATGATATCTTGAGGATACTCATATCTCTTTACTCAAAACTAATGCTCAAATGGTTTCCACCCTTATAAAATGGTTCTTCTAAGTGATATGACCTATAGATGTGGTTTTCATTGCATAAAATGGTATTATAATGTCTAATGGTGACATTAAGGTTGTCAAATCATAGTAAAACATAGCATGAAGTATTGCATTCACACCTATATATACTTATTATAAGGTTCTCAAGATTCACCATAACTCCCATAGGCTTAGAGACTACCAATCTACCTTCAAACACCTTCCCAACTCTTTTATTTGAAGTTAAGTTTTCTTAGTAAATGTTAAGGTTCTTTAGGAAGTCTTAGGTTTCATCTTTTGATTGTATGTGCCTCATTGGTGTCTTCCAAGTGTTATGTTATATTAAGTATATGAATAAGGGTATCTATAATTCTTGTAGACTATCTTGGATGAAAATTCATGGTTCATTTCAAGCCACAAAATAAACTCTGCCATTTGATGACCTTTACACTACCATTCCACCTCTATGTAAACCCTACACCCCTTTTTTAGACTCCATATAACCCCATTGTCATCATACTAAAACCTTCCATCCACCTACCCAAGTCCAAGTCATGGGGTCATAATACTAAATTATCCTTAGGGTTGTCAAGAACCATCAGGTCATGACAAATGAACCACAATATCCATATACCCCATTAGATGAGCAAGTAGCCACCTATATGAAATGACGTAAACCCACTTTGGTAAGTCTTTAAAGGTCATCATATACAGATGATTCCTAAGAATGATATAATGATATGAATAAATATGTGCCTATCTTATGAATATGGGTTGGAAAATAATAAATTCATGGGGACTTCAAGTTTTATATGGACCTCTCTCTTCCCTCACTTAGAAACTTATCTACAGACCCCTTACTAGTAAAGTATGTATGGCTCAACACTCACTATAATATTGATGGTTTGACCCTCAACCTAAGTATCAGATAATAAATTAATATGGAAGGATAAGATAAAAAATAATATAAATAATTAAAACATGGAGTCATCTTACCAAGTTATAGAGGCTTGTAGGAGTGCATTTGGACTATGTGAAGCTCACATAGTTAGTCAAGGTTGCTTTAATGTTAAATTACTAGACTCATGAGAGTATCAATGCCTAGATTAGAAGAAAGAAAAGTTTCTAGGAGATAAATACATATCCAAACTCCTTGAATTCTCTTTTTGGGTACCCTCTAATCCATGAATTTATCTAGTTAGGGTTTCAGACCAAACACACATAGGGTTATATATGACTATGTATGCAGATGTGTTGGTAGGATTAGAATAAATGAGCCTTAAGGATATGATAAAGTTTTAAAAATGAATATTGGGATATAATTACACCCATATATCATATAAAGTAATTTTTCTCAAGTTTCTAGTATCAACTACTTCAGTCTCACACACAAGATAGTGTTGATCAAGATAGGCCACAAAAAGAGTATAGGTTGGTGAGTTGTTTAAGCATATAAAAAATGTATAAATAGGTGGTAGAGGGTGAAATGTCATCATGGGAGCCATATATTCACCTATAGATTAATTAATACCCCAAACACTAGTCTAGGTCTATGAGGTCTAAGCCCCTCTCATCTAGGTCTCAAGACCCTACCTCCACCTCACGACAAGTCCAGACCTCCAAAAAAATTAAATTCAATATGGGATATATGGGTATATGTTTAAAACATTAGAGAACACATTTTAGTTAGGAGAGTGTAATAATGGGTTTTAGACCTTGTAAAGCTCCATCTTCCTAATTAAGCCTATCAAGTTACACCTTCAATCACTCACACCCTTCATCATAGATAAACCAAGGCATAGGGATCCTAGGTAAAATCAAGTACCCCTATGGACTAAAATTACATAAAATAATGAGAGGGGTTGAGGGTCTCAGTTTTATTAATGAACACTAAGATGTTATGTTAACTTGCTCAAATTACTCAGTAGAAATCTTGAGGTATACCTTCTAGCACTCCTATCTCCACATGATATTTGCATGGGATCCTAAGATTTCTAGGAGAGATTAATGAGTTAATGGAATAAAGGTTCATGGAAATAAGTTTTGGTTTGGAGGTCTATACTATATGAACCATCCTTAATACGGTGGACCTCCAAACCCTTCCTAAATCTTAGATAGTACATGATGATAGATTAATGCCTCCAAATGCATTCAAATGGATTATTTTGGCTATGAAATGGTCCTAAATGTCTCCTTAGGTCATATTATCACTCAAATGATCTCTATTTTGGCATGTACAAGGGTTATGTTATATATATCAGGCTTGGGAAAGCTAGTTTAAGCCTGTAAGTAGGGGTTTGAGAATAATTTTCATAAACCATGAGTTTATAAGCAAAAAAAGGGTCTAAAGTCCCAAAATAAAATTATATTAGTCACCTATAAGAGCCTCCATGATTGGTTACCCTTGTTGACAAGCCTGGGTGTCTACGTGAGAGATAATATTACATACCAAAGAAGGTAAATGGATTGATGATTCAAACACAAGTTCTCCAAGGGCCCTCATAGGTGATCTTCATGTCAGGGGTAGTATATGGATGCTTCATAACTCTAGGTTAAGGCCAAAACTTAGAAACCCTATATTTAGACATGTTGTTATAACACTTTAATTGAGACAATTCCACTTAAAGGTCATATCAAAAAATAAAAAGAGGATAAAAGGATACCTAAAACCTTCATAAGAGTGATCATAATATTGTGTAAGAGGTGTAGGTCACTTTGTGTTATAAGGGAAGTTCCATAGCTGGTCATTCTAGCCTAAAGACACCTAAAAACTACTTAGAATGCATGATTTTAACCTAAGAGATAACTTCACATGCTCACAACTATAAAAAACTTCTACATTGGAAGATTATTACATCGAGAGAGGTGATGGGATATATCTACAATAATTTAGTGGAATTAGTTCATAGGTTTAGGCCCTAACCTCTATGAACCATAGTTAAGAGTCATAGACACTCTTAAACCTTTTTAAAACCCTAATAAGGACTTGAATAGAGATATTTAAGAAAAAATTCATCCAAATATATTGTAAAAACTTCTAAAACACTTGGATCATGTTGTCTACTTAGAGGCCATGCCCATAGTACTTAGTTGTATGAATAGTGTAAGAATACTTCTAAAAAATATAAGTTTTCAAGGTTTTAATAAATAAGTGAAGTGAAAAACATGGAATTAGGTTCATAATCATTTTAAATTTTTGTTTGAGGCTTGTTTCACCTCCTAAAATCATTAATTCTTCACCTACATGACTTAAAGTGCCTCTATCAACCTTCACTAATCAACTAGTCTTTAAAGCTAGTCTAGATGGCATAATCATGCAAGAAGGATAAGTTTGAAAGTGTGATGTATTTAAAGGATTTGGATAATGATTTAAAATTTTATTTAAAGTACTATTCAATCCTATTTAGATAAATTGAAGGTCTACTTAAACTATCACAATCATCCAAATAATGAATGGATAGAAGACTGGGCTATTAACTCATAAAGCATACTTAACCAACAAGATGAAGGTGCTAATGGGTGTAGAAGGCCATTTTGTAATTAATGACTCATCTTAGGACATTTTTAATTATTCCTTTAAGTGATTAATCTCCATTAACATTAACATTATGAGGATTTTGGGTAGTTTATTCAACACAGTTAATCTACAAGTATAGGTAGCCATTTAATGCCTCATGAAAAAGTCCCAATTAAACCTCTTTCAATGTTGGTAACTAATTAAGGGAGAATAAATTGGATAAATTTGTATTTCATGGACCATTTATGGGTCAAACCTTACAAAAATTATACATCAACTCTCCAAAGATCTCATTCAAGGCACCTATCCACTCAATAAATGCATAAGAGAGTAAAGGAGACTATTTTAACTATTACATGATCACCTTGGCCTCTTTATGACTAATTATATACCAATATTCTTCTCTATCTCTCTTGTGTACAAATCTATATATTTAGGCATTTATTCCTTTATCTTCATCCCTTGGCTGGGTGTAATAAAGCTATATCAAAATTGTGTCTTATACCTTGAATCAATAGAAAAAAGACTATTACAGGCTTATTCATTATCATTAATGTGTGTTATGATTGTTGAATTGCAAAAAAGTGTGAATTTCATCTTATTTTATATCTCCTCTCTTTCACCTAGTGATATGTTCTCACCCTATGAAGGTCATATGAAGTGTTGATAGGTAAAAATTGTGTTGAAGAGTAAGTTGATTTGTAATGTTTCATGTAGACCTTCATTCTGTTACCTTCAAATTATATAACTTCCACCCAACCTCTATATGAAATATTCATGTTTAAGATTGTGTCAAGAATCTTGGTTAGTTATTTTCATTATATTCACAAGTGTGCTCAAATATTAGTTAAGAGAGGATAATTGAAGATTAGTGCATCACCACCCCTAGTATAGATTTTCCTTTCAAGTTGTCATCCTATCTATTTTCATCCAAATATAATTAGGTCTTAGAATAAGAGTTTGAGTTGATATATTAGGGTAGCTATCCCCATAAGCTATAGGTTTGGTCTAACTATAGGTAACCCATAACCTTTAAGTCAATCCCATGTTAGTCTAATTTTAAAGTAGAATTGAACAATCTCCTTCAAAGGGTGCAACTTGGGTTGCTAACAATCATAAGGGATTCATGTGAAAATTCTTGAAATTGGATTCTTCATTGATTGACACATTCATCCTCCAAATAGATTCATTTCAAAATTCCTCTAAGGTAATTTTTATTCATTATTTAAGATGAATTTTAGATCTAATTTTTGCATTTAAGATTGGTATTTTCAACATCTATAGAACCTAAACCCACATAATTTTACTTTTAGTAACATTTTACTCCATATTTAATCATATTTGTGGTCATTCTACATATTTTTGGATGATGGAGTCCAATATATTATCAATGCAATATTTTATATCAGTGGATCATCAAACCACAATATAGTTGCACTCTTGTCTAGAGATGTGTCTTTCTTATTTTCCTAATTTTGATGTCATCCTTTTTGAAAGAGTTCCTATAGCTATTTTGAATGGATGAGATAGCTTATTGAGGATGTTCTACACAATAAATCTCTTGACTTTGCTTGGTTAAAACCATTGACTAAGTTGGGGGATTTATTTTAGTATCATTTTCATTTATTATCTTAGAAAATTGTAGCTTCCTTTATTCATTATATTTTATTCATATTCCAAAACTCACAAGAAAAGTAAAAGAAAAGAAATCTCTCTTTCCTCTATTATGCCAAAAACATAGTCTAGATTTATTGCTTTGTAGTTGCATATTAGTTTCCTTGAAACAACATAGTTTTTTAACATCTTTTAGGGTAAATAAATCAAATGAAATAATAGGTAAAAATATCATATGGTAATTTTTTTTCAATTTTAGACAACTTTACATTCACAAACAACTTTCAACCAAACACCCACAAAACATAGATAAATTAGATAGATAAAACCTATCATATTGTAGACACTATTTATGAATTATATAGCACCTTAGTCTTGTATACTTGAAAAACTCAAACCTTGGTTGTTCCTCTTAGTTATATAACTTTCCTATTTTTTGAAGTATTCCATCCACTATATATTATGCCTCTTATCTTATATCTTAGTCTAACCAATCTTATATTGATGACACAAACCTCCTATCTTACCCATAGTACTTAAAACTTGACTATCTTCCACTTCTATTATTTTTGAGTCTATACCTATTTTCCTACTCTATAGACACTAATGTTTGAGATAGATACTAACATCAACACTAGTTTCCTAACCCAATACAAGTGTCTAATGACGTAAAGTCATTCAATTTAGGAATGAAATATATTTTTATGGTCAACGTAAGTGATTTAATATGAGTTACTTTTCTAAACTGATAGATATAAATACAAGATCAACACTCATTCATTTCTCACCTGGGAAAAACCTAAAAAAGACCAAAGGATACCAAATAAAAACATTAAAAAAGCATTTAATCAAGCATTTAATTGAGCAAGTATTCCATTGTTTCTCCTACTTCTATATCATTCATAGGGACAACACATCTATAGGTTTGAAGTTACAAACTAGGTCACTATTATACTTATTTATCATATATTGCATGTGTTTTAACTATTTATGACTTAGTGAATATAAATCCTATGTTGTTAAGGGGATTGAGTATAGTAAATTTGGGTATATAAAGTTGTAACAAAATCATATTAATTTGACATTTCTAAGAATAAAAACAAATAATGTAAACAAGTGATTAGCTAGAAAAAATGAAATAAGAGATATGGATACTATAAACTAAGATAGAGGCTAGTCTAAGTGTCATAAATAGGATCTAGGTGTTAGAACCCTTCCTGGATAGTAGTGCCCTAATTAGATAGTAATGCAATGTGGTGTTAGTGTCCTTATTTTAGAAATAATTTCCTCTATGTAGAATTATTTTGAGCTTATGGGTGTACATGTATAGGTCTATCAATCCTATTCATATTTGCACAACTTTTGGATCTTTGTAGATGACCTATTTTGACTAATTTTATGTGTAAACCCTAATACTCCATGTTGCTAAGGCATCTAGTTGACACAAGTAGTAAAGTGTGTTATTAGTGGGGTAGGCTAGACATACTCAACACCTTGTTATGATGAGAGTTTCCTACATACCAATACTAAGAAGAGGGATCAAGCCTTATGCAGTTCTCCCCACCTAAGTGATGGTATAAGTGCAAGTGCAAGTGAAGCTAATATGAATTTTTTCTTGAGTGACTTTAATGTTCTTGAGATTGGAAACCCAAGTAATCTAATCCTAGGAATGTTATAGATGGTTGTGTGTAGAAGTAGGGTATAATAAGGATTGATAACCTTAATTGTTCATAAATTATTTTGAGTTTGCTTGTGTAATTTGCATCTGATTCCAATCTAGTGGGTAGAGGGATAAAATTCATGTATATATATTGTTTTGATGCTTATGAAGATCTTAAAATAGGTTTAGGCTAATCTTAGGTGGTCTTATATTTGAAAAGACATCCATTGGTAGAAAAAAGAGGGGGAAGGATGATAAGGCCAAAATTAGGATACTAATGCCATGTGGCATTATTGTTTGTATTATGTCACTAGTTTTTAGGTGGTATAACTTGAGGCACTAAGGTCTAGGATTTCAAGATGATGGTCTAGGACTAATTTAGGGATGTTTAGGGATGCTTACAGTCTGTATGAAGGATGGATAAGTGTCTAAGTATGCCCTAAGATATGTTTATGAATAAGTTAAGGATAAGTGGTCTCAAGTAGCATTCTTATCACTCAAGTGTCATTTTTAGGTGATTACATTTGTGCCCCCCACCATTTTATTTTATAAATGGATTAAATAAAAATGACTAGGATAAATGAAAAGAAATCATACCTAGACTTACTTGAGAGGTGAAGCTCCTGAATCTCAATATGAGTATGTAAAGCATGATCCATTATGTGGCTTGAAAATGAAACATGAATAAATTATTCCTTACTCAAGAGATATCAAAATCAAAGAGATAATTAAGTAAAGATAAAATAGATTAAAGAGATAAGAGAGGAAAAGAATGAATACACCTCAATGGGTACATGAACCAATGCATAAACTTGGTGATAACCTATGTGTGTGTATGTATATAGTGATCAATTAGTGAATATCTTGGAGTGGGTTGATGTCTTGTTCAATCCCCATGTACGGGTGTCTCAAAAAATCAATCTAATTTTGTCTCCATCATTCCCCACCCCTGCTTGGTTGATCATGACTTGTGAATAGTTTATATTAGACTGATGATGTGTACAACCCTCTCATGTAGGTACCTCAAAAACTCAAATATATTATAACTCCATCATTTCCTACCCATGTGCAGTAGATTCATGTAACACTAAAATTACATGATGTAGTTGGATATGTGTAACTAGAGATATGTAACTAAAGATGTCAACTCTATGGCAACTTGGGAATATTAGGTGGCTCTAGGCCAATTGGGGATGCCAACCACTATATATGGAGTAAGGAATGAATCTAGTGTGTAAATTAGAACATGGTGTCTGATGTGAAAAATGTATATAATGATATGAATCTTATCATTACACCTGATCAACTAATGTATAAGTGAGAATACAAAATCAATGTGTTGCACACATGCCCCTAAATATGATATTTAAGCATATGGATTCTAGATGAAGTTTTAATAGTCTATATCTAAGTATCTAAACTAGAATAAGAATGATCATACAATGCATGATGCCCAAAATCTGAGCAAACTTTTATAAATCTAAGCTAAATTGAGCTAAAACTAATAATTTGTAATTGAACCTATGCAAACCTACATTGTACTTATTATATTTTTCTAGCCAATATAGAATTTTCTAAAACTAAGGCTAATAGACATTAACACCATATTTTGGATAGTAGTTCCATGTGGCACTATTGTCTTAATTTAGGTTATAATGTCTAAATATTATGATTTATGTGCAATTGTAATTGATTTTCATGTCGTTGTTCCCACTATGTTTTTTTTAATATGATTTTTTGTACTCTAAGTGAATCTAGATAGCCTAATCTCTTTGACAAACCCTTATGAATTCCCCATCATTTGAGGTTTGTTTTTGAATGCATGCAATAACTATCCTTAAAATAAAGAAATATACAAAATGTGTGTTATTTAGAGCATATATGATATTTTCATAATAAACCAATATATGAGCATACATAATATCATAATGTAAGATAATTTGAGCATAAGTGTGTAATGTTTGATGTATGTTAGGTCTATAATTCACAAGGATGTCAAGATAGATATAATAATGTATATGAATAATAAATCTTAGTAATAATTAAGTAGCTACCTTGGGGTATGGGGCATGATATCCATCACAACACCCAAGTAGGAAGTAGAGATACATGAGGTCTCTCATGGCATCTAAAACTAGAGTGTGTAATAAGCAAGGGATAATTTCCATGGCTATGATACATATAATAAAGCATACATACAACACACATGAGGCATGAAAATTAAGCCAAGGGGACATAATGCAAGGGACATGGGCACATGTCACTAAATTTGAGAAAGCAAAACATATAAGGGCATGTTCAAATATCCACATATGCAAACATCAAGCAAGTTGGATTAGAGCCACATGGAATGATATGTTCAAATGTCTACATACATAATAATTAAGGCATATATAAGGACATGGGCCCATGTCTAAAACATACATACAATAAAAACAAGTGACATAGAGACATAGAGAAATGGCATATTTAAATACCCTAAAATAGAAGAAGATAGAGACACAACCAATTATGAATTAGAAAAACTAGAAATGAAAGTATGCATGAACATGCAATACAAATATATATAAGAACTAAGTCTAAGTCTAGAATAGTAGTATTTAGTAAAAATTTTGAGTAGGTGTAGAATGATTAATATCAATATATAACAATTCTAAATTTATGATGTAGATTTTAGAAATATGTAAATTGGCAATCAAAACTATGTGTGGGGTGCCCCCAAATGGATGAATGTGTCAAATGAATAAATTGTGTATCTATGTAGATTCCCCTAGTGGGTAAATAATAACAAATTTAGATATTTGTAGTGGACATGAGTCCTATAAATATCTGTGAACACTAAATAAAAATAAGTGAATAATGTATGTATGATAAAATTGACTATACTAAGATAGCTAGTATATGTAATGTCTAGAAAATATAAGAAGTATAAACATGGAAATCCATTCAATCTAAAATTTATGTCACATGAGTAAATATTTGAATGTTTTTTTATTTGACATATTATAATATTTTTTTATTTTTTGGATATAATCTATGTATAATAAACATGAAAATGAAACTATATAATGTAGACACCTAAATCTGGCCACCGATAACCACTAATTAAGGTTTTCACCAATTTTCACCTAAAAAGCACAATTTGGCCTAAAAATACTAAAACATGATAAATGATGTGAAATTGATATATTCAAGTGCTGATTCTATCTAGGGTATCCCTAAATGGGGTAATGTAATTTATGGGCCAACTAAATTTGATCAGATCATTTCGAGTCAAAATGCCAATTTTGCACCTAGGTGTTCTAGATAGCTCTTTCCTATCAAATATATTTAAAAAGATACATGAATTTGTTATTTTTTATTGGTAACATCCTAAATGGGATAACTAATCCAATGCATCTGACATTGTCTTCCAATTCCAATCTAGTCAAACTTTGGACCAATAATAAGGCATTCTGATCAATATGAGTAATTTGTGCACAAAGTACTTAAACATACTTAAGAGCTAATTAAACAAAATAAAGTCATAATTAATAATTCCATATAAACTTGTTTAATACTTATTTTTAAAAATTAATATTGAATATCTACATCATCAAGTGAACACATTTCTTAGGAAGACATCCCTAGGCCATAAATGCCATAAATATCAAGATTCATGCCCTCCATGCCTCATCAATGCCTTCCATGATGCCCTCCATGACTCTTAATTACCCCTTCTTCCAATGTCATGATGAGGATAATTATAAACTTAATTCCAAAAATTAAATTAATCCTCAACCACACATCTCAATCTTAAGATGGACGGTTCAGGTTGATTCTAGGCATTCTCAAAAATCTATAAATAGAGAGACCATGACCATTATTTCTAAGCTATTTTGGTGCAAAGTTATAATTCAAAAATATCTTCAATAATTCATTAAAATTAGTGCTACCATTCCAAATTGATTCCAATCCAAGCCAAGCCATAAGCCAAAGGAACCAAAGAGAGATGGAGGTAGCCAAGCTTCTATTGCCAAGGACTTCATGAGCACAAGCTGAGCAAGCCACTACAACAAGAATTTTGGAGCATCCAAGGGATGTAAAATAAGGTTTATTTTGAATTTTAGTTGTGTCTTTTATTCATGTTTGTTAATTAAGCTCTCCCTAGTTTTTCGGCCTAGAGATGTTATGTTAGTTAGTATGTTTCTTTCATTTTGGAACTAACACCATACTAACCATCCTCTCTTGAGTCAAATTCCTATATTCACATAATGGCATGCCTGATGGGACCAAACTCATCCCATACATGAATACGATCATTTTTTAGCTTTGAAATATTCATTTGGACCAATAAAACTCTTAAAATTTGATTTTCTCACTTTGTTTTGCCATTTTTGTTTGCCACAGGTTTACACAATAACTAACGTCAGTTAGTAAGACTGACATCAGTTAGATAGCTTAACTAATGTTGATTAGTAAAACCAACATCAGTTGGATACCTATCATTGATCACATTTGTATAACTGATGTTGGTTAGATAACTATCATCGATTAGAAAATGTAACCATCATGAGTTATATAACTGACATCGGTCATTATGTTTTTCTTAAAACATAGACCTGAGAGATCTTTTTTTAAAGTTCATTATTTCAAACCTAAAAGAGATTCAAGGCTAAAAGACATGCTAACATTTTTATTTCAATACCAAGCTTTACATTTGCTAAAAACATGTTTAGATCAACTTTTGCATGCTTAAAAATTGATTAGGATCCTTGTTTTAGTGTTTAACAAAAAAAATAGATGTTTATGGTGAATGTTTTCAAAGTTTGAAACTAATACCAAGGGGTCAAATGAACACCACCTCATTTTCCATTTGGGATTAAAAATGGACTCACCTTTTCAAAGATTTTTATGTTTACTTAGTTATTTAGATTAAACTTTTGTTTGGTAAAAAGAGGGATGTTGCATGTATGCTCTTCCATTTATCTTCTTTAGGGAACCCTTGGAATCAAAATCACCATTCCTATTGCAAGTATCCTAGTCCAAGGCTTAGAAATAAATCCATCTAAATCACTCCCCAAAAACTCATAAAAGTTTGGGTGACCTTGAAAATGACGCTAAAGTCTTTCTACTTTCATGCTTTCTTCATTTTTATGCAAAATTGGATTACAAGGGAGGCTTCATCACCTCTCATGAGTTTTTAAGGAAGATTTGACCTAGGGTTTCACCTCCCGACATTGAATTCATTTGGATCCTAATTGGAGTTACACATGGGACATAGTGGCACTTTGGACATCGCACTACACTAAGAAAATAATAGGATGTAGTGGTTATAGAAAGGACTAGACCTTTTTGCAACAAGCCAAGTGATATGGACCCAAAATCCATGCTTTTCTTTTGTATTGTTTGGTGTGAAATTCATTGTGAAATTGATTCCTCTAAAAAATTTAGAAACTTATTAGATCTTAGATAAATCCCCACTTATCACCAAAGTATTATTGGTGCAAGGTGTGCCTCAAGGTCCATGTCATAGTACTCTCATTTGAGAGAAGGGGGTTGTAAAAACCATACTATATAATATGCATCTACTTTTTTATGAACACTTAAAATCCTCTCAAGTGATGTATATTGATAGATTCCAATAATACCAAGAAACCTTGTTAGTTTAGGATCTAAGAGCGACTAATTAGTTGGTTTTATCCTAGATTGAAGTCTTGTTTAATGTCAAAAGTTGGTGTAAATAAATAATTCAAACCAAAACACATGGTTCTCATTTTCCATTGAATAAAGAGTCATTATGATACCCATGTAAGATCATCAATTTTCCTTACTCAAAGCTCATCAAAAGATTGAGAGTCATATCATCCACTTTGACATAGTTATGCTGCCCAATTGAGTCTAAGACCTTTACCAAAAAATTTTAATTCCTTCACTTATAATCTAAATTCAAAATTGCACATTTATAAGTTCATAGGGATTGATGTGTTAAGTGGATTATCCATTTACACTAAACTTGAGGGAACTTAGGTTCAATTTCCAATTTGGGTTAAAGGTCATTTAAGACTCATAATCATTGTCACTACTTGATAGACTTAAGTCATTTTGCGCTAAACACTTACACTTTGAGTCTATGCACCACAACATTTAGAGTCAAAAACATTAGTGTTATGCTGTCAAAATTATGGGAAAATGTCTTTGCCTTAGAGAGTTTTTGAAATAGACTTTTTTTTACACCTTTTGGGTAGTGTAGTGCTGCCCAAAACATTTCAAATATTGTTTCATTAACCCTCTTGCATAGAGTTTAAATTTGTTCCTACATTTTTAGACCAATCTGAGTGTACTTTTGTGATATTTTGTCTAACATAGTTATTCTATTCACTTTTTCCTAACTTGTTTGTCAAAGGAACCAAGTTTTATACCATTATTTATGAAAAAATAAACTATCTCTAAAAGTGCCTGTTGTTTCATACTTTATACCTAGTTAATCAAGTTCATATCCAAGAATCCAATTCCTAGTGTTTGTTATAAGTGTTTCAAATCCATTAGATTAAACCTTTCATCTATTTTCAAAGTCTAGATTTTGATACTAATTAGCCAAGAGTCCTAGTGCATGCCTTGTTTGAGCCTAGCTTTTGATGTTGTGTTTGGTGAAAAGACCTAGCAACTTCTAAATTCCTAGATTAGATTGATTTGAAACACTTTGACCTTAGAGTTTGGCATTTTTATTTTTGGTCCATTTACTTGCTTATCTTTGTGTGAATAGTGAAATGTTAGATACTTCATGCTAGCTTGTTTCTTCAAAAATCTTTGCATAAACCTTTTTATACTTTTAACAAATCTAGACCAAGTTAGAACATCATCTATTTTAGATTTTGTCCTTTTTAGAGTTTGTATAACTCTTTAACCTTTTATCTCAAAGCATTGACTATGGATCCCAACATGTATTCCTACACTCATAGTGGACTCATGTACAATCTAGGGATTAATAATGTAGTTGTGCAGGAAGAAATGGTGCAAGACCCTTATGTGGATAATATTGTTTATGAGATGGATTCTTATCCCTCTTATAATACTCAATCAAGGACACAAAGCCAAAATCCATTGGTTAACTATCTGGTTAACACACCACCTTATTTAGAAAAAGACCAAGAAAAAACCAAACAATATCTAGCTAGAATACCCACAGTAGACAAGCCAATTATTTAATAGTCATATTCTACTAATACAGCTTCCACGTATAATCCATTTTTGTTTGAGTGACATTTGTGAGAGAACAAAGATGAGATTTGGGTTAGAGCCATAGAGGTAGGGGTAGAGTTTCTAGTAGACTTTCCCCATAAAAATTTACCAAGCCTAGTAAGAGTGCCCCACAATATCATTTATTATCAACATACTTCTTCTAGTAATCATATGACTCTAGTCCAAACAATGTATCAAGACCTTAATATATCTAATTGAGGTAAAAACATCATGGAAGTCAATTTAACCAAATGTAGATAGCATATCAAACTTACCTGAATCTAGTACATGATTTCAATTAGATGAACATGGTGAGTAAGCCTCTTATTGACCTAGTTCCTTCAATAGGAGTGTTGATAGAGTTAACTGGACAAGATAATCTAAGTTCTAACCCATTCATACAAACTTCTTCAATAGATAACTTGATGCATATGCTTGTTATTAAAGAAGTGTCTTTGGCCTCTACATAGAATAGTGAGCCAAACTTAGTGGACAATGTGCAAACACATCTAATCTTGATCAAAGTGGTAATAACTAGAAAACAACATGTGCCTATAGTTAATTGCATTCATCATACTAGGGAATAGGAGTTTCTACACCCCAACCTCAATCATCCACTTCCTCAAGTGTACAACCTACAAGATTAGGTAATCAAATAATGACCAATATCACACCTCAATGATAGAATGTGATGAACCCTACTCCTCCTCAATAAGTAACAAGTAGTATTCCACAACAACAAACATAATCTAGTGTATCAACATAATAGAGGACAAATACATTGCCACCTCAATCAGGGGGAACTAATGTTCCACCTCGCTAGGTAATGATGAACATACCTTTTCAATCATAGACTAATATGCCAATCCAAAACCAATTAATGACTAGTCAATAACATGAAAATATTGGTTAAGAATAGATGATGAATATACAACCTATTTTCACTTCCCCATAGGTATTCATGCAACAAGGAGGTTCCCATACTTTTCAATTACCTATTAGATAACTATTGGTTTAAAATGTGCCACAAATTCAGAGATAGGGTCTTGGTCCACAAGTTCCCACTAATTAGCAAGGTTTAATTAGTCATTAGCATGTCCTTTTTCAACCATAGTAGGCATAATATAGTTATATCCCTCCATCCCAACCACAAAATCCTTCAATTCAAACCTTTATTGCCAATCCAAACCAAAATATTATGCAACCAATTATGTAATTTCAAGTACATCCTAATCCACATATGCATATTCCTGGTCCATTCCCCAACCAAACCAATGTACCCCAATAGGTATCTCTATCATACCCTAGTCAAAATTTCCCACTCATGACCTCCCAACCATCTACCCAAACTAATATTCTCCCTCAAACTAATGTTCCTTCTAGTTTCCTATCCCAAGAATTGTTATAGATGAAGGATGCAATTGCTACCATTTAAGCTGGTAAACAGATTAAAAATTCAAATTGGATGATGTGTGTTCCTACCCATTCAACATGGACTATTTTTAGATACCATTTCCTTCAAGATATGAACCACTAAAATTTGACAAATATAAAGGAAAAGGTGACCCTAAGGCTCATTTAATTGAATTCTTTGTCACATGTCAACCAGTGACATATATTGATGTATACCTTTTCTTTTTATTCTCAACGAGCTTGGCTAGACAAACCTTGGAGTTGTTTTTAAAGTTGCCCAAAAATTTAGTAACAAATTTTGATGATCTTTTTGATAAGTTTGTGTAGCAATTTTTCTATAATATTTAGCATGAGATTTCATTAGTGGACTTAATGCAAGTAAAGTAAAAAGCTTATGAGAGTTTTATAAGTTATTTATAGTGATGGAGATCCCTTGTAAGCCATTTCACCCATAGTTTACTAGATAAATAATTAGCCGTTATGTTTACTAAAAAATTTCATAGTGAGATAACTTATCATTTGGAATTGCAATATGCACATACTTTTAAGGAAATCATCGACAAAGGCTTATTGATTAAGAAAGCACTCATTAATAAAGGAGTCATCAAGCTTAACTCAACTAATCAAAATCAAGGTACCAATCAAAGAAATGGCTAACCTCAACATCCTATTCAAGTGTAAGCATCATAACCGATACAGGCCAATAACCAAGAAAGATCAAAGCAATTCAACAACAATAGGAATGTTATGGGAAAAGGAGTAATCTAATCTCATCATGTCCAAATGGTGAAAATGTCATCTACACCACCTTTCTATCTTACTCTTACCTAGCAACCTCTCCAACTAATACTATAAGCACAACAACCAAGACCTTCATAACAAATATAGTAGCCTTTACCATTATAAACCCCTTCTCTTAGGAGAAATGTGCTAGCACGTCATGTCTTTAGTGACCTAGGAGAACCTATTGAGTCTATATTTCAGAATATTGTTACTTCTAATCTAATTAGTTGGCCTATACTAAAGCATTATCTACAAGGCATTCCTTATCCTGATTGGTATCAGGAAAATGAATTTTGTGACTATCATCGGGTCAACGGGCATAATCTATGAATATGTGTCTAAATCAAGAATTTAATTAAAAATATGTTGGAGAATGGGGAGATAACATTAGATCATGGTGCTTCCACTTCCAATAAAACTCTTTGGATTTATCAAAACCCCTTTCCCTAACATAATAATTAATAGTAGTAAAATGATCAACAATAATGATAATAATAACTAGTACAGTAGCAAAATGATCAACAACAATGACAATAATGGCTAGTGTAGTAGTAAAATGAATAGTATCAAAATCAAAGGTTAAACCAACAAAATCAGTAACAGAACCCACAACAATAGAACAATGGACAAAACCAAGGTTAGAATGGTAATAACCAATAAACCTACCATGTATTTGCACATGACTACAATATGGTTATAGGTCATATTATAGAGGGTAGTGTTAATATAACTTCCATTAATCCTAGACCAAGCACTAATTAGCCTAGACTATTTCTAAACAATAACATTTAGCTAGATTACATGGATAATCCTTCTTTAACTTAGGAATGCATATAAGCAAACCAAAAACTAGGACTTCCCCTTTTGGACTTTATATCAATAACTTGTCCTTGCCACATGACCACATGTGAGTGTACCAATAACTAAGACTTGTCCCATCTAGTCCCACACCATTCCCAACTTTGGTTAGAAATAATGCTCTAGTATTTAATCCCAATTGTGTAATCACAACTTGAAGGTTAAATATTACTATCCTAGGCCCACAACCATCTACCACTTTACCTATCATCCAACCAACTGTTCAGCCCTTGAATAAACCATTCTCTACTGACCAAGATAAGAAGTTTGATATTATGGAATAATTATAGAAGACACTAGCACAAATTTTTATTTTAGATTTGTTGTGAATGTCAATAATCCACAAGAACATCTTGAATGATTTTTTGACCCAATCCGCTATTACTAGTGACATATCTCCTGATAAATTTCAAGCTTTAGTTGGACACCTACCTCCAACGCAAAAAGTCACATTCAACCAAAGTGATCTATCTTCCCTTAGATTAATCCATAATAATCCATTATATATAGAAGTTTATATAAGATGGCATAAATTGAAATGTGTCCTTATAGACAATGGATTCAGCCTTAACATAGTGTCTCTAAAGCTCATCAAGCTTCTTGGGTACATAACGGTATATTTCTAGTCAGAAATAATAACCATTAAAGCCTATGATAATCAAGAAAGAGAATCATAAGACACCATTAGTTTACCAGTTATCATTGGGCCTTTGACCCATGATATACTTTTCCATGTGTTGGATCTTGAGTTATCATACAATATGCTTCTAGGTAGGCCTTGGTTACATGAGATTCATGCAGTCCCATCAATGCTACACAATGTATCAAGTATTCCCACTCAGAGATGGAAGTGAATATTCTAGGAGATTTACACCCATATGAACATTACAAGCATCTTGAGGCAAAACTTAAAAGCTATAATTATTAGTACGACATGAATCCAAGTTCCAAGTATGATAAAGGAAAGGCTATATTTATTGATCCTTCACCAGATAATTGCATAGATCCTAATACCTTGGATTCTCATTTCCACATGCCACCTCCTAAATCTTCTAATCATTTCACCATTTCAGATAATGGATCAAGAGAGTATGTGACCCATGATAAATTTCATATTGCTAATCTTCCTTAGAATCTGAAAACCTTTGGGTGACCTGAATTCACTCCACATATGTATTGGCAATAAAAGAACAAATATAAAGGACCTATCACATTTATACCAGCATCTAGCCTAGAACCTAACCCTCTTGAAGGGGATGAATCATAGTTATATAATGACAACCAAGCTAATCCTTATAAAAATGCAAAGTATCCTATTCCTAATAGGATCATAGAGCATCATAATTATGAAGGAAGAGGCCTCAAACCAAATCAACAAGGAACCATTGAGCCAATTTCCATGACTAAGTATGAAAGACCTTATGGACTTGGATTTAAACCCCCTGGGGGTGATACCACATATCTTATCAAACTCCATCACCAATGACTAGTGATGATGATGTCAATAGTGAATCAAAGTTTGATCATTGCCTCACCTTTGATGACCTAGCTAAAACCAACCTATTTGATAGCCATGCCATTTGTACCCTTACACTAGCCATTCATTACAACCTTTTACCATTATATTATCCCCAACTGATAGATTAGGACCAACAAGAATCTAGTTTATCAATTGATGAGTTCCAAAATGATGAAGCATTCTATGAATTTTCATGCCTTAAAGACAATGTTCTATTGGGAGATCACAAATTAGGATTCTCAATCACATTAGATCCTATCACCTATTTTGGAGAGTGAGTGAACACCCTTAGTAAAAAAAAATAAGTAAAACATTGAGATCCCAAAGTGAAAACCTCTTTGAGGTGTTTTTTTACCAAGAAAAAATTAAAGATAAAGGCCATTCTAGTGGTGAAAACCTATTTCAGGCACCATTAGATGGGGGTGTTCATTTTTATTTGAATTTAGACTAAGATACCACCGATGATGAAATTGCCTATGGATCCAAGTTCAACTTTGAGCAACAATAAGTATTTGATCAAATTATTCAATAATTTTTTAATATTTTTTTCACATGGCTACATCTCCCATTAGGAGACATAGAGTCATCATGCCTGGGATAAATTGAAGATCAATTCCTAACAAAGGACCCTAACATAATTCTATAGTTCAAGTCATTGCCTACTATCCTAGAAGATGATTAGACCCTTGTAATCAAAGATACAATAGAGGTAAATATCAAGACTCTATTAGACTTGAAATGGATAAAATTAGGTACATCCCTCACTAAAGAGGAATGTCACATCTTTACATCTCTATTGAGAGAATTTGTAGATATTTTTGCATAGGCCTATTTTGACATGCTAGGTTTAGACCCTGCCTTAGTTCTACACCACCTTGTGCTTAATTTTGATGCCAAACTAGTAAAACAAAATTTACATAATATGCATCCCACTTTTTTGTATGGGTAAATAGAAAGTTAGAAAAACTTTTAGAATCAGGATGTGTTTGATCCATTGACTACTCAAAATGGATCTCTAATGTGGTACTTGTTAGTAAAAACACTGAAGGGATCAAAATTTGTATTGATTTTTGATACATCAACAAATCTTGTCCTAAAGATGATTTTCCATTACCTAATATCAACATGATAATCAAATCCATGGTAGGTTATGAAATGCTTTCACTCATAGATGGCTTTTCAAGATACAACTAGATCAGAATAGCACCAAAAAACCAACATAAAATAGTGTTCACCACTCCATGGGGAACATTTTATAATTAGGTAATGCCATTTGGACTTAAGAATGTTATAGCTACATATCAAAGGGCCATGACTATCATATTCCATTATATGATGCATGATTTTGTTGAAGACTATGTCAATGACATATTAGGAAAATACAAAACTAGGGTCGACCATCTAGTAGTGTTGTATAAGATATTTGAAAGATTATGGGAGTACAAAGTCAGACTCAATCCAAATAAATGTGTGTTTGGTGTAACTTCAAAAAAATTACTTGGCTTCATCATGTCTTATATAGGTATTGAAGTTGAGTTGGCTAAAGTCCATGTTATAACTGAGATGCTACCACCATCTAATTTAAAGCAACTCCATAGTTTGTAGGGTAAGATCCAGTCAATTTGATGCTTCATCTCTTAGTTAGTAAACAAGTTCCATATTTTTACACATCTTTTAATGAATGGAGTTGCATTTCACTAGGATGATCACTACCAAATAGCTTTTTAATAAATCAAAGACTATCTTGTTAATCCACCTATTTTATTACCTCCTATGCCAAGAAAGCCTTTCTTGTTATACCTATCAGCTACTGACCATGCTCTGAGGGCACTTTTGGCTCAACATGATGACAATGGAAAAAATCATGTTGTAAACTACCTAAGTCATACCTTGGTTACATATGAACATAACTATTCCCCTATTGAAAAAGATTTTCTAGCCATAGTCTTAGTAGCTCAAAAACTATGTCATTACATATTGAATAATAATACCATGGTCATTTCAAAAGTAGATTCACTCAAGTATCTACTATCTAAAATAGATTTGCAAGGTATAATGGCTAAATGGATCATGCTTCTCAGTGAGTTTGACATAGAGTATGTCACTTAGAAGGAAATCAAGGGACAAGTTATTATAGATCAACTTGTTAAAGCACCTCTCATAGACACATAGCCACTCACATTTCAATTTATTGATAAATCCATAATGACTATCATTGACACACCCCTTGAGTAGTAGCCCTAAAATCTATATTTTGATGGTTCATTTATTGCATATGGATTGAGGATAGGCCTATTATTTATTACACCATAGGGGGATCTAATCCCTAAATCATTTAGAATTAGCTCTCCTAGTATAAACAACATGGTTGAGTATGAAGCACTTTTTTTAGGACTTTGATAATTAGTGCATTGGAATATATCTCATCTCCAATTTTATCATGATTCTTAGTTAATCATCAATCAGGTCATAGATCATTTTTAGACCAAAGATGACAAGTTGGTTTCATATAAAGCAATGGTCGACACTCCTAAGTAATAAATTGCCAACATTCAATTTGAGCACATACCAAGGGATAGTAATAGAACTATAGATGCCATGGCTATTATTGACTCTCTAATTTGAAAAATAGATAAATTTAAAAAGTATCAGTTCCTCATCAAAAATTTGTCAGCACTAACTCATGAACCTTTAACCATTGCAATGATTTGTGATATTGTTGGTCCTAATTCTATCTGGTACTCAAACCTTTAAAACTAATTTCATGACCAAGTTATACTACCTAACCTATCTTAAAAAAAATCCAAAGCCTTCATTCATCATTCCACTCATTATACTCTACTTAGATCCACCCCTTACCATCCTAGTTTTGATGAAACTCTGCTTCTTTTTTTAACTTTAGTAGAGTCTACACTAGAGTTAAGAGAAGTTCATGGAGTATGTGGCACTCATTATAGTGAGGTAATCCTATCCAAAAATCTCTTGCATACTAGTTATTATTGGCCCATAATGGATGCAGATACTGTTGTTTATGTAAAAAAGTGTGACAAATGTCAACAACATGCTAATCTAATTCATGCCCTAGCAAAAACTCTAAAATTGATGTTGACACCATGGCCATTTTCTACATGGGGACTTAACCTTATTGGGAAGATAAACCCCACTTCATATGTGGCCATAAACATATCCTTACCACCATTGAGTATTTCACTAAGTGGGTTGAAGCTATACCCCTCACTTACATGACTAGAAAGCAAATTTCCAAATTCATTTTTAACCATCTCATTTACCATTATGGTATCCCCTCTAACATTATATTCAATAGTGGAAGATCATTCAAGAAAAAGGATGTAGATTAGCTCTAAATATAACATCACACAACATTTTTCTATAGCATATTACCCTTAAGGTAATGACCAATCCAAGGCATCCAATAAAACCATTATCAATATTCTCAAAAATATTGTCAATGATATCGGTCATGATTGGCACCTACAGATATTTCTTTCCCTTTGGGCATACCGTACCAATCATCATACCCCCACAAGATCCACTCCATACTCACTTGTTTATGGTATTGAAGCCATCCTTCCCATTGAGGTCGAATTGCCTTTACTACTCATCTCTTTCAAGTATGTCCTAGATGATCGTGACTATCAAGTAGCTTGCCTATAAGAACTAAACCTACTTGATGAGAAATTCACAATTGTGCTTAACAATCTTCAAGCATATCAGAACTAAATCAAAGGCCATTATAATCAACATTTTAAGTATAGAACATTTAAACTTGGTGATCTAGTTTTTAAATAAAACTAAAAGAATCTTGTGGCTAAAAAGAAGCATAAAGGAAAATTTAAAACAAACTAGATAGGGCCTTTCATCATTACTATAGACTATGGATCAGGAGCATACAGGCTTGCCACACTAGATAGAGATGAACTTCCTAAGCTGATGAATATTATTCATCTCAAGTGGTACTATGATCGAGTGCTAAGGTGTATTATATTTAATGACCATTTTATTTATGACATTTTATCACTATTCTTATTTATAAAAATATCATCTTTATCCATCCTCTTAATCATATCCACTTTTTGCTTCTGACCTATCAGCCCAATGTGTTTTAAAGCTTAGCATGTTTGATGTTGGTTTTTGCCATTCATTACACATTTTCAACATCAAGGTATATAATCAATTTCATTAGTGGGTTCAATTACTTCAAACAGAGATTATATTTTGGAATAGTGTAACAAAACTTTTGGTAGTTGCATCCTTCATTTTTTATTCCTTTCTTACCACTGATCTTGCTAATAATTATAACTGCCTTTAGGAAAATTAGTACCATTTATCTATGCCATTATGTCCTATTTATAACCACCTATGGGAAAAATAGGGGCAACATTAAGCCTTGACATACCAAATTGTCACTTCTTATGTCATGCTATGCCTTTTTACCAACTGTGCGTATTTTGTTTGAATTGACTGCTACACTAGTTGAATTCCTCCACTGTAAGGGTAGAATTATAGTGACTTGAGGTCTTACTCTAGGACTATGTAGGTAGTGTTTGATACTTATTTTAGATTAGCTCAATCACCCTAGGACATGCTCTCACCTTTTTGTGAGTAACCTAATCCATGCTCTAGCTATTTTGTGAGCACCCTAAGCCATGCTCTCACCATTTTGTGAGCAACCTAAGCCATGCTCTCACCATTTTGTGAGCAATCAAAGCCACACTCTCACCATTTTTTGAGAAACTTAATCAATACTGTCACCATTTTATGACCTTAAACCATTTAGTGTCTCATCATTCTTGATTGAGTTGATATACTCCAAAATAATTTTAAAAACATTTGAAAAATGTTAGAAAAGAACCAAAACATTAACAACTTCTTTGCCTTAAGGATTCTGGGAACCCTTACTAAGTTACAAGTGTCATTTAGTTTCCCCATCCTTTTTGGCCTTTTTCTTTCATGCACTTTCCATTTTTCAAGATGATTCCTCTTCTTCTCTCACATTTATTCTATTTGTTTTCATCAGTTATCACATTCTTCCCATTCCTTTGGGGAACTACATTTGGCCTGAAGTTTTTTAATTGGATATTACATACATGGAACTATGTAGGCAACATCTAATTGCCTAGTACATTGAAGATATCTTGACCACCCCCTTCTTTTTCTTCTATTCCCCCATTTTTTTCATTTGTTAAGTTGTCACCTATTTTCTAGGGGCAATGTTCATATGGTTTCTATTGCATTATTTATTTGTTTATCTATTTGTTTGTTTGCTTTCAACACTATTGCCTTAATTTAGTTTATGTGTGTTCATTGGGTGATTACTTGCCCACACTTATACTCAAATCCATCCATATTCATATGTTTAAATTTTCATCATGGTTTTTATCATTGGTGCATTATTTTCTATTGAGTATTAAATTATAAGAGTCAGTCCTAATGTATATTTCAGCCAAGTCCTCATGATGTTATACCATGATGCCTACCGAAATGTGCTACAATAAACCTCAAATTCAACAATTCTATTGAGTAATTGTGGCATCTCTTTGGTACCAACATCTTGATTCAATTTCAATCATATCCCAAATAGAGTAATTAACCATGAAAGAATTTCAACCTTTATTAGTTTGAATGAGCATCTCCCTACTAGTAGGTTATTCTAATTCATCATTACCCACTGTGTTAAGTTATCATCATCCTCAGCCAAGTTTATTATGTTTTCCATAATCAATGTATAATTATTATAACCACCTTTGGGAAAATCATTGCATACCATCCCACCTGCATTTCTCAATAATTATAACCACTTTGGGTAAATCATTGTATTGTCACCACTTTTTTTTTTGCCTATACAGGGGCATGTTATTCTCTTATTTTTTAGTCCTAACTAGGGTAGTTCTATCTTCTCAATGATTATAATTGCCTTTGGGCAAATCATTATGTTATCATACCACATTACCACTATCGAGGTACAATGCTTATAATTGCCTTTAGGCAAACCATTGTACACTATCCCACTTGCATTCTCAATGACTTTGACTACTTTTTCAATATCATTATGTTTTCACCCCATCATCTTTCCTTTCTTTCATCCCCTTGTTTCACTTCTTTCCTTTCAAGGGACAATTTGCTAACTTACTTATGCCAATCGTTCCCTCAAGAGGTATCATACAGTTAGTTTATCATCATTACAATTATAGGCATACAAAAAAAATTCATTCTTTCAGAAGATGTTACTATGCTTATGTCTTGTAATGCATTTCTAAACAAGGCCAAATTGTAGACACCTAAATCTGGCCATTGATAACCCCCAATCAAGATTTTGACGAGTTTCCACCTAAAATACATAGTTTGGCCTAAAAGCACTAAAACATGCTAAATGGTGTGAAAATGACATATTCAAGTGTTGATTTTGGCTAGGGTATTCCTAAATGGGGCAATGCAATTTATGGGCTAGCTAACTTTGATCAGATTATTTTGAGTCAAAATGTCAATTTTTCACCTAGTTGCTCTAGATTACTCTTTCCTATCAAATCTCTTGCACAAGATATGTTCCTTTATTATTTGTTATTGGTAAAATCATAAATGTGATAATGGATCCAATGCATTTGACATTGCCTTCCAATTATAATTTAGTCAAATTTTAGACCAATAATAAGGCATTCTAATTAATTTGAGTAACTTGTGCACAAGGTTCTTAAACATGCTTAAGAGCTAATTAACCCAAATCAAGGCATAATTAATAATTCCATAAAAACTTGTTGAATACTTTTTTTTATAAATGAATATTTAATATCTACATCATCAAGTGACCTCATTTCTTGGGAAGACATCCCTAGGCCATAAATACCATAAATATCAGGATTCATGCCCTCCATGCCTCATCAATGCCTTCCATGATGCCCTCCATACCTCTTAATTTCCCCTTCTTATAATTTTATGATGAGGATAATTATAAACTTAATTCCAAAAATTGAATTAATCCTCAACCACACATCTCAATCTCAGGATGGATGGTTTAGGTTGATTTTAGGCATTCTCAAAAATCTATAAATAGAGAGTCCATGAACATTATTTCTAAGATATTTGGGTGAAATTTTATAATGGACAAATATCTTCAAGAATCCATTATAATTAGTTTTACCATGTCAAATTTATTCCAATTTAAGTGAAGCCATAAGCCAAAGGTGCTAAGGAGAGATGGAGGTAGCCAAGCTTCCATGGCCAAGGACTTCATGAGCACAAGCTAAGAAAGCCACTACAATAAGAATTTTGGAGCATCAAAGGGATGTAAAATAAGGTTTCTTTTGCATTTTAGTTTTGTGTTTTATTTATGTTTTTTAACTAAGCTCTCTCTAGTGTCTAGGCCTAGAGATGTTATTCTAATTAGTGTGTTTCTTTCATTTTATTTTCATTTTGGAACTAACACCATACTAACCATCTTCTCTTGAGTCAAATTCCTAGATTCACATATACAAAGGAGTCAGAAAAAAGGAAATTGTGTACAATGGAGGAACAATACTAACTAATGAGTCTCATAGGAGGCTCACTATTAATGTGGCATGTGTCAAATAAAGGAATAGTGGTCATGTGCACTATATGAAAGGTAATTAAGGTCTTAAAACCTACTATACTGAGTGATTTATAGTTGGTACTACCTTTGAAGTGGTACTAAAAACTAATGAAACTGACTATGGCTTATTATGAACTATAGGGGTCTTAGGGACCAAAATGGTAGAAGATGTTGTATTTGGAATAGGTACCCTATGTTGAGAACCCTGAGAAATCAATAATATTGATCTCAAAATAAAAGGAGTAGAGGTAGGACCTTTAGAATTTGTAACATATATCTCATGCATGGATCTCTCTAATAATGGCCTTCATAGGAGAGTATGTTTATGGGGTAACACTATAAGAGTAGATCTCACTTGAACTGGTGGATCAATTAAACTCTATGGGGTATAGATGGGAACTATGCTTAGTACTATAACTGGTAGCTATGGTGTGGTTTCTTATGGGATAGGTATAAGATACTCATATGAATGACCCTCAACTATGATCACATTATTATCATGTATATATTTGAGTCATATGTGTATAGTGGATGGAATATCTCATAGTTGCTATATCCATTTCCTACCTAATAACATTTCAAATGTGCCTACACTAGGTACTACTAAGAATCTAATGGCCATATGTGGTGGTCCAACATATAATGGAAGTATAATAATAGAGCTATGAACATGGCCACTAAAACCATGAATAATTATGTCTGTAAGATAAATATCCTACTCTTAATACCCCAAATGCTATATAAGTGTAATAGTGCACATGTTAATACTTGAACCATTTTAAACCATAACACTTTGAATAGGATGATGATCTATGTAAGATCATATAAAGAAATTTGAATCATCATTGACAATATCCTACTCTAAGAAATTGATGAGTGGTCTAATTGGTACTATAGTATGATACACACCAATGATATTATGTAGGGGTTGTGTATCCTTTGTAGTAATGTGATATGGTGTTGGTGGTGTATACACCTAATACATATAGTAAATACCTAAAGTGCCTCTACCTCATTAATTATATTACTTTGGAAATAGATCCAAGAATATTTTCAATGCCTTAACTTCCATTTGTTAAACTTTTGGTTCCTCAATGGGTGCTCTAATGTTAATAATGTTGTCTTCTATCAAATCTTGTATCTTATGTTTCAATATGATGCATTGGTTTGTATTATGTCCTGGTGCTCTATGATATTTACAAAATGTATTAGAATAATAGATTTTTAGAATAGGCTATGTCATATAAACTTATTTCATGGGAGGGAGAGATATGGAATTGAATTCCATGAGCTATTATAAAACATGTATTGGTGATTCTATAAGGTTGGTAAAAACTCTTTATGGAGGAGCTGATAAAACCAGGAGAGGAGATGGCTCTGAAGTTGTGTTAAATGTGGACTTTGGATCACTCTTGTTTTACATGGCCATTATTTTATATGGAGGCTTAATAGAACTCTTAGTATTTGATTTTGATTCACTTGTAAATTTTAAATTACCAATAGATAAAATCTTGACTTACCTTTCTTTAATTGACGTTTGGAAACTTATTGAACAAGATAGCTTCATGAAATGATAGTAGTAGGCTTTATTTGAATATGTCTTGGAGCTCTCTATATTTCATGGAGATAGTCATCTTTTCCAATATACTTTTATATCACAAGATATATTCTACAATAGGCTCATTATATTTTCTCTTCAGTTGTGTTACTTGATAATATGAGATCTTATCACTGATGTTAATTAAAAGTGTGCCAAAAACATATTTTCCAATGGATTTAATGTGGTGATAAACTAATTTAGAATTTTATATAACCAATATAAGTCATAGTCCTTTAGAATTAATAGTAACAACTTGGTGAGGAGATAATCATTAGACATGTAGTCCAAACATGCTACATAGAAAGGTTATATATGGTGCTCTGGGTCACCCTTACCATCATATAATGTAAGGTTAGGTGTCATAAATCTAGATGGAAAAGGAGTTACGAATATGTGATGTGCCAAAGGTATATTTAAAATAAAATGAGAATACAAGGCATGTGATGGCCTAGTAGTTCCCTAATTAATATTTGACACCTTAGCTTGCATAGAGTTAATTTTATGCATAAGGGATTGTACATCTAGATAAGAGGAACTAGCCATAGGAGGTGTAGCTACTAATGAAGGTTGTCACGTTAAAATAGGTTGTTTTATAAGATAAATTACCCCAAATGTATGTGTAACAATATTATTAACTATGGGTATAGAGGATTGACCATTATTTTATTTGTTCATTGTTTCCATTATGTTTTGTAGAATTTGTGCATGATCATGGGGCCATTCCTCAAATCTATCTCTGAAACTATGTAAAATCTCATCCTTATTGACAAAAAGATTTTCATTGTTAGTTGGGGAAGATTGTCCCAATTACCATCTTGTGTATTATTTTAATCCTAGTTTTATTTCTCATCTTGTACTTTGTTATTTGGATATGAAAGAGTGGTAGGCACAACTTTTCTAGGTGTAAATTCATAAACATGATGAATGCTAGCATATTATAAAGACTTTATACATGTAATTTGATTTGCCAATAATATGACCTTTTCACTTAATAACTGATTTTGATTCTATAATTATGATATTAGATTTCTCATACTAATAATTTTATCCCTTAGAGTCCCACAAGTCCAAACCCTGGTTATTTTTTCTTGAACATGTAGGCACACACCTTGTATGGGAGAGGTGGAGGCGTGGATAGGATAAATATGGGCATTATTAACTATTTATATTTTGTTTAAAAAAATATCAAAACATCTTATACCCTAAGGGATACCCATAAATTTTTAATAAAAATCTTTAAAAGTGACCTAAGTACATGTTTCCAACACCTAAGTAGAAACTAGAGATTTAGATGTAGTTTAAAACTTTGTAAAGTTGTAAAGTACACCCAAAACTCTAATTTACCACTTACTCAATGCCTAGAAAAATTAGAGTTCATTTTACACTTTGAAACTTTTTAAGTTGTAAACTATAATCAAAAGTCCACTTTTTACTCTTACCTAGTATCCATGGGAATCGAAACTATAATTACACTTCGCAACTTTCCAATGTTTCAAAGTGCAACATGAGTTATAATTTATACTATTCACCATTACGCCATAGAAATTTAAAGTCTGATTACACTTTGAAACTTTTTAAAGTTAAAAATTTCAACGCAAATTTTGCCTTCCACCTTTTGTCCCTACCTACTAGAAATTAGAACTTCCACTACACTTTACAACTTTTTAAAGTTTCAAAGTGCAAATGAAGTTTGGATACCTACTTCCATTGCATTTCCCACATCTAAAAAATACACTCAATGAAAAATAAAGATAAAAATACAAAATATAATTTTATAACTTGAAAAATTGCAAAATAACTTTAAAACCTTGTTTTTATGTCGTTCTCTCCACCTACTAATGTGCTTGCATTTATTACATAATTTATTAATATAAACTTAGGTTTTTTTTTGCATAATTGTTAACAATTTCAAACAAAAACAAGATATCTACTACAAAGAAACCTATTATTCATATCTCCAAGACATGTCATGTAAGAATCGACCTCCATTACCAAGTAATGCCATAGCCATACATCATATCTACCATTGTTATCCTCGCATATGTAATCATAGTATTTTTCTAGGTCACCCACATTTCCTTCAAAACACTACAAAGAATAATTTTCTTTTCCAAAAAATCTATGGTTTTATCTATGGAACATTATTATACCATATTTTCTATCATTTTCCATGTTTTTACCTAGATTCTAAAATTTGTGTTAAAATTCACCTAGGTACTTACTATAGTTAGGAATTTTCTAGGGTTTTCATAAAAAAATTATTAAAATCTAGAATATTCCCCATAAATACCATACATAATTTTTGGAAAAATTCCTTCCTTTTTTTTGTAAGATCAAACCCCATAAAGATTCTAATTAAAAAACATATAGAAGCCTTGGTGTGGATTTTCCTTACTCCAACAACTCTAAGTTCCCATCAAAAGTCTAACTTGTCTCTACACACCAATTTTCCTATTTGAAATTTCATCAAACTTTGTAAGTGAAATTTCAAGTCAAAACCCTGTCAGACATTATAGTTAGAATTTATAGCTACAATTGCACATTATATCTCTACTAGACTTTTTAACAATAATTGTAAGTGAAAACCCCACCAAGTTCAAAGTGGAAGAATACCCTGTAATAGCAAGTTTAAACCTTGCCTAGCTCTGTTGTTGGTTTTTACACACCAATTTTATAGGGTAAATGTCTATAAAGGAAATGAATTTTAATTCAAAGGGACCTAGTGTCCCATCCATCCTAGATTTAAACACATTAATAAGATCACCAACATAGATCTAGGTCACATAGACCTAGTAGACTTATAAAATAGAGTAAATGTATAATTTAAGAATAATTACATTTAGAGAATCTATGATAGTGGTTTTCCTTAGGATGTAGCCTTCCCACTCTCCATACAATTCCTTGAGCTTGATCTTACCATGGCAAAACACGATGATGTTGAGAAGAGGGAAGTAGTAGATGACAAAGGAGAAAAGATTCTAAATCTTGATCCTAATTTTATTGATACCATGTTCTTAATCCTAGAATATGAAATCCACATAGATATAACCCATTAATCCTCAAAAAAAATCTATCAAGATAATAATGTAGCCTACCTATGGGTTTTAAACAAATAGTGGCTAAAAACTCACTAGACCTATAGCCACAAGAATGTCTATGACCTTAGGATAAACTTCAAGGATGAAACAAGAAACATTATTGCACAAATTTAAATGGAAACCAAATGCCAAGAATTATCAAGATTAGATGTATCAGTATATCTAGGTAATCCATTAGAATAAATAGACATCCATTAGGACTAGTTGCTTAGTCACTCCATTCACAAATATTTTTTAGATGTCCAAACTATAGGCAAGTTTTATATGACTTCATACCTTATCTACATATTCAAAAAATGGAGGGCATTCCCAAGATTAAACATAGTGCCTAATCAAATCAACAAAGTTTTTAACTACTATCTTGATCTCACCCTTAAGGTGAATAAATAATAATTCATAAGGGTAAATGATGTTTTTGTCTACTACATCATAATCATGTTTGAAAAATAACTAGGGAAGAGAATTTTTTGATACTACAATAATATAAATTATAAAATGGGTATCATTTTTCATTCAACTCTTAACATATTCATATATCAGAGTTGGTGGTTTTATTGGTTGTTCGTACACCTTCCCTATGTATGTAAGTAATAAATGGGCCCTAGTGGAACTTGTGAGGCAACTTGTGGAAACCCACAAGTTTTTATCAAATAGGTGCATGACAAGGATTCACTTCCCTATCAGCATAGGGAGATACACCTTCCCTTCCCTATCCAAGGATAAATGTGTGGATACATAGGTGACTCAAATGACGTTGAGAGCTCTTGATGCAAGGACATTCTATGATGTGACTATATATGTTACCAATCTTGTAGGTGACACATATTCCCACATTCATTTTTATGAAGATCACTACGAAGATATGCCATATGAATAGGAAGTTAGGTTAAGAGATTATTCTAGGATGACCCTGGAATAAATCAAAACCTATAACATGGCTTTAGTCCTTGAATATTTGAAAGATGATGAGTAACCAATAAATAGGGTATACTATGATAATAAAATATATCTCCAATCTCTTTCTCTCATCATATGGTCTACACATGAATCCTTCTCCTTGATGGACATGACCACCTCAGTTATAAAAAGAATAATAAATTGGTTAAGGAGCAAGGGGGTAAAAATAACCAAAAAGACCCTAAAAATCACATATAGGTTGAGATAAGTGAAAGAAAAGGTTGTACTAGAAACAAAAGTAGAGGTTTTTAGTAGTGGAACCCAAGCAGATTAAGAAGTGGGTCTAGTTGTATCACACAAGTGAAAGTAGAAGTAAAAGGCAAAAAGGGATTTTTCTATTACCTAAGATCCAGTAACCCAACCAGTGAATCAACCAATGTCACTTTCTATAGAGGACACAAATACTTCTCAAGCAACATAATTAGTCCCTCCTCTTATCTTTATTATTTAACCAATTATAATAATCCATCCTCCTATCTCCACTACCCAATCAAATCATGTAATTACTCCTATTTCCACCAACCCACTAGTGAAAGTAACTACACCTTCATCTGGCCCACCTGTATAAGTGACTCCCTTAGAAATAATCCAATCATCATAGTTGGATACTATAACTCTACCTGTACCTACCTCTTTTATAATCACTTCCACTTCATGCCCAATATCCATTACCACTCCATTAATCACCAATAATACCCTGGAGAACATGGTTATAGACTCAGTCATTCTAATTGTAATCCCACTAGCCATCCTAACCCCTGGGATAGATATAACTTCATTTTCATCTTCCATCACACTACCCATTTCATATACTTTGAATATTCCCACTACATTGATTGATTCATTTGTTGCCTTGGATTCCACCCTTCCATAGGTTCCCCTATTCCAACCACTTATGCCTACCTTTCCACTTGTGTCACTTCCATCTTTTGCACCCTTGGTAATCACATCCACATCCACTTCACCCATTAAATTACCCATTTCTTCCACTCTCACACTAACCCATACCCCCATGAAAGAGGTGTAAATAGTGATACCCACTTATACAACTATGGGTACTCAACCCACCAATGAGGAAGAGATATCCAAATCATTAGCTAAGGATTCAACAGTAATATTAGTGATAGATATAACACTTATTATGATAACCACTAATGTATCATCTTCATCTACAGATTTATAGATGGTTTTTCCCATTGGAGTGACACAAGATTTATAGGTATCCACTCCAACTTGTCTAACACAATCAATATTAAAGAAAAGGAAACAAATGGTAACTCACAACACTCTAGACTTTAGTCTATTAGAGGTATCCAAAAAAACAAAGATAGGCCCTAGGACCATATCTAGAATATCATATCATATAGTAGGGGGAAAATATATGGAGATAGTAGTTTCCCCACTAGACAAACAAAAGGAAGATTTAATGATGGGAGATTATCAAAAATATAAATTACACCTGGGTTGTCCAACAAGACAAGGACTGAAGCATGATGTTAAATAAATTATAATATCTCTTTTTTAGAAAATGGATAGTGACAAGGTCACTAAAGATAAACTGAAGAATAAATTTAAGTAGTTAACAGCTACCTTAAGAAATTACATAGAGCTATTAGCCCAACCAATCTCAATCTCTTGCTTGATTCCCTGACAAAGAAACATTTGAGGTAATGACAGAGATTGGTACCATGGTAAGGGCTATGAAATACTAGGTTAATAAACTAATAACAAAAGTAAATTGAGTAATAGAGCCATCCATGGACTATTATAAGACTCTAAAGAATGGTCACACATCTATGGAGGTAGAGATAAGTAAATATGAAGAAGAGATTGAAAGGCTAAATCTATGATTTCCAAAATTACAAGTTGTTGACTTGATTGAGACTAACACCCTCATGTCAAAAAAGATATTAAATAATTATGTAAAGCTTGAATATCTAGATAGGTTAGCTAATTTTAGAATTAGGATACTCACTAAGAGTAATAATAAGGCCAAAAATACATGTGACAATGCCATAGATACAATTTATGATATTGAATATTTATTTGGTAAATTTTCATGTGATGCAGCAGATCACCAAGATCAACCCTTCTTGTTCATGAGGTATAAGACAAATTCAAAGGGGTAGTTAAGAGAGAATCAACATAGAATATAATTTTGAATTTGGATTCCATCCATTGATATATCAAGTATCATAATACATTGGATCAAATGGTAAAAGACATTCAAGTCTACATATTTGCTTTTAGAGAGCTATCTAAAGTAATAGCATAATGTGAGATCAATAACCTTTACAAACTTGGTCCTAATGAAGAATGACTTGAATATATATTTAGAGCATTGATTCTTATATCAAGAAGATACAAGCAATAAAATGATAATGAATTTTTAGAAGTCATGGTTATGAATTAATTTTTCAATTAGTTATAAAATACATTTTGTTGTAAGATACATCATAAAGTTACAAGTTGCAAAATAAAACTATCATTTTGACAGATCTTATCTTTAATTTTAGAAAGAGATATTTGTAATTTTAAATTATCTTTTTGTCAGGCTTTAAGTTGAAAAAGTGCAACTTGTAATTCTCCTTTTCCTTTTGACAAGTTTGAATATTTTTAGTTGTAAAACTCATGTTGTAATTTGCACTTTCTTTTTTGTCGAGTCGAATGACTTAAAAGTTGTAAAAGTCTTCACTACAAATTATAAATTAGGTTTTGAAAGTTATAAATTAAAATAACTAGAAATCATTCGATTTTAACCAAGTCATGGTTCATTTTGATTCCCCATTTTTTGTGGAGAAACCTCCTCAAACTAGACTGAAGAATAAATGGTTTAACTAGAAGAATACAATGGATTTCTCTCCTCTTTCAACACCTAGTGAAGTGTCTAGTAGTTTCATACTTCTTTTCCACCATCTATTCCACTAAGGATTCCATTTCAAGCTGAAGAGGAGGACATTTTCATGAAGTTTCCAAGATTTTCTTGATATGGAACTGAGCATAAGGTTTTGTTAACTTTCTCTCTCAAGGGAAATATTTTTGTATAAATATGGGTTTCCTACATAGCCCATTGATTTTTTTGTTATTAGAGAAATTATTCCACCTTTAAATAATTAATCTACATTTTATAACCTAGAGAAAGATAATAGAATAAATTTTTTCCTTCCTTGTATTGTGTCATCTTTGTGTATCAATGGCTATTCATTAAATTTATGAATTCTATGAGTCTTGTTTCAATCATATAGATTCATTTGTGGTATTATTTCTATCCTTTTAAAAGTTTTTTGATGATAAATAAATAAATAAATAAATATGTTCCTTATTTGATAAATATTCATAATTACCTTTGATCTCATATTTATGAAAGATTATGCTTTAATAAACTTAGTATATTAAATATTTAACTGTGTTCAAATAAAAGAAAACATTATTTTCCACTATCATATTTGGTACAATCACTATTTTCTAGTTTTAAAATCATTATAAAAATATTTTCCTCACAAATCAAAACCCTAGTTAGAAGTAAGATTACCAAGAAGTATTAGTTTGATGTGAATTGGTCATATACCAGTTGCACTAAGCTTAGTGAAAGGAAGTCAGCCTTCTCTAGAGGTTCATCTCAATTCATAAAGGTTCCACATCTTGGAGGTGATCTTATTGTCTCATTAGATTTCCCACGTACTACAACTCACACTATTCATAATACTATAAATACAAATAGGTGAAAAATCTATTTGATAACAATTTTTGGCATGCCCAGTGGGACTCGAAGATCATAGCTAAGAGATTGGTGTTATTATCAATAAGCATTGTGTAAGTTTTGTACACATTTCAAGAGCACCTAGTGACTCCTTTAGATTATGAATTCATGTTCCAAGTTTATATATGCTATATATATAGACAAGATAAGCTAATAAAGGTAAGAGGACTGACTTGAAATAATTATCATTTACATATAAAAAGAAATAAATATCAATTGTACCTTATACTAGAATAAATATTACAAATCTATCTACATCTCCCACAAATACATAGAGTTGTTTCATACCTCCCATAATGGCCATGAGAAATTAGAATTTCATAGCATTCAATGGAGGCATCCCACTTATGTTGGCCCAGTATGATGATATACCCACATCAGCTATGAAAAGCCTTCCATATTTTACTAGTGAAACTTCCACCACACCCATTGAACATATTTAGGATATTGCTAAAATATGTTTAGTTCATAACATAGCACAAGAAAATGTTACTATCATACTTCTTCCCTCCTCATTTAAGGGTAAATACTTACAATGGTATAGATGTTTGCTTCCCAATTCCATCTATATTTGGGATGATATAAGATACACCCTATGCACATAGTTTGAGGATAAGACTGACCACCTCTCACTAGTTAAAAAAATAACCACTATTAAATGGGATCCTCATGAGTTCATGAGTGATTTCAATTTAAGCTTTCAAAATACATGGAATAGAATCCCAATGTTGGTTAGTCCAACCTTTAATAATACTTTCTTATATTAATTAAGAGCTTTAAATAGTGATATAGTTATCATGATTCATTCCATGAGTGGAACTAGACTCCCTAGTGCTTATGACATAACAATAAGAGTATAAAATTACCTTAATTCAAGTTGGAAAATAGTCCCTCATCCTCCAATACCATTATTTATAGAAATACCTCCCACACAACCCATTATAGCCCTAATCCCCACCACAAGCAATGCACTAGCTTTGTCTCCTACCCCTTTTGATTATTTATATGAGGTTGGTAGCTATGAAAAGGTAATAATTCCAAAATTAAATGTCTTATCAGTAATCTAACCAAATGTATCATCCCGATAAGAAGCCATACCAAGCTAGATCATAACCCCAAAGTCAAACCATGTAAGCAAAGCCTCTAAATATCTATGCTCTACCTACACCAAGTACTTCTAAATCCATTGTTCCTATTCAAAAAAACCTAGCTAAGGAATACAAGTGGTAATATAATTATGTTAAATCGTATAATCAAAATGTTTTCCCTGTTGGTGTTATTAGTCAAGCCTTCATGGTACAAAGCATATCAAACCCCCAAGGGAAGCAAGAGGAAGGTACTTCTCATTAGGAAGATGCACAAGTGCATACTCAAAATGAAACCACTCTTTTAAACTAGAAAGATGAGTATTTTTATGGCATGAATCAAGAGGAAATACTAACTAGTGGTGGTAGTTTAGTAGCAGTAAATACATGCTTAAAAAAGAGATCAATAAAAGGTTATCAACCCCTAGGGTTGACCAAGATACAAATTCTAAATTTGTATAAGATATTTCAAAAGGCAACATAGTTCAAAGACCACCTAATTTGTTGATGAGCCAACCAAAGTCAAAATTTCTGACCCTAAATCTCATGAAAGAAGATGTAACTCCCATAAAGGCACCAACAAAGGTTGGTAACATTCTTTTCAATATTATATAACAAATGAATAAAACTAATTTGAATGTCACCATGTGGTAATCACTGTCTATCTTACCATAGAGGGAGTTTCTTTAAGAAGCTATAAAAAACTTCTAACCAATAGATAAAGTCTCAGCTAAGGGACCTACTATTGTGGTTAACTTGTGTCAACCTCAAATATACACAAAAGTAAGTAAAAATGTTAAGACTCCCCATTTTTATCTTTCACTCATAGTTGATAAAAATGCTTTCTATAAATTCATGGTATAATCTAGGGCTAGAATTTCTTTTATCCCCAAGAAAATAGAGGATGTTATTGGTATTAAATATACACTTGTCATGAAAAGCATGGTTCAATTGGATGGGACTACTATCTAAAAATTTGTGAATATAAAGGGTTTAAAACATACCATCCATGTATTTCCAAGATTATCCATATCCCAATACATCTCAATTATTGACCCACCCCACTATTTTGCCATCCACCTTTCTTGAGACTTCACTGCCAAAATGGGAGGGTACCTATCAGCTAATTGGTCCCATATGTTGCTCAAGATAAGATATGGGACTAGATTGATGATAAGGATTGATCCAATTACAAAATACCACATTGAATCATACACTCATATTCTTATAGATATGAATCATACATTTAAAGATCAAGAGGAACTTGACCATGTGGTTATAACACCCATGCAATATGGAAACCCATCTACACAAATGAGGATCATCTCTCCAGTTTGATCCTGATGATTGTGTCAAGGAAATAAGGTTAGTTATGTATTGTATTCATGAATATGTTGCAATCATCCTAAACCTTGTGAAATCAGCTAAGGATCTCAAGGGAATGTGGCAACTATACTTTGATGGCTCAAAGAGCAAAAATAGTGTAGGTGCATGTATTATTTTGATCTCTCCCCAAAAGGAGAGTTAATTATATTATTTAATACTTTAGTTTAGTTGCACTAATAATGTGGTTGAATATGAATTATTGATTTGAGGTCTCCATCTAGACAAAGAAAGGGGAATACAAGCACTATAAGTTTTTGGTGATAGTGAATTGATCATTCACCAAGTAACATCAAAAATCACAACTAAGAATAACTTGTTAAGTGTATGCAATTAGAAATTCAACATGTTTATAAATCAATCCTAGCTCAGAGAAGATAGAGCATACCTACACTTTTGATTGGGAATACATTTTTTAAGTGGGATCATGACCAATATAGAGATCTGTTATACCCAATTAGAGGATCTCTTACCACAATACACCATGGTAAGGAGGGTTCCAAAGGATTCAATTTAACACAATCATGAAATAACCCTAAGGGGGTCCTAGTTTTTGATATTTCACCTATTATAATAATAAGTAAATTAAATCTAATCTAGTGCTCACCAAATATTATGTCACAAAGTGGGGGTTAGAAACAATAAAACTAAACATACATACAAAACATATACTCACATCAATGTATACAAAATCCTAATACATAGAAGAGAAAAACAAATGCATTGTCTATCTAATCTTATAAAGGAGAAATAAATTTAGGAATACTTACCTTTGAAGACAAACCCACTAATCCTCAATCTTTCCCTTAGCCAAGGTGCTTTGTAAGAGGTTATTGTGGTATGTAAGGATGATAAAGATAGATCAGCTCTAGGATACACAACCTATTGATGCATATAAAATACTTCTCCACAAACTAAGATCCATATCTCTAAAGGAAGTATGGAACCCTAATATTTAATTCTCAAGTAGAATGGTCAATAATCAGATGTTCATTCACTCGTACTTTTTTTGCTTCTTGATAATTGATGGAAATGAACTTGTATATATAGGTGGATATTTCCCTAAACCCTTCCAAAAATGTCAGTCAACAAATTCAACCTAGTTGAACTTTTATAATTCTAGATAATAATTCACTAGGTTATGAGCTAGGTTGGCCAAAGGTCAACTAGATCCTAAGTAAAAAATACGCCAAAACTATACAAGGTCAACCCAATTGACCTAGTATAGTTGACTAGAAAAAACTGATTTAGGTGAGCAATAGGAGGATAAAAACATAGCAAATTCTTGGAATGGATATAACAAAGAATAATAAGCTTAGGTTAAATGGTTTTAGGAGATAAGTAGGTAACAAGTGGCAAAAGGGACAACAATATTGCAAAGCAGTAATGGTTTGCTCACCCCTTTCTCAATGTACCCCTTAAGGTGTGCACTCAAAGATATTGAGATTTGATGGGTTCCCATAAGACACAAAGTATCAATAATTGATAAAAGTTTGAAAATATTATGTGTATACATATACCCCTTTCGAAGCTCATCATGTGTCACGTGAGTGAAACATGGGATGGTGCTTCAGGAAATAGAATATGTTAACACATAACATTGTTGTTAAGTAAGATTAATTAACAAATAAGATAAATGAAAGGATAGAATTGAAAAACACATAACTTTACTTACCTTATTGTTTCAAATAAATAATAAGATTGTAAGAAAAATGAATGCATTTAATGTGAAGAATACTAGGCAAACTTGTAGGAGTTAGTGTAAAAATAGCAAAAATCAAAAAAATTAAATTATAGGCATATAGTAATGGAAAATATTCTCTATGTCATCATGAATATATAACATTTTATAGTTTGAAAAATGGAAGATTAAAAACAAAGATAGAGGCAAAACAAGGAATCTACTAAAAAATAATTGAAAGATTTCAATTTTGAAAAGCTTTTCTAAATAGGGTGAAATGAAAGTCATTTGTTATTTTTGACTAGTGAAGGAGAGAAAAAGAGCTCTAAGAGACTAAATGAGCTAGGATGGAAAAGAGATGATAGGCTATCTGAGAGGGACCCCCAGAGGTGGTATAGGGTGTAGGACAAGTAGGCAGCTGATAATCTTAAGCTAGTTTTTGAATAGTTTAGTGTTTTAAGTGTATTTTTATAAATTTGTAATTATTAAACATTTTTAGACATTGAAATGAAACCAAATCAGATTCTATGGGTAGGAAAAATTGTGTATGGAAATGGGTTGAAGGGTTTGGGGAGAAAACTACCAAAAGACACTTTTTCATATAATATAAGGGGTCAATAAGGAAAAACAACTAGGTCAAACTAGTTAACCTAGTAGGCTGAAATTTGGCAAAATCCACACTACCAACCTAGAAGGTATGTGTTGACCCTGTACATTTTGTAAACTATCAACCTAGTATAATTTTTTAATTGAGCAGAAAAGTCAAGTATGGAAATTTAGTACCAGGGAAAATAAGAGGGTTGACTTAGATTTTTAAGTCAACTAGGTTAAAAATAGGGAAATTTTGGTCAAACTAGTTTGACCAAAGAACTAGAATATTACAAAAATGCATGTAAATGGCCAAAAAAGTGCTAATAATGACCCAAAATTATTAACTACAGGATAAAAGGGGTGAGTAGGCTAAAAATAGGGTCAAAATGAATAAATTTAAAATAGTTTAAGCTTTTTTTTTAATAAATTTTTAATGTATTTTGACTATACATGACATGGAGGATATAATACATCTTTTTTTGTTTCTTGATTATAAGGGTGACCCAAATTCTGACATTTGGTAGACACATCATGGCTCTTAGATCTATTAGAGTGCCTGATAATAGAGGATAGGGTGATACTAATATTTTTAGGCCAAGACATCATAGCAAAGATGTGTAGGATACCCTTGAGATCAGGATCTATTAGAGTGCTTGATAATAAAGGATAGGGTGATACTAATCTTTATAGGCCTAGATAGCATAACAAATATGTGTAGGATACCCTTGAGATCAAATTTGTTAGTCATGTTCTTGGGATGCTTGAAATGATTAACTAACACCTTCAGGTGGGAGGTGGAGGGGTATATGATAGAGGTGGGAATCACCCTAAAGTATGTACATGCCATCCTAGGATTACTGATAGTAGGGACATTGGTGACTACTAGGATACCTGATAGTGATGAGGAGAGGAGAGCCTTAGTTGTACAGGCTATATGCTCAGAGATGATATATTCAGGCTAGAGAGTGAGTATGTTTGATATGTATACCTCATAGGTTCTAGATATTTTTAAAGATGTGATAGGATTTGTGATAACATGAGTGTTGTGACACAATTCAGATGGTAAGGTACCATTTTTTATGATAGCCTTGAGTCAAATGATACTAGAGGAGAGGGTGTTATATGATCTAGGATCTATCATCTAGGTATAGATCATGCATGATATGTATAAGGTATTGTCTATAGGGTATAAATCTATTATACTAATTATATTATTGATGGTCTAGGTCTATGAGAGGTTTTCCATGTATTTTTTGGCTAGGTTTCCCCATGTAATTGATGATAGGTCATTACGAATTTAGATATAGAAACAGGTCTCGGTAGCATAGGTCATGCCCCACATGCTAGTGTTGTAGATAGTGAGATGGGTAGATATAATATGGTATCCATATGATCAAATTAATATTACATGGCCTAGTTAAGACATGGTTACACTAGCTTTAGTATGGATGAAGGTGATAGGACATTACACCTAGTGGATAGCGCCACATTCAATGACATAAGTACCAGGGTAGATGGGCTTACCTTACCTAGTGGTACTAATAGTGGTGCCCATGTTTTGGTCTTGGAATGTTAAATAGCCATGAGGGAGAAGAGGCCTAGGGCCACTAGTGGCAAGGTTGACACTTAGGCCATGTCATGAGAGACCATGAATTGGTTGAGCATGATAGGTAGTAAAGTAAGAGGAGATGGGTGCACAAGTAGGAGCACTAGAGGTATCACCACTAGTTCCATAGTAGGATGAGAAACAACAATCAAGGACATAGCATTGATGGAGGTGGTAGGAGTAAAAGATAGAAGATATGGTATATGTCTTAGATGACCTAGTAGGTAGGCTAGGGTAGAGTTATACTATAGAGAGGCCACTCAAACATAGGCTAAGATGGACTCAAGCTATTACTATAGGATTTTTTTTAAGGAGGCAACTAATAGAAGAGGTTCTTGGAGTATATGTAGATGGGGATACTATGTTCATTAGTCGCATGGATGGTGAGATAGTGGTGGCTAACACATAGACAAGTAAAAAAAGATGATTAAATTACTAATTAAGTTTATTTGAAATATACTAGAGATGGATAAATTTTGATATATATTAGAGATCTAATGCCTATCTAGTATGGTTTTGGTAGGTGTAGTAGAGGATGAGGAGATCATATGGGTATTTATAGTGAGGGGAGAACTCTATGATGTCCTAAATGAGGTATTGATGTCGTGTAACCCCACTACACTAAACAATCTTAAGGTACCATCTACCTCAGCTTAGTCAAGCTAGTTTAGACTAGTTGGAGAGGAAACAAGGTAGATATGAGCATATAGAGATGGGATGCATCCACTAATAGAGATGGGATTAGGAAATACATGGGCATGGTAGGCCCTAGCTAAGAAAGGAGTTGCACATTTGGCTATAGTGACATAAATGACACAAGCACATGCCTAATATAGAGTGATATAGGTAACGGCCATGACCCATATCATATAGGTACATGAGTAGGAGACAGCAACACATATGATGACCCTAGCCTGATTTACATAGGTGTAGGTTCAAGTAGCTCATCTACAGGGGTAGATGTTAGGATTGAGATCTCAAATAGCCTTGTTACAATGTTATATTTAGAGGGGTCAAACCAAGTCATCTAAAGGCAACATGGTGAGGCCACAAGATAGGTAGGATGGGGCCCAGCCATAGAGCTAGAGCATTATATATGATTGTATTTGTTGCATTAAAAAGTCATGAGATATATGTGTGTATGTATATATAGATCATTTTGGCATTCTAGCTATTGGTTGTATGTGTGATAATTATGGTGTTGGTTGTTGATTGCATTGATATATTTCCTTCTAACACATGTATTTATCTAATGTTGTATATGCTATAGGAAATATATGAAGCATGGTTTCTTTTCTAAGATTATGTAGGACACATTCAAGGTAAAAAAAAAAGGAAAAAAAGACTTGGTAAAATATAATTAATCAAAAATGTACTACACACTATTTCAAGTTGGGAAATGTGTAATAACAAGAACATGACTAAGTATAAAGAACCAAAGGGTGGTAAAGAAGATGGTAAAAAAGAATTTTTTTAAAACCAAGAGAAAGATTGGTACCAAATTAAAATAAGTAAAATCATAGTAAATCATGTTGGTAAGTATGAAAGTAATGTTATAAAATGGAATGTCATGTAAAAGGAACAAAATGGTATAAAAAAATCAATTAAATTAATAAATCATACTAAATCACATTGGGAAGTATATGAGAAAAACAAATTTGGCAAAACCAGGTCTTAAATTTATCACACTAATTCAAGCTGAGAAGTATGAAAAATTCAAGAAATAATTGTATTCTTACATGCACTCAAAAAATAAGAATATAATGTTAGGTTGTGGAGCTAAAAGCTTCACTGATGCAAATAGGGGAGGAGGTTGCTGAGTGTCACAGACACCGACATCGGTCAGGCCAATCGATGTCAATAGGGTGCAGACAGAAGAGCAACCGATGTTAGTCAGAAGTCGGCTAGCATCAGTCACCTCCAGGTAGATAGGGACTGACATCAATCACTTGTGTGGTTCAGAACTACCAGTTCATGGATAGTTAGTTAACGAACCAGGTGTTTGCATGTTGAGGGCTAATTATAGTCTTGAACTGCAGATCTAATTATTGTAATTAGGTGTCTAATTATTGTTTGCATGAGATCTATACAATAGACTCATGGGTTGTATTGTAATTTGTGCTAGAGAGTAAGAAAGCAAATATTAGCTCCTTCTGTGTGTGAAGAAAGCATGGTGTGTTCCTCCTAGTGCCACAGTGCCAAGTGTGGGTGTTGGTTTGGAGAATCAAAAGGGTTCTTCATGTATGTATGATCTTGGTCAGTTGGTGTGCATGGCTACGTTAGGAGATCTGCATGGTAAGTAAGATCATTGATCTATAGGTGTATGTGGGTGTGGGATCTAGGTTTATAGGTGTGCAGAACTAGATTGATTTGTAGGTGTGCAAGATCAGGGAGGATAGCAACACAATAGGGAGTAAGATCAAGTAGGATCTACTTGGAGTATAGTGTGTACTCATAAAGAGAGCAAAGAGGAAGGCAAGGAAGATCCATCCAAAGTAAGATCATTTGAGTTGCAGGTTGTTGCAGGTTCATGGGAGATCTACTTGGAGTGTGTTGTGCACTTGATTGAGTATGTGTATATACTCAAAACTGCCAGTTCACAGATAGTTAGTTAATGAACCAGGTGTTTGCATGTTGAGGGCTAATTATAGTCTTGAGCTGCGGATCTAATTAATGTAATTAGGTGTATAATTATTGTTTGCATGACATCTATATAATAGGCTCATGGGTTGTATTGTAATTTGTGCTAGAGAGTAAGAGAGAAAATATTAGCTCTTTCTATGTGTGAAGAGAGCATGGTGTGTTCTTCCTAGTGCCACAGTGCCAAGTGTGGGTGCTGGTTTGGAGAATCAAAAGGGTTATTCATGTATGTATGATCTTGGTCAGCATGTGTGCATGTCTACATTAGGAGATCTACATGGTAAGTAAGATCATTGATCTAAAAGTGTATGTGGCTATGGGATCTAGGTTTGTAGGTGTGTAGAACCAGATTGATTTGTAGGTGTGTAAGATCAGGGAGGACAGCAACACAACAGGGAGCAAGATCAGGCAGGATCTACTTGGAGTATAGTGTGTACTCAAAAAGAGAGCAAAGAGGAAGGCAAAGAAGATCCTTCCAAATTAAGATCATTTGAGTTTTAGGTTGTTGCAGGTTCATGGGAAATCTACTTGGAGTGTGTTGTGCACTCGATTAAGTATGTGTATATACTCAGAGTACTGGTAATAGTGGATATTGACTGGTTGGAGGTGAACACCAACTCTGTGTTTGAGTTGTGTGTTGGGACCATATGAGAGAGAGCTTTGAGGAAAGAAGTACTGTACACTTAAGGTGTGGGAAGCCTCTGAGAGGTGTGAAGAAGAAGTGGCATCTTCTTTATTGTATTCTTTTCTAGATGAGTATTAATACAAGTTGTGTATTGTCTCTCATATTCTATGTTGTTTTTGGTTTCTAGTTACTTGTTACTTCTGGTTAATTCTACATCTTAAGTTGCTTGTATATGGTAATCAATTATGCTTCCGTATTTCCCAACAAGTGGTATCAGAGCTAAGGTTGTAGGGAGTAGGTTTTTGTTTGATTACAGGTCACTCTCAGGGATTTCTGATTGAGTGGGAGTATAGCAATGGCAGAAGAAAGTAAGCTAAGAATGGAGGAATTGAAAAGCACGAATGGGCAATTACGGTCCTGTGGAAAGAAAGAGCAAGAAAAGAAAGATTGTTGGTTGGTAGCAGATCAGCATGAAGGAACTAAAGAAGTAGATGTTGCAGTTGTTGTTGCATAGGATGCTCTGGTATGTTTCTTGGATAAAGTAGAATCTTGGTTTATAGATTCGGTTGCCTCTTTCCATGCAGCCCCAAAGAGAGGTGCTAGTGAGCCTTGTCAAAGAATTGGCAAAGGGGAAGTGAAGCTAAAATTGTAGGTAGCCAACACATGGGTGTTGAAGGAGGTCATGCAGGTCCCAATTCTAAAGATAAGGCTAATTTCTTTAGGAAAGTTGGGTGATGAGAGATGCACAAGAACTCTCATAACAGATACACTTGAATTAGAAAGTGGTAAGAAAGCAGGTACTCTTTATCTACTTGCTTGTATTAATGATTCTTCTTCTATTGTAGAGATGTGGCTTTGTAGGCTTGGTCACATGAGCAAGAAAGAGATGCATATTCTTAACAGGAAGTCAGATGTCTTTGATAGACTTAAGAATTGGAAAGCCTTGGTGTTTATGGAGGAGATGGTAGACAAAGATCAGTGGAAAAGGCTGAGTAACTCTGAGCAGAGTAGTTTGGAGAGGGATTTGATTTAAAGAAAGCTCATGGGTAAAAAGTCATCACTCACAGGCAAACACAGGTATCGGCATCAGTCAGGAGGAACCGGTGTCAAACAAATAGGTGCCAATGTCAGTCATGTGCAGACCAGAGCTGGTGGTGTTGGGTAGGGTAAGACCAACATCAGTCAAGAGGATTGACGTCAGTGATAGTAAGACTGACATTGGTCAGGAGGACCGATGTCAGCAGCAAGTAGACACCAATGTCGGTGGGGTTGGTAGTCAAGACATGCGCATGGAACTGATGTCAATTGGATGCAAACTGTGTGGTGACCAAGGTCGGTCACTGTAATGGATTTTAGGTAGATAACAAGCTGTAAAGGAGTCTCAAATGCCCATATGGAGGACTAAAAGTGGAAAGTAAGCCTCAAATTCATTGTTCCTCTTCTTTATACTAGTTGTTGACTGTAGAGCAGGAAGGATCCAAGAAACAGTGGGAGCATGGCATGATTAGGATGTAGAACCAAACGGGACATTTGGTAGGGTTGCCAATCAGTATGAAAGCATTGAGATGAATGGATACCTTGGTTAAAGAATAGAGATAATGGACACGTGAGATGGAAGTCTAGGTCATATGGTCTTGAAGAAGTTGTAGGACAGTGGTATAGGGCTGACAGGTGGTACCAGGTGGATGACAAAGTAGGGCTTTAGTCAATGTCAGTATAACCATTGTGTTTGTCTTACCAGGTGGATGATGGTCACAACATTATCTTGTTACTATATGTTGAGGATGAGCTTGGTGCAAGTTCAGACATACAGGGTTTTGCTAAGCTAAGGGTAAGGTTAGTTTAGTGGCATGTCATGAGGAATTTGGAGTAGCAAAATTCTTTGGCATAAGTGTGTTCTAGAGACATGGAGATCATAGGTTGATTTTTTCTCTAGATGATTGTGTGATACTAGTTAGCATGCCAACAGTTGGATAGTTCACATAATAGGGTCATGACTCACATGATGAGGTTAAGTACATGCGTACTAGACCTGGGTTGCCCAAGCAGTGGGAGCTATCAGAAAGTTTGGAGCTGATCCAGGAAAGAAGCACTAGAGGGTAGTTTAGTGGATTCTCAGGTATTTGAGAGGGACCAATAGCAGGTTAACATGTGATGCAAGGTCAAGTTCTTTTCTACATGTGTTTATAGATGCAGATGTGGCAAGTTACTTGGATGATAGGGGGTTCACCACAAGGATTGTGGTGGTTGGTCTTCAAGCTTGAGCTTGAAGAGGAATACAAGCTAGGAAACAAATTAGATAGGGTATAGGTATAGGTACATTATATCTATTTATCTCCAAGTGGGAGATTGTTAGGTTATGGAGCTAAAATCTTCAATGATGCAAACAAGGGAGGAGGTTGTTGAGTGTCATAGACACCGGCGTCGGTCAGGCCAACCAACATCGATAGGGTGCAGATAGAAGAGAAATTGACTTCGGTCAAAAGTCGGCCTGTGTCGATCACCTCCAAGTAGACAGGGACCGATGTTGATCACCTGTGCAGTTTAAAACTACCAGTTCACAGACAATTAGTTAACAAACTAGGTGTTTGCATGTTGAGGGCTAATTATAGTCTTGAGCTATGGATCTAATTATTCTAATTAGGTGTCTAATTATTGTTTGCATGAGATATATATAATAGACTCATGGTCTGTATTGAAATTTGTGTTAGAGAGTAAAAGAGCAAATATTAGTTCCTTCTGTGTGTGAAGAGAGCATGGTGTGTTCCTCCTAGTGCCACAGTGCCAAGTGTGGGTGTTGGTTTGGAGATTTAGAAGGTTTCTTCATGTATGTATGATCTTGGTTAGTAGGTGTGCATGGCTACATTAGGAGATTTGTGTGGTAAGTAAGATCATTGATCTGTAGGTGTATGTGGGTGTGGGATCCAAGTTTGTAGGTGTGTAGAACTAGATTGATTTGTAGGTGTGCAAGATCAGGGAGGATAGCAACACAATAGGGAGCAAGATCAGGTAGGATCTACTTGGAGTATAGTGTGTACTTAGAAAGAGAGCAAAGAGGAAGGCAAAGAAGATCCTTCCAAAGTAAGATCATTTGAGTTGTAGGTTGTTACAGGTTCATGGGAGATCTACTTGGAGTATGTTGTGCACTTGGTTGAGTATGTGTATATACTCAGAGTACTGGCAGTAGTGGATACTGACTAGTTAGAGGTGAACACCAACTCTGTGTTTGAGTTGTGTGTTGGGACCGTAAGAGAGAGAGATTTGAGGAAAGAAGTATTGTACACTTGAGGTGTGGGAAGCCTTTGAGAGGTGTGAAGAAGAAGTGGCATCTTCTTTATTGTATTCTTTTCTAGATGAGTATTAATACAAGTTGTGTATTGTCTCTCATATTTTATGTTGTTTCTAGTTTCTAGTTACTTGTGACTTTTGGTTAATTCTGCATCTTAAGTTGCTTGTATATGGTAATCAATTCTGCTTTCGTATTTCTCAACATATAAAAGTGAAAAAAATGAATTAAGCATAAAACATACTAAATCAAGCTAGGAAGCATGTCAATGATGTGTAACTTCATAATTAATCACATTTTATCTCATATTTGACACATGTAATTTTTATTGTGACTTGGATTATTGGAAAGTTTTGTGAAGAAGGCTAGGTCCTATCTGTGGTCTTACACTGCAACTCACAAAGGTAACACCAATGAGGTGGAATAAATGTGAAAATTAGGTAACAAAGGATGTGGGTAATAGAAATGTGAAATGGTGGTAATTTGTGAGGAATGTCAAGTCTTATTCATGGTTTTATAATGTAACTCATAAATGAAATCCCAAGGGGAGTGATTAGTGAACAAAAAAATATTTATCAAGAATCAATATGAGGAATGTAGGGAGTGAAAAAGGGAATGTAAAATCATAATTTATGCAACTTATAAGAAGACATTAGGAGATAGGAGGTAGATTAAGGACATGAGAAAACACTAAGTGGCTAGTGACCATCAATGTAGAAAAGAAACATATTTGCTATAGACAAAAAGCTTTGTAGGAAAATAAATATGCTACTAAGATCAACTCATGAAGGTATATTATTACAAGAAAATTAAAATGGATATACCTTCCCATGACATGTTCCCCATTCCACAAGGCCCCTTATAGATTCATTGGTCTACTATGAAGATTGGGTACTTGCATGAGAAAGTAGGTAGCACTAAAAGATTATTTTATTCTCTTTTTATAATCTACTAGCCTATCACACCCTAATTGACCTTGGCTCTACTGTAAGGCCAATTTTGGAGTTTGACATTCAACTATAAAAAGGATATATGCTTTGAACCATGTTTTTTAGTGTGATTTGACTTATAATAATTTTGAAATGTTTTTTCCCTTTGTATCATTGCCTTTTATTTAATGATTTGGATTTTACATAGTTGTATGGCTTTTATGATTCCTCCTCTATATAGACTTGGCATGACCAATCATGAGAGATAGATTGATACACATGAATGAGCTATAGGCTTAGGCTAAAGGAAGCTAAGTAACCAAATACAAGAGTAACTAGGACACTTAGGCTTAACAATGAACTAACATGTTATCTCAAGTCTCAATCATGTATATGCTTAGTTTGCAAAAAATGGGAATAAATGGGAAAAGGAGATCCAAAGTGGTTCAATATAAAGAGAGACTATCATTAGATGAATTTTTTCATAACAAATCACATGGTAATAATAAATGACTAAAGGGAACTAGGTTTGTATAACCATGTCACAATGACAATCAACCATGAAAAATAGAGATAAGAAATCAAACAATCATAAAGACACAAGAAGGAAATAAGAAAAACATTATAATAAAAAGAGAAATAAATGATAAATAAAAACATCCATAAGTAAACATAAATGATAATAATAAGCAATATAGAGTGTAAAAGTAAAGTCACCATGTAAGATAAATAAGAATTTGACATAGTGTCAAATGATAAAATCAAATAGATAAATATTAGAGAACACATCCAATCAAAATTTAAATGTAAAATCACCATGAATGTGCTCATATATAGTAATAAATCTACCCATACACATTATCCAAAACATTAGATAGATCTTGATGAAGCTAGATACAAACTATTGCTAATGTATTGTCTATCTTTAGTGAAACTAGGGAAAATACTTGTCATCTAATCTCCTCAATAGAAAAAGTAATAATGATTGATGGATCATGTTGAGGAGGGAGAATAGGAAAAGGATACTTGGGATAATGCATAGGATTGGTCTCTATGGGAGATGTAGGAATCATTGATGAAGAAGGATCCACAAGTGAGAGACTCATGGGTGGAGAAGGATCCACAAGTGAAGGAGTCAGGAATGTAAGGTGATGAAGGGACCATAGGAGGGGATGAAACCATAGGAGGTGGAGCCATGGGAGAAGGAGAAGCCTTCTTTTAGGAATAACCTATGGGAGGAATGGTAAAAGTTCTAAGAATATCAATAAATTGATCTTAAGGTATTATTGAAGGATATGGTAATAATCGATGTGATGGGTACCACATTGGTGCCACACAAAATACACCTCTCTATACTTAGGCATATATTTAGGAAGTACCTTTGGGAAAGGCATGGATTTATCTAAGGATTGAAGGGGATAAGTATGCAAAGTATCAATATATTATTGTAGCTTGCAACAATGGGTGGATGAATGATTATATGTGCCATGAAAGAAACAAATATGCTTGTGAGTGGTCTTAATAGAATCACTCATAGGAGGAGGTGTAACAAGAATGGAAGGAGATAGGAAACGCTCATCATCCCATTTTGTGGGCAATATATCCATCTATAATAAAGGAAGCAAACAATGACCAAATGAAGGTGGTTGTGGGGAAGGAATGGATCAATGTAAAGAGCAATGGGATCAAAAGTAGGGATAGACTTAGCAATAGTGGAAGTAGGAATAGGCTCAACTATAGCAGGAGTAAGAATGGGCTCAACTATAATAGGAGCAAGAATGGACTATTTTGTATATTCTACTAAGGGAGGTTCAAGATCTCTATAAGGCCAAAGAAGGGTAACATGTATCTTAGTGATAAGAAGGCTATAGGGGTTAGGGTACCTAGCAAAGTGGTAAGGCCCAATCATAGCATGATCCATGATCATACTCCTAAGAGGTTCCTTAGAAACTAGAGGTGTCAATTTCATCTCTACCCTATGATAAAGAGGAAAAATACTAAAATTAGGAATTATAAATGAGTGAAAATAGGAATATAAATGAAAAGACTCAAACAAATAAGAATGATAATGGATAATCTTAACATCACAAGCCTAAACAAGACCACCTAAGAATGGATCATCTAAGGAATAACCATCATCATAATCAGGTGTGTGAAGGTCAATGATTAAAATAGGGATGACTTTGTCATTTGATAAAGTGTGATGAATAGAATGTCATGTTTTAGTCAAGACAATGGGAATACCATCGCAAGGATATTTTTAAGAACAAGGATGTAAAGAAGATAGAAGCTACAATATGAGATGAGGTGAGAGATCAGAATTTTTAATCTTTAAGTTAATCCCATCAGGCTCATCATCATCAAAATATAAGAGGTTATGAGGAATATTCCCAATGAGTTTGGGATGCTTATTATAACCTTAAGTCAAATTAATAGGAAAATTAAAGTGTTGAGACTCATGAAATGGAACACTGGGCAAAGGTTCAAGAGTAGGAATCTTGAAGATACCATATTCTTGGAATTATTTGAAATTCCAAGGGTTAGTATCACCTTGAATCTTATAAATGGATCCATTATGAGGGAATTTAATGTATTGGTAGGTAGAAGAAGTAACTACTCTCATACGATGAGTCCATGGCTTACCAAGTAAGAGGTTATAAGAAAGAGGAAAGTCAATTATCATTACCTTCACATGAATGGTGATAAGTGGGATAGTAATGAGAATCCACAACATAATAGAGGAATTTACCTTTGATCATATCCTTGGCATGTGTTGTGTGTAGACTTGAGATTTCATTCATAATATCCAAGGGTTTTGATAAAATCAAAAGAGGCAATGTAAGTTCTTGAATCCTCATTAATCAATGATTACTTGACTTGGATATCACCTATTTGGACACTAATGAATAAAAGAAGATCATCCCCATGAAGCATAATTTCATTGGGAATAATATAAATTATAGGAAATTTTAAAGAAAGAGAAGTGTTTATTATTTCATCAACATGGATGGACATCTATTCACATTTATGTAGCATGTTATCCTTAAATCCAAATAAGGTTGCTTCACATCCTGCTAGGGGAGGCCAAAGGATGTTCATTTTAAACAGTAGTTACATAATATGTTTTTATGCTACATAGAGGTCCTTATAAGCACAAGGAATAGAATTTGGGATGGGAGATTAGTGAGCTCCATAATGGGATCCCATTCATCATAACCCATAAGAAGGTTATTATAAATAGGTGCATAGTGATTAATAAGATACTCATAAGGAGGAATCAAAGTGCATTGGAATTTGTGTTGATAAGTAGGAGAAGGTTTAGAATAAGGTTGTAAATTATGGTGTAAAGATCAAGCAGTTGGTTTAGGTTGGTTTTGAGAATTGGTAAGATAAGTGTTAGTAGAAGATTGATTATCATTAGTTTTAGGTAAATAAGATGGAGGGATGGTATAAATAGAATGGTAAGTGTTATCCAAGGGAGAATGGGAATCAGATCATCAAAATTTATAAGGTCATCTTTCCCTAACTTATTTAAATGATTTGGAGAATAATCCTAGATAAAATGAAATATTTGATACAATGGAGGAGTGTAGATAGGTTGGGAGTGAATAAAACCAATAACCCTTCACATATTAGTCACGTTAACCACATTATCTTTACAATTGAGGTCAACAATACTTTGTCAATTATTGGTGGAAGGGGTGGGCTTGTCTTAAATATCTTGATTACATTGATGATTAGGAAGAGCGTCTTTTTAGATTTCCAAATGAGCATTAGCTTGATTTAAGGCTTGAGATTTAGTATATGATTCATGAGCCTTAAAGGCAATGTCATAAGCTTGTTGACATTTTCAAATTATAGAATCGTGATAAAAATTAGGACCAAGAAGAAAATCCATAGCTTAATTATGAAGTTGTCTACACATCTCATGAGAATGACACCAACTAGCATGAAACAAATAAAACTTATTAAGATCATACTAGGATTTCACAAGATGAGTAGAGTCAAGTCCTCATGGTAGAGGCCTAGGTAGATGTTTAAGTAATTTAGTTAAGGATAAGGATTTTTTAATGTTGATAGTAGTTGGTGAAGATAAATGAGGATTGGTATATTTTTGAGAAGGGGGAGTTCATTCTGAATATTAGTTAGAAACAACATCTTTAATGGTGTGAATGGTGTCATAAAAATCTGTGACACCATCATTGGTAGCATTATGATTATTATTGTTGAGTAAGAGATGAGGACCCACAGAATGTGTGGCTCAAATTGATGTATGAGGAAATATTGATGTTTAGCTTGGTTAATAGCCTCCTCCAAAGTATGTGGAGAGAGAGTGTAGACTTGATACTGTAACTTGGGAAAAAGAGAATTAGTGAAGAGATGGAAATGTTATCATTAGCCATGTTATGTTCATACTTGTTTGACAAATTTGTCCGCCTTTTAAAAAAATCTTGCATAGTTTCATTTTCAAGTTTTTTGCAATTTATGAAGTGGGCCAAAGTTTTAGTAGGAAGATCACTAGTTTGGAATTCTTGAACTAAAGAATTTACTAAATCTTCCAAACTAGCAATATAATGAGTTCTAAGTTTATTATACCAATCTAAGGCATCACCCATGAGAGTTTTGGATAATATCTTAGTAGCAAAAAAAAGTGTTTAATTTGACCCAATCCTTATAAAGATTTACAAATGTTTTAAGATGAAGGGTAGAATCAGTTGATTCATTATAAAAAAATGTAGGGGTAATACCTCCTATGTCAATATTATCAATTTGAGTGGTAAGAGTCTCATTTTGAAGATTCTTAATTGTTTTGTTTACCAAATGAGGTTAAGGAATGAGATTGCCTTGGGAATATTGAAGAGGAGGGGGAATATTTTGATTATGCATGCCCCAAGTCATTGGTTGAGGATGAGTTTGAAGATGGATAAGGTGATTTTTCATTCTCATCATTTTATTTGTATTATGATCTTGAAAAGTATTCATTTGATTCAGTGTTTGTAATAAGAGTTGGCAGGTTTGATCATCATTATTAGTATTATTTGAAGTATTATAGTGGGTATTAGTGGCTTGGGTACCACTATTGGTGTTGATAGGAGCTTGAGAGGAATTATGAGAATGAGGGGCACTAGTGGCAAAATTTTATTGTGAAGCAAAAGATGGACTAGTGAATGGATGAGAAGAGGAAGCACTAGAATCATGATTACCTTGGGTAGCAAATGATGGACTAGTAGAAGGATTAAGGATAGTGGATCTTATAAGAGGCCCACTATATGTATAACCTACCATATTAGTGGAGATACTAGGCATGGAGGTGGAAGAAGTTAAAGAATAAGAGGCCATGATATGAGAAGGGGTCATAATCAAGGGAAGAGGCCAAGAATCAAAGGTGGTACCCCCAAATCCATTTGAGAATGTGGTAGTAGGTGAATGAGGATCTTCATATTAACATAATCTTGATATGATAAATTATAGAGGAATATTTTCCTTGATGTTTAGGAAATTATAGTAGAAATAAGAGAATTTCAGGGGTATACTCTAATTTGGGTGGATCTTCTAGGGAGAAGAGAGTATTATGTTGTGAAGAGGTATTAGGAGGGATCTCATAATTTTTTTCAGTGAGTGGTTATGTGAACATTACTCTCATATAAGAGAGGATCCATACTCTACATATGGGATACCCTATGAGGATTGGTATAACTCAACATGTTTGTTGAATTCAACTCAATGCTATCTTTAAATAGAAAATTCATGATGAAGGAAAATGACTAAACACTAGGTAAGAGAGATGAAAAATCAAGGAAACAAGAAGTGATAGAAATAGTATAGGGTCAACTGGGTCAACCTAGCATAGGGAAGAGGGCCTAAAAATAGTATAAGGTTGATTGGGTCAATCCAATACAACAAATAAAGGTTAGAAAAGTGTATAAGGTCGATTGGGTTGATGTAGTACAACAAACAAGGAAAAGCAAAAAACCTATAATAGACTATATCAACTAAAATGATTATGTACTAAGACAGGAATAATTTTTCAAGTATTTATAAAATAAATAACTAAAGGGAAATAAACAATCAATTGGATTAATGGGGTTGATCTAATTGATGCACACAGCATAAATCCTTGCACCAATGCTTATCAATGCAAGTTTTTATAATATAAAATATAATTAAACAAAAAGAAAGTAATTAACTTGAAAATTAAAAGCTAACTAGATGGTCAACCTAAATGTTATTATATTATTAGAATATTTTAAATGCAATAGGAAGTTAGTTGTAGGCAAGGAACTAGAAAGTAATCTAAGGATGGTTTTAGGACATTTGGGATGAAAGGGATCTATATTGGTAATGTTACAAGCTTAGTATTGGGGCCTACCCCCTCACTTCACACACCATAGGGATAAGGGTGTCAGGTGTTTAGCCATAATATACCATTAACCACATGCTTATACTTGGCATGAAAACCAAGTCAGCTTCCCCCTTGGTGATGAAATCCAAGTAGGTAAGCCTTGGGTAGATAATTGTTAAAGTGCTTATTTAAGATTTTGTGATTTGGTTATGTGTGCATAAAATAAAAAATAGTGAAACTAAATATTAAACTAAAAACCACCTAATTAGACTATGTGATCTATTCTAAGCATGCAAGTAATAAGAAATGAGAGTATGAGCTAATTACTAGCATATAAAGGTTAATTCCAACTTTAAAACATGGTACAGTGTCAATGTAGTCGATAGTGTATATACAAAATATATAATAGGGTCAATAGTGTTACATTTGTACTATGGAAACAAAGGTCTGAAAATTAATAGGGTTGATAGAGTCAACCTAGTTATCCAAATAGCACATAGAACACAAAAATAGGTCGATAGGGTCAATCCAATTGATTCTACAGGGTTAGTTTTAAAGACTATAAACTATGAAAGGAAAGATTGTAAAAAGAGAAAGGATAGAAAGGAACCTTAGTGAGTTTGAAGATGCAAATAAATTATATTTATATCAAATAACCTTGATAAATACCTACAAATCCTACTAACAGGGTTGACTAGGTCAATCTAACTTTATAGATGCCTGTTGATGAGTGCTTGAAATGTATAGGGTCAACTGGATCAACTTAGTAGTCTAGACTAGATGTCTAAAAGTCTCATAAATTGTAATAGGTTGATTGGGTCAATCCAGTAGCCTGTACCTAAAAAATATCTCACATAAAAAGAATAGATTCATTTGGATGTGATTGTGTTTTAAACCTATACATAGAAGTAAGAACTATGTCAATGCAGTCAACCTAGTATGGCAAATATATGATAAAAATAATGAAAAATAAGTGAAAAAATATTTCAAGGGTTAGTTCACATTAGTTTCTATAGAATGTATGCAATCATAAATGTAACATGTCTATAAATCAATCTTGGCTACAAAAAGATAGAGCATACCTACACTTCTGAATTGGAATACATTTGTTAAGCAAGAGTATGACCAATATGAGGATCTGCTAGACCTGATTAGGGGATCTCTTACCAAAATACACCATTATAAGTAGGGTTCCATAGCCTCTACTCTAACATAATCATGAAATATCCGTAAGGGGTCCTAAGTTTTAATATTTCACCAATTCTAATAACAAGTAAAGTAAATCTAATCTATTATTCACTAAAGCTTGTGTCACAAAGTGGGGGTTAGAAATAATAAAACTAAACATGCATATAAAACATATACTCATGATAATGTATATAGAATCCTAATACATGTAAGATAAGCACAAATACATTATCTATATACTATTACAAAGGAGAAATAAAGTTAGGAATACTTACCTTTGAAGATGAACCTATTGAGCCTCAATCTCTCCCTTGTCCAAGGTGCTTTGTAAGAGGTTGTAATGGTATGTAATTATGATAAATACAAATCATATTTAGGCTACACAAGATATTGATTCATCCAAAATACTTCTCCATAAGACAAGATCCATATATTTAAAGGAAGTATGGAACCCTAAGCTTTACTTCTCAAGTAGAATGGTCAATAAGCAGATGTCCATTTTCAATTACTTATTTTGATTTTTATTTATAATATATGGAAATTAAATTATATATATATATATATATGAATATTTCTCTAAACCCTTCTAAAAATGTCAACTAACATGGTCAACATAGTCAACTCTATACAATTCTAGACAATAATTCACTAGGTCATGAGCTAGGTCAGCCAAAGGTTAACTAACTCCTAAGTGAAAAATACCTTGAAAATATACAAGTTTGACCCAATAAACTCAATATATCTGACTAAAAAAAATGGATTTAGGTGAGGAATAGGAGGATAAAATGTAGCAAATACCAGAAATGGATATAATAGAGAAGAATAAGCTTAGGGTAAATGATTTTATGAAGAACCAATTGTCTATCCACCCCTTTCCCAATGTAACCCTTAAGGCATTCACTTAGAGAGATTGAGACTCAATAGGTTCCTGTAAGATACAAAGTGTTAATAATCGATAAAATTTTGAAAATATTATGTGTATACATTAAGATCTTACAAACATAGGGTTTGGGACCTATTGGAAGATTTTATCACTTTATACATTCAAGCAGTACTAATATGATATAATAAGGATTTTGATCACATGGCCTTAGTGAGTTTTCAATATAACCTACCTAAAGATATTATGAAGGATAAAAACTAGCATGCAAAATTAATAGTGAGACCATTTATTCCTGACAATGTAACCAATTGGCAAGTTTTTGATAGTGATCAAGAAATTATTAATTTTTTATGAGATGAAGCCAAATTATTAGACAAAAATAAATCAAGACTCTAAGAATAATATGGTGATCAAGTCATTAAGTTGAAGACAAATAAGTTTCCCATGGGTCTTGTTACTTTAGAAAGTATCTTAAACTCTGATGATAAGCTAAAGGGTGAGAAGAAAAATCTCATGGTTAAGAAAGAATACTACAAGCCTATAGTCATCTTAGATGGTAAGGCATTGACGATAGGAAAGGTATGCAATACATTTAAAAAGCAAGATTTTCTTGGATTATGTCAAGATTTTGATGATAACTTCACTTAGAGTTATAGAGATCTAAGGGGTTTTGAACCTATCTTATCCCAACACATAATATAACTTGGCTCAAATACTAAATCTATTAGATAAAAATAGAGATCAATCAATCCAAAAATAGATCCCTTGATGAAGAGTGACTTGTCCAAATTGATAGAGGATAACATCATTTTCCCTATCAAACACTCCTCTTGGGTTGCTAACTTAGTCCCTATTAGGAAAAATAATGGTGAAATTAGGCATTGTGTTTATTAATATGACCTAAACAAATCATCTTTGAAGGAGCATTATCCCCTTCCACCCATGGAGAAAATCCTTCAAATTGTATCAAGATCTGAAAGGTTTTCCCTTCTAGATGGTTAATCTAGATATAACCAAATCTTAGTACAAGAAATTGACTAGTTCAAGACCACCTTCACTACAAAATGGGGCACATATGCCTATAAAAATATTCCTTTCAGTCTAACTAATGCTAATGCTACATTCCAAAGATCCATGGATATGGCTTTAAGAGGTTTGATAAATGAGATTATTTTGGTGTATCTAGATGATATCATTATTTATTCAAAATAGGTCGATGACCAACTAGATCACCTTAGGTTTTTGAAAGGTGAAAAGAATTTGGAGTTTCCCTTAATCTAAAAAAGTGCATTTTCATAGTTCATAAAGGGAAACTACTGAGACACATTATTTCAAAATAAGGTCTTGTAATATACTAGAGAGAGTAAGTGTTATATCTTTTCTATAAATTCTAAGCCATAAAAAGGATTACAAATTTTCCCAGGGAAGATCAACTTTATAAGAAGGTTCATTCCAAATTTTTCCTCCATGGCCAAACCCCTTACTACCATGCTTACAAAAGGGGTCAGTTTCAGCTAGACAAGGGAAGGAAAGGATAGTTTTAAAGCCATCAAGCAGGCTATTTCTCAAGATCCTACCCTTTTAAATCCCAACTATGAGAATTATTTCATTCTCTATGCCTTTATATGGGAAGGTAGCATATCATCTATTTTGACCCAATAAAATGAAGAAAAGTTGGAGCATCCTATATCCTTTTTCAATCAGTCCTTAAAGGACTATGAATAAAAGTATAGTTTTGTTGAGAAGTAAGTATATGCAGTAATAAAATCTCTCAATTAGTTTAGGAACATGCTCTCAAATAAAAAAAATCATCTGATGGTTAGTCATCAGAGCATTGAATAGTTCCTATTGAGTTTGGAAATAAATGAGAACAGAGTGGGTTGGATCATAAAAGTCATGGAATATGATGTGAACATAAAAACAACTAAAATCATAAGAGGAAAGGGATTATGTAAACAACCTAATTTTGATATAAATATTGCTAATATATTATACATTCAATAGGCATTCTAACTAGCCACTTTGCATCTACTCAATAGTTGGATAAGTGACTTGACTATCTTCCTACAGACTGGTGAATACCCACACGATCTCTACTAGTCTAAAAAAGGTACTTCAAACTCCAATTTATTTCTTATGCTCTTTTTTATGGGACCTTGTTTAGGAAAGATATTAATGGAGTTATATTTAGGTGCATCAAACATGACCAAATTCCCAAGGTACTCAAGGAGTTTCATGATGGCTCATCAGATGTCCATTTCTTTGCAAAGACCACTATCATCAAAATAATGAGGGTAGGCCACTATTATCCTGACCTATTCAACTATATGCATAAATGGGTATATCACTATGATAAATGTGCCTACTTTTTAGGCAATCAAATATTAATAGCTCTCCCTCTCAAACCAATCCAATCTAACTAGCCATTTGCTCAATGGGGATTGGATTTCATTAGCTTGATCAATTTACCATCAAGTGCAAGCCACAAATAGGTCCTTATAGTAATTGATTATTTCACTAGATGGACTAAATTATTTTCATTAAAAGATGCCATGGAACCATCTATCCTATAATTAATGGATGGAACTGTCACTATATTTGGTGTTCCTTACACCATTATCTCAGATAATGCCAAAGCTTTTATGGGCACTCAGGTGAGTGAATGGGTAGTAAGACATAATGTATACCTAAATAACTCATCAAATTATTACTTTTAAGGTAATGGCTTGGTTGAATCTACCAAAAAAAATCTCATAAGGATTATTAAAAGGACAATGGAGGATAACCAAAGGATATGGAACACTAAGTTGAAATCAACACTTTAGGATGAAATAATCACTCCCTAGAGAGCCACTAGAAATTCTCTATTCATGTTGGTCTATATAAGGGAAGATATAATTGCACTATCAATAGAGTTACCATCTTTAGAACTTAATAATTAGTTGGAATTGATTGAAAATGATGAAATGATAGTGCAGTTGGTGGAAATAATGAAGCTAGAAGAAGTCAAGAACTAGTCAATGTAAGTTATTGAAGCAAATCAGGCTCCAATAAAGATAAATTTTGACAAAAAATCATCTAATAGGAGCTTCAATTAAGGAGACATGGTTCTAAAATGGGATGTTGAAATAAGTAAGCTAGGAAAACATATAAATTTTGGTGCAATATCGAGTGGTCCATATATCATAACTCAATGCAAATGAGCTAATTCATTCTAGCTAATTAAGCATGATGGATCAGAGATATCTATCCTAGTCAATGAGATATACCTCAAAGATTACTTTTGAGGTTGGAATTCTTCCCAAAAAATTGTATACATTAGGTTTATTTGGTTTTCCCAAATAAATTCTTTTGCACAAGTCTATAAATCATTAGGATTTTTGTTTCCTTAGTTTGTTTCTATTTATTTTCTCTATTTTGTTTTTATTTAGGCAATTCCTAATTTGTTTCTTTTTCAAGTAGGGTTTGTTAAGCTTAAAATTACTCCATGCCCAATGAACTAGATGGTTAGTATAAAATAATTTATTAGCAAGAAATCACCCTACAGAGGTTGCCAAAAATGTTGATATTTTTATTGTCAAAAATATCAAAACATCTTATACTCTAAGGGATGCACATAATGTTTTAGGAAAAAACTTTAAAAGTGACCTAAATACCTATTTTCAAGACCCAAGTGGAAACCAAAGATTTGGATGTAGTTTGAAACTTTACAAAGTTATAAAATGCACCCAAACCTCTACTTTCCTACCTACCCAATGCCTAACAGAGACCAAAATTTGTGTTGAACTTTATAACTTTGAAAGTTTAAAAATTCAATCAAAACTCTAGTTTATAATCTTACTTAGTATCTATGGGAATCATAACTCTAGTTACACTGTGCAACTTTCCAATGTTACAAAGTGAAACATGAATTCCACTTTCTATTTTTCACCATTACCCCATGGAAACTAAAATTTTGGTTACACTTTGAAACTTTGTAAAGTTCAACATGAACTCCACCTTCTACCTTTCATCCTTACCCATAAGAAATTAGAACTTATGCTACACTTTAAAACTTTGCAAATTTTCAAAGTGCAATCAAATTTTTGTTACCCATTTCCATGGAATTTCTCACCTCTAATAAATCCACTCAAAAAAAAGTGGAGATTAAAATGTAAAATATAATTTTGCAACTTGAAATTTTGAATAATAACTCTGAAACCTCACTTTTCTACCATTCCAACCATCTACCAACATGTTTACATTTATTTCATGATTTATTAATATAAACTTCAATTTTTTTGCATATTTATTAACAATTACAAACTAAAATAAGAGATTTTCTACCAAGAAACCTATGATCTAGATCTCCAAGACATGTCATACAAGTAGTGACCTCTATTGCCAATCAATGCTAGAGCCATGTATCAAGTCTACCATTTCTTGCACCACATGTGTAGTCATGGTATTTTTTTAGGTCACTCATATTTCATTTAAAACACAAAAAATCATATCTTTATTCTAAAAATATATATATGGTTTTATCTATGGAACATTATTATACCATATTTACTATCATTTTCCAAGTTTTTACGTACATTCAAGAATTTATGTTAAAATTCACCTAGGTACTTGTCATACTTAGGAAGTTTTTAGGCTTTTCATTAAAATATATAATATTCCCCATAAATCCCTAACACAAATTTCAAAATAAATCGATATTACTTTTATAATATCAAACCTAATGGATATTTTAGTTATAAAAGCACATAAAACTCCCAACGGAGATTCCCCTTGCTCTAACAAATTTAAGTTCTCATTAGAAGTCTAACTTGCCTCTGAATTGGATATTTCATCAAAATTTTCAAGTGAAATTTCAATTAAAACCCCCACTAGTCATTTTGGTCAAACTTTATAGCTACAATTACACATTATATCTCTATCAAAATTTTTAATTGTAATTATAAGTCAAAACCCTGCCAAGTTTAAAGCAGAACCTGTAATAGCAAGTCTAAATGCCAACCAACTCTTTATTTGGTTTTCTCATGATAATTTTATAAGGTACATGTTTGGAAAGGAAATGGATTTCAATTCAAAGGGACTTGATGTCCCATCCAGCCTAAATTCAAACACTAATGAGATCACTGACATAGATCTAGGTCACATAGACCTAGTAAAATTCCATAATAGAGTAAATGTATAATTTAAGAATGATTATATTTAGAACATCTACAATTGTTGCTTTCCCCAAGATTCAACCTTCTCACTCTCAATATAAAGCCTTGAGCTTGCACTCACCATGGCAAAACACTATGATGTTGAGAAGAGGGAAGTAGTAAAAGATAAAGGAGAAAAGATTTTGAATCTTGATCATGATTTCATTGATACCATGTTTCTAATCCCAGAATATGAAATATACATAGATATAACCCCTAATTCCTATAAAAAATTATATCAACATAATAATATACCCTGCCTATGGTTTTTAAATAAGTAGTTGCTAAAAACCCTAGACCTACAGCCACAAGAATGCCCAGAACCCTAGCTAGGATAGATTTCAAGGATGAACTAGGAGAATTATTATACTCTTTAACAAAGTTATAGGGAACCCAAATTATAAAAATTATCAATATTATATGTACCAATATATATGGGTAATCGATCAAAAATAAACAATATATCCATTGGGCCTAGTTTATTAGTGACTCCATTCACAAATAGTTGACAGAGGTCCAAACTAAATGAAAGTTTTATATGACTACATACCTTGTCTATATCTTAGCAAAAGGGAGGCCATTCCTAAGATTAAACACAATTTTTAATAAAATCAACAAAGTTTTTAACTATTATCTTTATCTCACCCTTAAAGCAAGTAAACAACAATTCAGGGTGAATGATGATTTTGTTGACTACATCATAATCATGTTATAAAAATAACTAAGGAGGATAAGATTCTTTGATGTTACAACAATAAAAATTACAAAATGAGGGTCATTTTTCATTTAGTTCCCAACATATTCATATATTAGAGTGGGTGGTTTCAGTGGTTGTCCATACACCCTCCCTAAGTATGTAAATGATAAATGGGCCATAATAGAACTTATGAGGCAACTTGTGAAAACCCACAAGTTTTTCTCAAATAGGCACAAGACAGGGAATCACTTTCCTATCATTATAGGGAGATACACCTTCCCTTCCTTATCTAAGTCCAAATGTGCATATGCAAATATGACTCAAATGACATTAAGAGATCTTGACATAAGTCACTTCTATGATGTGGCCGGATATGTTACAAGTCTAGTAGGTGCCACATATTCCCACATTCCTTTCTATGAAGATTACTAGGAATATATGAAGTATGAAGAGGAAGTTAGGTTAAGCGATTATTCTAAGATGACCCTATAATAAATCAAAACCTACAACATGGCATCATTCCCTAAATATTTGACAAATGATGAGCATCAAATAGATAGGGTGTATTATGACAATCAAATCTATCTCCAACCTCTTCCTCTATTCAAATGGTCTACACCTGAATCCTTCTCCTTGATGGACAAGACCACCCAGGTTATCAATAGAACAATAAACTAGTTAAGGATTAAGGTGGTGAAAATAACCAAAGAGACCCTAAAAATTAACAAAATTTTAAGAGAAGTGAAAGATAAGGATGTATTGGAAATATTAATATAGGTTTCCAATAGTGGAAACCAAGAAAATTAGGTAGTGGGGTCAGTTGTATCACACAATCAAAATTAGAAGTAGAAGGTAAAAAGGGATTCTTTCAATAACCAAGAGTCATCATCCTAGCTAATGAATTAACCATTTTCACTTTCCATAAAATACATAAATATTGCTTAGCCAACACAAGTAATCCTTCCTTCTATCTATATTATTCGACCAAATATAGTAATCCCTCCTATCTCTACTTCCCAATCAGCTCATGTTATTACCCCTCATATTTCCAATAGCCCACTAGTGCAATTAATTTCACCTTCATCTGACCCAACTATGCAAGTGACTAAAAAATAATCCAATCAAAATAGTTGGATACTCTAACTCCACCTTCTCCTCCCTCTTTTTTAATCACTTCCATCTCATCCCCAATATCCACTACCACTCTATTAATCACTAATACCACCTAGCAATACATGGTCATGGACTCAAGCATTTTAACTACAATCCCACTAGTCATCCTAACCCTTGGGATGGATAGAGTTTAATTTTCATCTTCCATCACACTACCCATTTCATCTACTCAGAATATTCCCACTACATTGAATGATTCATTTCTTGCCTTGGATTCCACCCTTCCATAGGTTCCCCTATTCTAACCACACATGCCTACCTTTCCACTTATGTCACTTCTAGCTTCCACACCCTTGATAATCATATCCACATCTACTTCAATCATTCAATTACCCATTTATTACACTCTCATAGTAACCCACGACCCTACCAAGCACGTGGAAATTGTGATACCCACTGATACAATTATGGTTAATTAGTCCACCAATGGGGAAGAGATATCCAAATCATCATCTGAGGATTTAATGACAATATCAGTGATAGATATGACACTCATCATGATAACCACCAATGTAGTAACTTCATCAATAGATTTAAAAATGGTAGTGCCTATTGGATCAACACATGATTCATAGCTATCCATTCTAATTTGGATAACATGATTAGTATTGAATAAAAAGAAACAAATGATATCTCCCAACACTTTAGACTTTGGTCTATTAGAGGTATCCAAATGACCAAAGATAGGCCCCAAGACCATTTCCAAAATATCATATGATGTAGCAAGGGGGAAATGAGTGGAGATAATAGTTCCCCAACCAAACAAACAAAAGGAATATTTAGTGATGGGGGATTATCAGATATCTAAAGTGCACTTGGGTCATCCAAAAAGAGAAGGACTGAAGCTTGATGTTTAGTCAATTTTAAGCTCTCTTTTTGATAAAATAGATAGTGAGAAGGTCACTAAAGATGAAATAAAGAAAAAAAATGAGTAATTAACAACTACCTTGAGAAATTTCATAGATCCAATAGCCCATCTAACTCAATCTCTTGCTCAATTCCTTGACAAAGAAACATTTGAGGCAATGACAGAGATTAGTACCATGGGAAAGGCTATGAAAGACTTGGTTAATAAACTAATACAAAAATTAAATAGAGTAATAGATATAGACATGGACTATTATAAGACTTTAAAGATTGATCATGCATCTCTAAAGGTAGAGATAAATAAATATGAAGAAGAGATTGAAAGGCTGAACCTATACTTTCCAAAATTGTAGGCTACTAACCTGATTGAGACTGACACCCTTGTGTCAAAAAACATATTAATTAATTTTTTATATCATGAATATTTGGATATGGAAAATAATATTAGAATTAGGATATTAACTAAGATTATTAATAAGTCCAAAATTACATGTGATAAGGCCATAAATATAATTTATGATATTGAAGATTTACTTGGTAAATTATATATGATGTAACAAATCACCAAGATCAACCCCTTCCTATTAAATTAATTCAAGACAAATTCAAAGGGTTAATTAAAAGAGAATAAACATAAGATACAAATTTAAACTTGAATTTCATCCACCAATTCATCAAGTATCATAATACACTAGATCAAATGGGGAAAGACATTTAGGTTTATAAGGATGCTTCTAGAGAGCTATCTAAAGTAATAGCAAAATGTGAGATCAGTAACCTTTACACACTTGGTCCTAATGAATAATGTATTTAAGAGATATATAGTATCTTTGATGCTTATATTGAGAAGATTCAAGCAAAAAAGGACAAGGAATTTTTAGAAGTCATGGTTGTGGATTGATTTTTCAATTAGTTATAAAATACATTTTTTAAATTAAATTTTATTGCAAGATACATTGTAAAGTTGCAAGTTGTAAATTGTAAATATAATTTTGATAGCTCTTATCTTTGATTTGAGAAAGAGTTATTTTTAATTTTTAATTATCTTTTTGTTAGGATTTAATTGGAAAAAGTGCAACTTGTAATTTGTACTTTTCATTTTGACAAGTTTGAATTGCTTTAGTTGTAAATACTCATGTTATAATTTGCACTTTATTTTTTGTCAATTTGAATGACTTAAAATTTTTAAAAGTCTTCACTATAAATTAAAAATTAGGTTTTTCAAGTTATAACTTAAAATATCCAAAAAACATTCAATTTCAACCAAGTCAAGGTTCATTTTGGTGCCCCATTTTTTAGGAGAAATTTCCTCAAATTAGACTGAAGAATAAATGGTTCAACTAGAATACTCCAATAGATTTCTCTCTTATTTCAACACCTGGTAAAACATCCAAAAGTTGCATACTTATTTTCCACCATCTACTCCACTAAGGATGCCATTTCAAGATGAAAAGGAGGACATTTGCATTAATTTTCCTAGATTTTCTTACTCTAGAACTGAGCATAAGGTTTTGTTAACTTCCTTTCTCTCAATGGAGTGAATTTCTTATAAATATGGGTTTCCTATGTATCCCATCAATCTTTTTTATTGTTAGATAAATTATTCTACCTTTGAATAATTTATCTACATGTTGTAACATGGAGAAAGATAATAGACTAAAGTTTTGCCTTACTTGTATTATGTCATCTTTGTGTATGAATGGCTATTCATTAAATTTTTGAATGTTTAGAGTCTTTTTTCAATCATATAGATTCATTTATGGTATTATTTCTATCATTTTGAAATATTTTTGATTATAAATAAATAAATATGTTCCTTATTTGGTAAATATTCATAATTACCTTTGATCTCATATTTGTGCCAGAATGTGCTTTAATAAAATTAGTATGTTAAATATTCAACTATGTTCAAAAAAATCAAGTATTAATTTACACTATAATATTTGGTGCAATCACCATTTTATAGTTTTAAACTCATTCTAAAACACTTTTCCTCACAAACCAAAACCTTAGTTAGAAGTAAGATCACTAAGAGGTAGTAGTTTGACGTGAACTAGTCATATACCAGTTGCATTAAGCTTAGTGAAAGGAAGTTTACCTTATTCATAGGTTCACCTCAATTTTCCAAGGTTATACATATTATAGGTGATCCCATTATGTCATTATATTTCCCATGTACTACAACATGCACTATTTTTAATACTACAAATACAAACATCTATAAAATCTAATTGATAACAATAATAATAATATAGAATACATCATCTCATGGAGTATTGATAACATGGACTTAGTTAAATGGAAAGTATCTATAACCCTCATGGAGATGAGGAGGAGACGGAAATTATTTTTTGTGTATAGGATATGAAATTGAAACTTTAAACATGGTTGTTAGGGTATTAAATTTATGGATTAAGTCCAATAAATTATATTATGATTGATCCTCTATGTATGTAAGTATTTGTTTCTTAATTGAATTCCACATAAGAGAATAATAACATGCTAGAGATATAATGAAATATGACATACATTTTTATTGATATAAAGTAGCATGTACATATGTGTTTATATCATCTTTGAATTAATTCCAAATGAAAGGAAACAAGCATGCAAAGGAAGCTATAATATTTTGTATTAACAAATGATAAGATTCATCTATCATTATTATCATGATTATATGAAATATAAATTAGAAAATATAGGTATATGAAATCTGAGTGTGGGTCTTAGAAGGTTGGAAATAAACCCCTAGGGTTACCTAGGGTTAGGGTTTGTGTAATATTAAAAGTAAGTCGAGTTCACCAAATGTTTTAAATTTTTAGGACTTAGTGAATGTAAATCCTATGTTGTTAGGACTTATTCAGGAATAAGTATGGTGGGTGAAAATGATGTCTTACTTTTAGTTGATTGAGAAGTAGTAGAGTGAGCTATATTTTTCAAATTACAAGTTATATCACTATTGAACTTGATTATCACATTTCATGATTCACACACAATCCAACACATAGGGGAGAAATACATTAGCCTAAGGCCCTCTTAGGAGTACTATCTATGTAGGTAGTGCTCATTAACAATGGGATTTTTGGGGTTATCTTGACACCATGTGTTGACTAACCCATTTTCCTCCAAGGTCACTATGATGATGAAGAATTAGGTTTTTAAAATTTTATGAGTGGCATTCCATAAACCATATTTGAATGCACCAAAATTAAGGTGAATAAAAAAACATAAACATATGCATGGTCACATTTTTTCCATTAGGTATTCCATATTAGACACTTATGTTGAGTTCAGATAGTAGTGTTGATGCAACCATACTAGGCTAATATTACTATTTGAAGCTCTAATATCATCCAATCTAGAACCTGGTGACTATTTTATAATCATCTTCATGTTTGATTTTTTCTTATTCTAGATCTATATTTGCATTAACATCAAAATAATTTAATTATATTACTTCTTTATCATTTCCATATCTAACATAATTGTACTTAATATTTTTAGAATAACTTATATTTATAAATTTAGTATATATTATATCTAATTTTAGCACCTAACTATCCTACTATAGATTTGATTATCACCCTTGTGCTTATTCATTCCTATATACCCCTAATACTAGTATCTAAGTAATCTCAACTTAGAGACAAATGTTTTAGGGTTAAACATTTGGTTAACCCAATATTTCAACATCATTCTTACCTAAGTGTACCACTTAGGATCTTTATTACTGACTTTGTCCTAATATTTTTTTCTTTATCTCTCTCATCATGGATGTTATTGATTGCCTTGATGACTATGATTATGAAACCCTCCATAATTATATTAAGGAAGGACTGGAAATTGATTATTCTTGTATTCTTCCAAGTGGTAAATCCTCAAATATTAAATATCTTAATGGTGGTAGCTATCACCCCTCTAATCATTTTCTTATACTCACCATTTCAAGATAAATTTTGACCCATCTTAAGGAATATAAATAACCTTTATAGTTTTTTTTTTAACCATCATTATAGAATTTTGACCTTTGATATTTGTTAAAATATGGATACCAAGGACAAGGAATGGTTAAACATGATCAAGGTATAAACCACCTTTATCTCTTAAATATATTAATACAAATTGATAAGGGTTGGGGTTTTCGAAAAAATCCATGAGTTACCAACAAGGCAAGTCATCTAAACATGCTCTTCATGCACATTTTGCCAAAAAAGTGGGTGCATATGATAAAGAGGCTCCTTCATTTGATCTTTAAAAGTTTTTAAAAATGCATAAATAAATTATGATTGATTTACAAATAACTTATAATGGGGATATGCCTTCAAGAAAATTGATTTAAACCCTCATAATTCATACATTCATGAACAATATCCCCATTATCAAAGGTGATTATTTTATTACCTTCATTTTTAAAAAAATCTATATAAAAAAGGTTCATTTACAAAAGATTTATCAATGATAAATTATTATACCCTTGCATAAGTTAATTGAGAAAAAAACTTCCAATAGTCCAATCTATTCAAATGATATACCAAAATTACCAAAGTTTAAATATCCCATACCACTACTAAAATATCCTAACTTTAGTGATTGTGAACTTGCACTTGTTATACATAAGGATGATAATAATCATACATTGATTTTTAAAATGTGGTGGGTTGGAACCACTAATAACACCTATGACAAACACCATTATTCCAATTAAATATCTTATGTGTATGATGATTAATATTGGTGATCTTCAAAAGCATTTTTCTATACTTCAAATGAAAATGGATTTTCATAATACTAATACAAATTTGACCTCATTTAATAACCAACCTTTTTCACAATGTATACTTGAATATACTTATCCATAATATTTTGAATTACTATATTTACATCTCTTTTTGAGACACAAGGGTCCATTCAACCACATGATTAACTATATACATTATTTTAGTCAATGGGCACAACTATTACTAAAATTATTCCATATGAGTGTTTCTGATGAACCTAAAAATTAGTTCTATAGCCTACTAAAAGGATAATTAACCACTTTCAAAATTGAAGATGTTTTCTTCGTGCCTTTTAATATGCACAATGTGCCAAAACTTACATTAGAATATTTACACAATTTTTTATGATGTTATAATGAATCCTTTAAAGGCTATACTATTCAATTCAAAAGTACATCATATGAGCTACCATATTGACCCTCATATTTTGAATTACAAGTTGTAGACATCTAAATTTGGCCACCAATGGCTTCATATCTGACTTAGACAAATTCTTGCCATTCATTGAATACCTAGCCCGATAATTTTTATTAGTCTCAAATTTGACTTCATAACCTCGAATTAAATCAATTTAGCCTATTAAATCATTTAAACAAGGTAAATACACAAATTGAATTAATAAAAATCAAACAAATGATCAAATGCCTAAAAAAATTTAATTAACTTGCACACCCTAATCAAAATCAATTAGTAAGTTAAATCACTTTCAAATCTTAATTGAGTTCACCCATGAGCTAATAGATTAATTAAATAAATTACTAAAAAATAAATTCAAGAGCATCTTAGAACATCCTGAAACACACTCATTACCTTTGTTAGTTGTCAATTTTTTAAAATATCTAAAAGAATATCCTATGAATATTCCAAATTCAACCATGATTGCGAGTTGTCACTTTTGGAAAATATCTAAAAGAATATCTTAGGAATATGTCAAACTCAACCATGGTCAAATTCAACCCATTCCAAGGGATTTGAAAGCCTACAAAATCAAGCCTATATCCCTTATTTTAAATATCTCAATCAAAATAGAGTTATAATGCAGGAATAGATTCATGAAGATAAAAGCCTAGTGTTATCATGTTGAAATTGAGCCAAGCCATCAATCAAGCCAAGCATTATAGAATAGTTCCAAGAGGAGATGGAGATAGCCAAGCCCTATTGATGAAGATATCATGAGTACAAACTGATCAAGCCACTACAAAAATAATTGTTTTAGCATCCAAGGAAGGTAAAAGAATGTTTCTTTTATATTTTAGTTGTGTCTTCCATTATAGTCTTGTTAATTAAGCTCTCTTTAGTAACTAAGCCTAGAGATGTTATGCTATTATATTTATTTTATTTTGATTTCATTTTGGGACTAAAACAATACTAAACATCATATATTGATTCAGATTCTTATTCTACAAAATGGCATTCCTGTTGGGACTATCTTCATGAGTGTGCAACCCATAAATTTCTTTGTATTCATAGTTTTTTTTTTTTTTTTTTTTTTTTTTTTTTTTTTTTTTTGTTTTTTTTTTTTTTTTTGTTTTTTTTTTTTGTTTTTGCTTTGCTAGAGTTAAAATGGACCATAAAGAATTTATAAATTTTTATTTACTTAATATGTTTTTCTAAAGTTTTTTATGGGTATATATACCTATTATATTTATATTATCTTAAAATTTATATATATATATATATATATATATATATATATATATATATATATATATATATATATATATTATAATTTATAACTCTTTTAGTGATTGTCACTTTCTATTTTTTTATTTTTTTGGTAAAAATAGTTAGTATAGAGATAATAATTTTTTTTATTCATTATTTTGACCAAAAATTTTTCAAAGAGGTGAACCCTAGACATATAAATAATCTCTAAAAATTTTGTGATAAATGGATGTATATTTTAAAAGTTATGGCTAAATTACTGACTATAGGTTTTTACGATTTTTGTGTTCAGTTTTCTTGTTTTTAACCTTATAACTTGTTTGCATGTTTCATAGGTTTTTTTTTTTTTTTTTTTTTTGAATTTTTTTGAGTTTTTTATTGAGATTTTTTCTAACCTTTGTCTAACCTAACATGTTTTCTTCTTTGGGTTTTTGCCTGTAGGTCAACATATTTTACCCTTCAAAGTTGTTTGTCTCATTTGATAAATAAGATTCAAGGCTAAACAAAGTGATAATCTTTTTCTTGCAAAACCCATTTGAAAAATCATCAAAACAATCCTAATTAATACTTTCACACTTAATTTTGGAGGTTTTAAAATGAATTCATCAATTTTTATTTAAGTTTTTAAAAAGCAAAAAAAAAATTCATGTTTGTGTTAAATGTTTTGATTATTAATTCAAAGTTTGCAACTAAGGCCAAGAGGCCAAAAAGAAAACCACTACATTTGTTATTTGGGATTTGAAATGAAATAATTAATAAAAGTTTGATTTAATTAGTTACTTTAATTAATTAATTGGTAAAAATAAGTTTTGTGCATGTATGCTCTTCTATATGTCCCCTTTAGGGAACCATTGGAATCAAAAGCGTTCATCCTTATTGAAAGAAACTTAGTCCAAAAGTTTAGAAATAATGTCATGAAAATCACTCCTCAAAAAATCAAAATAGTATTGAGTGATCTTGACATGACCCTAAAGTCTTTATATTGTGTTTTTTATTTCATGCAAACTTGGCTTGCGAGGGGGACTTCATTACCTCCCATAAGTTTTATATGGAAGATTTGGCATGGGGTTTCATCTCTCAGTAATAACTTCACCCACTCCCACTAGGATCGAAGGTTTGAGTGGTTAAACCACCTTCTAGTGTTGGAGTTGCACATGGGATGTATTTTCACTTTGGACACCGCACTACACTAAGCAAACAATAACCTATAGTGGTTGTAAAAAGGATAAGACCTTTTTGTAGCATGCCAAGTGCCACGGACACCTAATTTATGTGCTTTTCTTTTGCATCATGATGTGAAAGTAATTGTGTAATTTATCCCCTAGAAATGATTAAAAAAACTAATTAGTTTTAGTTAACCCCACTTTTCCATACCCTTGCTAAGATTTGGAAGATTATACTTAGTGTATTTTGGTCATTTTTTCTTGGTGTGTTTTAAGACTAAAACTAGTTTATTTATTTATAAACCAGGTCAAAACCAACTTTTTTATACATCACTCTTTTATCTAAAGACGTGTTATGTTATCCATTTTACACCACACTTATGCTTTGAAATTTTTCTTAATTTTTTTTGTGTGTGTGTCATTTGAGTTGTGGAGGGTAGTGTCACACTGCCAAAATCATATCAAACCATTTTTCCTTTGAGTCTTTGAAACATAACATTGATCGCATCATTCAAGAATGTTTACATCATTAGGCTGCTCAATTTGTTTCAAAACTTGTTTACCATTACACCAAAAACCATTTATTTCAAAATTAGTCAAATATACCATTTGGACCTTTATCTTTGTCATCATGTTATCTAATCTTGTCTAGCTTGTTTGGTCAAATCCTAGTTTTCAACATTGAGTTTTCAATTAACCTTTTCAAGTTTGGATTCAAACATTGTTCAATTTTTTTTTAGGCCTCAATTTATGGGGTTAATACATAGATCTTTCTCTTTTGAGTTGCATAAATTTCGTTAATATATTACACAAATTTGAAAACTATTGATGGTTTGTTTGTTCAAAGCCTATCCCCATTATTATGCATGCCTTTATTTAGGAAAACATAGTCTTTTCCCCAAAAGCCTTTTGCCTTATGCCTTATGAAAACTGAACATGTTTATGTTTGATTTCATGTGTTGGGTCTATGTCAAAGTTATTTTCAAATTTATTATATTAAATCCAATCACATCATGCCTTTGTTTCAAGCTTAGATTTTGACATCATTTGGCCAAAATTCTTAGCATAGCCTGTTTGAGCCTAGCTTTTAACTCCACATTTAGATAAAAGACCCAGCGACTCTTTTCCCTTTCTTAGTTTAGACCTTGTTTGGAACACTTTGACCTAAAATTTTGACATGCTAATTTTTATTGAAACACTTGAACTTTTATGCATATGACATTTGATGTTAGACTATTTTATGCCAAGTCTTAACACAAACCATTTTGGAGATATAGCTCCATGATTAAATCATTATTTGGAGATACAACTCTACTTTCGACCAAGTTAGACCAAGTTAGAACCTTTTTTACTTTGACATTGTCTTTGAGAGTTTTTAGAACTCTAAGCCTTTTATCTTAGATCTTTCATCATTTATGCAGATATGTCTAACTACACTTATAGTGAATTCATTCACAATCTAACTTATGATAGAATGGGTAAAAAAATGAGTTTTATGGATTTATTCAAGACCCCAATGATAATAATATAGATTATGAGACAAATTTTTATCCACCTCATAATAATCATTCATGGGAATAAAGTCATGAACCAGCTTATGATCCAACTCGAGACCTTGATTGGTATGAAGAGGCCTATGAGGATGACTTTGAAGACCCAACTATAGATGATGTTGTTTGGGATAATGATCCATACCCTCTTTATAATAATCAATACATAGAATATATTCAAGAACCGTCTTAAGATCCAACTCAAGATTGGGATGATATGGTTTATGAGGAGGACTTAGATACATTGGCTTGTGTGATTAATCAAGCTTCATAATGACCCTTCATCATTATAAGACCTCATCCTTTGGCTTATGTGAGTAACCAAGTTCCACAATACCCAACCATTTATATACCAAGACCTCATCCTTTAGCTTGTGTGAGCAATTAAGCTCTATAGTGCCCACCCATTATCTAACTACCATCCATTCTTCATCTAGTGACTATCATTCCCCACTTTAGAAAACCCTAGCTAATTCAACCCAAATATCAACCAATCTAATTATGTTCCAAACTAATCATTCAACCTAAACCTCATCTAATCATTTATCCTCAACCCATCATTCAACCTAAACCTCAGCCCACCATCCAACTAAAATCCCAACCAATCAAACCAAAACCTCAACCAGTCCAATTAGTACCTACCCAACTGAGCCAATCATTTGAGGACCAAATTGTGATCAAAACTGGTATTTTCTAACTCATTGGAAATCAAATCCAAGAGAACCAACTGATCCAAGATGTTTTTGTTGAACCAATCATTTGTGACAAGTCAACCTATGATGAATCACCTTTCAATCCTATACTTATTGTTGAGGAGTCTCATTATGATGAGTCAATATTTGTTGAGTCACTTCTTAATGATTATAACTACCTTTGGGAAAATCATTACCTTGCCATATGCCTATTTTCCAAGAGCCTCCTATTGATAAGCCAATCTCTAAGGAGTTGTCTCTTGACCTTTTTCCCATCCTAAAGGAGTCTCACTATGACAAAGTAGTCCTTATGGAGTCTATTATGCCATCACATGTCATTACTTGTCTAATACCAAATATTCAACAAGACATCATTGTAACAGAGTACCCATCAGATGAAGAATCATAGTTAGAGTCAGGTTTTATTCTTGAACTGACATTTGATTTAGCATCAAAACCAAAATCAACATCAGTCTTAAAATTAGATTTAGATTCAATTAAGTTAGAATCAAATTCAAAATTATAATATATTCATAGTTGTTATAATATTGGTTATACACCCTTAGCAAATCAATTTGAGTACATATTTTATCCTTCCATGGTTTTTGAAGATAAGTACTTCAACATTGACACAAATTATCCTAGTATATTCTACAAGGATTTTGCTACCAACCCCCATTCCACTACCATTACCATCAATCAACATAGCCATATTATTGACATTCCATCTCCCACAAGTGTTGATTGGGATTGATAGAATCACACTTTATTGAACTACATCCATGTGACATAGCAATTAAAGAAAAGCAAGGAGGCCAAGACCACATTCATGTAATAAAAGAACACTCTCATAATGAAACCTTTTTAAAAGTGCTAGGGGGGAATCAAAGTCAAAACTCATCATCTTTTAGTGAAACCTTTTAGAGGTACTAGGGGATAATCAAATTCAAAAGTTCATGCTACTTAGTGAAACCTTCTCAAAAGCACTATGGGATAATCAAGACAAATTCATTGGTAGAAACCTCAACAAGGCACCAATAGCTAAGCACAAAATTTATTCACTACTTGATGAAGACAAAATCAAAGATCAAATCAAAATAGCTATCAATCTATAACATAATAAGATGGTAGCTACTTTTAAGATCAAACAATAGAAAAATCTAGTGGTATTATTGATAAAATATTCAAAAGTGTTTCACCCTACCACATCCAAAATTATGGCAAATCTGGCATCAATAACATTATGTGTGACTGAAAGTCCTGATCTTCATTTATTTCCCCACCATTACACATTACATTATCATTTATCATTCCATTTCACACGCAAACCTACCATCTATTTTTGTCCTTATTTAGCATCCATGATCACACTTTCCTTTGTAGAGGTCATAAATATACCTTCTCTCGACACTTGAAGGAATCAAAATCAATGACCAATGAAGATCACAAAAGCATTCTTAACATCTAGATCTATAACTAGTTGTTAATAGAGAAACTATTCTGATGAGGTATGGGCTAGCATTTAAACATGATCACATATTCTAGTTGTATCATTTGTTGATCAGGATGTACATCTCTACTTCATCAAGAATAATAGAGTCATATGCCATTTATCATACCCAGGCTAGAACTAAACATGTACCATACCATTTCAATTTCCATATCCATTTTTCATTATCACATATCCCAGCCAATCATGTTATCACTTGGGGGAAACCCTCTTACCATTTTATCCAATTTATAAAACCATCATTACCCTAGAGCAAGACCATTCTATATTATTGTTCCATTCTTATCTAGACCAAAGCCTATTTTTAGTCATCCCATCCAATCTTGTTTTGATCTTGGTTACTTTGGCTCTTCCTACACCTTTTGCAAGGGGATTCTAATCAAGTTTCAATAATCAACCATATCTATGTTTATAATGACAATCTATGAAATTAGTGTGATATTTGATCTGGGAATATATCTTTCATTTTTCATCCTATATTGAGTTCATTTATGTGATCCTGATTATAACCACCTATGGTAAAATTAGTGTCTCACTCATCTTGATACTAATTATAACCACATATGGGTAAATTAGAATAATTGACCTATGCCATTGTATCTTATTTATAACCATCTATGGGTAAACTAGGGGCAACATTTATTTACCATGCATTGCCACATCACCTTGCCATCACTATTTTCATTTGACTGGCCATTTGCCAAATTTGAGAACTTGTTGGGACCTAATTGGTTTTTATTCACCTTTTGTGTGGATGGAATTACTATAAATTGAGGTCATTTTGGGACTACATATGTCATGCCCAATTCATGTTGAGGTCACCTTAGCCCCCCTTTCCATATGCTCTCACCATTTTGTGAGCAACCTAAGTCAAACACTCTTTCCATTTTGTAAGTAGGTATCTTGTCATTCTTTAACAAGTTGAGATACCTCAAAATACCAAAAACATTTGTCCTATCTAAGATTAATTAGTTCTCCTTGATCCTCCCTACTAGATCAAATTCATTTTTAGGATGTTTTTTTTTGCTTTTTATTTTTAGGTATTCTATTTGTTTGTTTGTTTAAAGTTATTTGTTTATTTATGCACTTTATATTTATGTGTTTCTTTGTTTTTTTTTTGCTTACCTATTCTTTTGCTTTTAGAATTGTTACCTTGACTCAGTCTATATGTGTTCATTGGGTGATTCCTTATGCACATTATTATTGAATCCATCTATATTCATGTGTGTACATTGTCATCATGGTTTTTATCATTAATACATTATTTTATAGTGAGTATTGGATTTTATGAATTAGTCTTTATGCATATTTTGGCCAAGTATTCATGGTGTTCTATCATGATGCCTACTATCACATGCTACAACAAAAATTAGCTTCAAAAAGGTCTACAAATAATGGAGCTGCAGAAGTTTCTCTTTTGCACCTTGGAAAATCCTTCCACACAACCCTTGATCAAATCAACCCATTGGCCATTCTAGTTGTATTATTTCTAATAATTATGAGCATATCCTCATTTGTGGTCCAACTAAATCATTTTTATTGATCAATCTCATTCTTATATTCATCTCTTTCATCATTTTGTGCCCGCTCATCTTCAATTTATATTCTAAGTTATATCCTTGAGTTATGCTTGTTAATCAACCCTAACTAGGGCATAATGATCTTTAGTCAATCCAAGTCCTTTTAATGATTATAACCGCTTATGGACAAATCATTATTTTGACTTTTATTCTTGATTATAACTACCTTTGGACAAATTAGTAATCTTTAAAAATCAATGCATGCAAGCATTTTTTTATTTGGATTAATCTCAACCACAGGCTAATTCCACCTTTCTTCATGCTTTTTTTTTTAGGGACTATCTATCAACAAATGTGATGGCCACTCCATCAAGGGGGCATCATCATCAGCTTCCCAAGTACCACTTAGAGCTTTGTTCTTCAATCATCATCTTCTTTTTGGAATATAGGCCATCTCTCATTATTTGAGAAGACATTGCTTTACCTACAGTTTACAACATCTTCCCAAATAGGGGTAAATTTTAGACACCTAAATTTGGCCACCAATAGCTTCATATTTGACTTTAGAATAATTCTTTCTATTCATTGAATACTTATCCCAAGAATTAATATTAGTCTCAAATTTGGCTTCATAACCTCGCATTAAATCAATTTGGCCTATTAAATCAATTAAATAAGGTAAATACATACATTTAATTAATAAAAATCAAACAAATGACTAAATACCTAAGAATAACTAATTAACTTGCACACCCTAATCAAAATCAATTAATAATTTAAATCAATTTCAAATCCTAATTGAGTTCACCCATGAGCTAATAAATCAATTACTAAAAAGGAAATTCAAGAGCATATTAGAACATCCTAAAACACACTCATTACCTTTTTAAGTTGCCACTTTTTGAAAATATCTAAAATAATATCATATGAATATGCCAAACTCAACCAAAGTTAATAAACTCAACCATGGTTGTGAGTTGTCACTTTTGGAAAATATCTAAAAGATTATCTTAAGAATATTTCAAACTCAACCAAGATTAATAAACTCAACCATGGTTAGATTTAACCCATTCCAAGGGATTTGAAATCCTATAAAAACAAGCCTAGAGCCCTTCATTTAGGGAGCTCAATCAAAGTAGATTTATAATGTAGAAATAGATTCATGAAGCTAAAAGCCTAGTGTTATAATGTTGAAATTAAGCCAAGCCATCAATCAAGCCAAACATTTAACAATAGTTCCAAGAGGAGATGGAGATAGCCAATCCCTATTGATGAATATCTCATGAGCACAAACTGAGCGAGCCATTATAACAAGCATTTTGGAGCATCCAAAGAAGGTAAAAGGTTTCTTTTGCATTTTAGTTATGTATTTCATTATAATCTTGTTAACTAAGATCTTCCTAGTAACTAAGCATATATATGTTATGCTAGTGTGTTTATTTCATTTTGATTTAATTTTGGGACTAACAAAATACTAACCATCCTCTCTTGAGTCAAATTCCTAGTCTACATAATGTGATGCCATCAACAAATGTGATGGCCACTCCCTCAAGGGGGCATTATCACAGGCTTCCTAAATACTATTTAGAGATTTGTTCTTCAATCATCATCTTGTTTTTATCATATAGGTCATCTCTTATTATTTGAGAAGACATTGTTTTACCTATAGTTTTCAACATCTTCAAAATAGGGGAAAACTATAAACACCTAAATTTGGCCACCAATGGCTTCATATCTGAATTTAGACCAATTATTTCCAATCATTGAATACCTAGTCCAATAATTTCTATTAGTCTTGAATTTGACTTCATAACCTCACATTAAATCAATTTGGCCTATTAAATCAATTAAAAAAGGTAAATACACACATTAAATTAATCAAAATCAAACAAATGAATAGATACTTTAAAATAATTAATTAACTTTCACACCCTAATCAAAATCAATTAAAAAGTTAAATCAATTTCAAATCATAATTGAGTTCACCCTTGAGCTAATAAATCAATTAAATCAATTAATAAAAAATAAATTTAAGAGCATCTTAGAACATCCTAAAACACACTCATTACCTTTTTGAGTTGTCACTTTTTAAAAATATCAAAAAGAATATCTTATGAATATGTCAAACTCAACCAAAGTTAATAAACTCAACCATGGTTTTGAGTTGTCAATTTTGGAAAATATCTAAAAGAATATCATAGGAATATGCCAAACTCAACCAAGCTTAGTAAACTCAACCATGGTCAGATTTAACCTATTCCAAGGGATTTAAAAGCCTATAAAGGCAAGCCTAGAGCCCTTGATTGAGGGAGCTCAATATAAGTAATGTAGAAATAGATTCATGAAGCCAAAATCCTAGTGTTATAGTGTTGAAATTGAGCCAAGCCATCAATAAAGCCAAAAATTTAACAATAGTGCCAAGAGGAGATGGAGATAGCCAAGCCCCATTGATGAAGATCTCATGAGCACAAACTGAGCAAGCCACTACAATAAGCATTTTGGAGCATCTAAAGAAGGTAATAAAAGGTTTATTTTGAATTTTAGTTGTATCTTCCATTATAGTCTTGTTAACTAAGCTCTCCCCAGTAACTAGGCCTAGAGATGTTATGCTAGTGTGTTTATTTCATTTTAATTTCATTTTCAGACTAACACAATACTAACTATCCTCTCTTGAGTCAAATTCTTAGTCTACACAAATTATTTTTATTCAAGGTCTTTTTTCACCATAAACAATAATAGTCATTTACACATTTGTAGGTGGATGTGAATAGATATGCTTCCTTCATCATTACTCATTCAAAGGAACATAGAATACTTCCCTCCAGATACAAAATTTTTATCCCTCACACAAAATGAAGAAGATAAATTACCTAAGGATTAACATGAACAAAATTGTGGTATCCTTAATCTTTATATGACCAGTTTGAAAATGTTACTCAACATGAGACCAATCTAAGGTACATGTCTTATGAAAGAATCACAAAATGAACAAAACAAAAATTATCCATGTCAATAATATTTAAAAATTACCTTATTCATGAGTGGTTATTATTTTTGGCATAACCATATTGATCCTACATAAGTAAAAACTACTTGTAATGTAAGACGCTTATAACAAATTGGCTTCAATCTAAAAAACTTACAAAACAAATGAGGTTGGAAAGACTCTTTGGGAATAATAATACCAATTACTTGTGGTATGAAATTAATTTAAACATGGGTTTGGGTTATGCCTACCACATCACCATATGAATTTACACTAGGAACTGTTTCGATGTACCAAATGAAAGAAAAAAATGATCTAAATAAGAAATGTATTTCTTTCTCATAAAGTAAAATAAATACATATTACAAATGATAGCTTCACTTCTTTTTATACATGTGTAAAATGTGAGGAATAACATGTAATTTACCTTTACAACTTATCCAGTAATGATGTAAATAATGTAAAAATATCCAACTTAAGGTTCTAGGGAACCGAGTGGGGGAGATACCTATGACCATCCATTAGATAAGATCATAGAGTAATCTCTTCAAATATTTCAAAAATACTAAAAAAATCAAAAAAACATTCAAAAATACAAAAACACTTTTGGCACCTACATATTCTATTGGATCCATGGCATTTATGTGGTAGTTCCATGTTGATGGATGGAATATTAGTTACTCCTACATATGCATGGCATGCTTATACTTGAGTTTGGTACAAGTATACATATATACATGATCTATTCTTAGTTCAAATTTTGGTCCTTCCCTCTACTCATGACATATAGACATTTGGGGCATCCTCTATATGATCTTGATACACATGGATTATATCATTTTATGGTCTCTTAAATATCATGTTTGAGCTCTTATGTACTTACATATGCCTTTATCCATGATTCTATATTTCACAAGGTATTTGATATGTTATGCATTTGACATTTTTTGCTAACACATTTGATCCAACAGATACTATGATGTTTAACCCTAATTTTTATGTGGATAATACTTGGGTAAGTAGGGTTAAGGATATATAAATAATAGGGAACAAGGGTGAATATCAAATCTATATTAGTCTAATTAATTTGCTAAACTCAGATGAACCATATGCTAAATTTATCAAGCCAAGATAAGCTATAAATAGAAAGTATAACTATGCTAGATATAGAAATGACATAAAAGAGAGTACTTAATTGGTTTCGATGATGATGTATATCTAAATCTGGTACATGCTAAAAGTAGGTGGAAAGATAGTTCTAGCATATTTTTTAGATTTTGGATCTGGTGCCTTTGGCTTTCTAGATAGTTACGCTAGCTTGGGATGGTTGTGTTGACACTACTAGCTAGGTTCAACACTAGTGTGAAGTACATAATATTAGCTAAAATAGGGTGTGACCACTTGGTTGCTTTTAGGTTTGGTTTCACCTTCACTCTGGTGAATTCAGATCTAGGTCATGGATTGTTACTCCTTATGAAAGGGAAAAACCCTAGATTTCTATCTTTAATGTGACCTTGGGTAAAAATGAGTTAGTGGGAACACAATGTAAAGTTAACCCATAATGACCCCATTATCAAAGGGTACTTCCTAAATATCCAATACTCTATAAAAGGGACTCATACTCATGTAGTTATCCCCTACATGTTGGCTTGTGTGTGAATCATGCAATATGTGTAAATCAAGTACAATAGTGACCTAGCTTGTAACTTAGGAAATATGACCTTATGACTATTCCTTTAGTAATTAATACTTTTAGATGTGTTTTACCTATCAATTATGTGTAAATAAGGAATATTTGATCAATTGAGTGCTTGATAGAGTGATTTTTGATAAGTGCCTTGGTATATTTGGTATTTTCTAAGTGAGCAATGAATGAAGATTAATATTGTATTTATACCAATCTTATCAAGAGATAACTTGCATTAGAGCACTTAGGCTGACCATTGTAATAAATTTCATTTTAAAAGTATATGACTTAGGTTAATGGACACTTACATTGAGTTAGGATAGTAATGTCGACACTACTATCTATCCTAGGCATTAGTGTCCAAGGAGTTAAAAACAAATACATGATCAATACTTGTAGGGGTGTAAGATAAGTACATTTTAAGAATTATAGGTAAGATAAGAGTCTCTATCATCAATATAATTTTTTTTAGACTAATATATACACCAAGGGTCATAATATAGAGTAGATGCAAGGCTTGCAAAAGCAAGGCATGTGTAAAACTAAGAGGAAAAACCAAGGTTTGATTTTGCCAAGTATACAAGATTGAGGTGATATATAATCACAAAACATCATCTATATTCCCCCCTCCTTTAATTTAGTAATTAAATTTCTAGTTTAAAGGAAATTAATAATTACTTGGGTGTGTATGCACACCTTGTATTTGATTGCATTGAATTTGACTGCTTTACTAGAGTTGAATTTGAGTGCTTTACTAGAGTTAAATTTGAGTGCTTTACTGGTGACTAACATGTAACCAAGAGAATGTTTTAGTGTATAATTTTTGCATATAATATGGGTTAAAAGTACTTGAAATAAATTAAAATTGAAAGAGTGAGTTTAGGATTACACATGTGTGTCGATGTAACTACCTTACCTATTGGTAAGTTATTTTTTTTAAAGATGTATCATTATAAAGCTTTGAAATTGAGATTAAGATAAATATAGATAAATAGTTAAAGTTCATATATACAAGGATATAGAGAGAGTTTAGAAGGAACATTCCATCAAATTTAGAAAAAAAGTGATTTGTCACCTAGCAGTTGAGATTATCTTAACTATGAAGTCCAATGATACTTATAACTTGGTGAGTTTGGATGATCAATTCTAAACTAAAAACATGGAAATATTGAGTGATTTAATCACCTAAACCATACCAAAAAGGTGAACCAACTAATATAGTAGATTGGCTTGGTAAAGTCCATAAAATTATGTGGGGTATTAGTATGTGTAATAGTTTTGAAATCTAAGATTGAGTTATATTTTAAAATATTAGGCACATGTTGCATAACATATGCACTTTAAATATGTATCATGTTGACATTGTGTATCAAAATAATAAAACTATGTGTTTTGGCTAATTTGGATGACTATGTAAGTATGGAGGACATTATTATAAAACATGCCTCCACTGTATATGGAAAAATGTAAAACTGATATAAGAACCAATGTAGAGGACATGATTCCAAAATATGTCCCCACTATAAATTGGAGATGTTGAATACTAAGAAGGTATGGAGAACATGCTTCCAAATAATTCCCCTATTGAATATGTGTTTTTATATAAGTACCATACTAAATGAATGTGGATAACATGCTTACACAACATGTTCCTACTAAATCTAAAAACTATTAATGTGTGGAAGCTATGTCCATATGGCATGCCCTCACTGAATCTACAAACTGATATAAGTACCAAATACTAAATAAATGTTTATAACATGATTCTAAATCATGCCTCTATTGTAATCTAGAAAATTTAAATATGTGGAAGCCATGGCCATATGACATACCCTCAATAAATCTAAAAATTGTGAATTGGTGGAATTTATATCCATATGGCAAGCCCCCACTAAATCTATAAACAGGTATAAATACTAAATACAAAATAAATGTTTAGAACATGCTTCCAAGGCATGCCCCCACTATAATATGGAAACTATGAATATGTGGAAGCTATGTCCGTTTAACATTCCCCCAATGAATTTTAAAAATGTGTAAACTATGGATAACTTCCCAAGCAAGCCCCCACTAATATGTCCCCCCCACCTTCAAGGTGAGGGAAAAATAGTAATTGGAATTTACCTCACCTTAAAAGGGTAAGACAATTATAAAAATTGTGAATGTAACCATGTAGCATATAGAAGGAAACATATCTAGGCAAATGTATCATTGAATCACGTAGAACCAATGTGATTACATGTAGGCCTAAAATGCATGATAAATATCATGGCAACATATAGATAGTAATAGTACAAGCTCAATAAGAAAATAAGCACACACACAAGAGCACTCAAAAGTAAGTCAAAAGGTAATTATCCAAAGAGAATAAAAACAAAGGGCATGTTTAAATGCTATAAAATTTAATGGACATGACGTAGTTAAATGTCCAAAAAGTAAGGAATGACATATTCAAATGTCCATACAATAAGAAATGACATAGTTAAATGTTCACAAAGGCAAACATAGGCAAAGGGGACATATATAATAGAACATATTCAAATGCTCTAACAAGTAAGAAAAGACACTCAAGGAAGTGTATAAATTAAAATTCAGAAGCAACCAGCATAAACATGTCATATTATCCCATGGATAAAATGTGTTAGCAAACAAATTTCAAGTATATAGCATATCAAGTACCATGTGCTAGATATAATCATGGATAATAGGCTTGTGTAAGTGTTGACCAAATTTTACCCCAAGTAAAATCTAGGTCAACCCCTACTATTTTAAACTTATATATAAAGTTTCGTATGTCGTATGGGGTCATCCATTGTCCTACATGTCTCACTTACCCTTTTCCTAGTCCCTATTGAAACCTATCCTCCTTGTACCAGCCTAGTCAACAAAAGTCAACATTGGTAAAACTTAGTAAAAGGCTCAATTTATTTTTTAAATGTCTTAAAATGGTCTTTTATAGGTTTAAATGTGTTTAGAAGTCATAAATTGACCACTTGCTAGGTTTCAGGTGTTAAAAGGGTCATTTGACCATCTTTTTAGCTTAATTAAATGACTTTTAATTACTTTAAAAGTAAAATATTTGTCACTAATATGGATGATAATGTATATAAGGTAAAATTATGTCATAATCATGTCAGGTGGAAGTTAAAAATATGTTATAATCAATAAATGGTAGTTTTTTCTTAATAATATGACACTTTGGGCACTTGTATGAACTTCTCAAGTCCACCATCAAGTGAAAACATGGTGGAGTGTCTCTTTACCTCCCCAAAGGTCATATTCATGTTTATTTTTAAGAAAATTTCATAAAATATCTATTTCCAACTTCTTTTCCACCATTTTCCATTGGCAAGCCAAGGAAGGGCAGATTCAATCACTCACTACAGAAGCTACAATTGGAATTGAAAATATTGCTTATAAGGGTTTATTTTAATATAATTTAAATTAATTTTAATAACAATAAGTATTATATTGTTACCTCCTCCTTTATGAACAATGGTTAACACTCCAAGCAGTTTTTATGCCTATTCAACTATGAAGGGGTCTCTTTTTGAATATGTTTCAACTTTTCTTGATTTATATTGATGAAATGGTTTGTTTAAAGTGATTAAAAATGTTTTAAAATACATTATTATGATTCCTTTTGTGTTTCCAACTTCCAACTCCTTCTCTTTCAATGCCACTTGAAGGAGGATTCTAAATTATGATTATTTTGCCAAGTTGGCAGTCATGTAAGTGGAATCTAAGTTTTGAAACATGGGAGGATCTCCATAGAGGTTTAAATGTGTTTGAAATAATTATTTAAATTTTTATTTCATGAATACTCTTGTGTAATATCAAATCAAGTACTCCTTCCAAGCTAATTTGCCTTAGTCTCTTTGCTCAATGCCTTGTTTTCAAAATGTGCTTATAGTCAGCTTCTTCAAGAGAATGTACAAAGGTAAAAATGATGGTATCCATGGTTTTATTAATTTTTGAGGTAATAAAATATCCAAATTTCATGTATGTAAATTTTAAATTCTCCATCAAAAGAATGATTGAACTGTATTGGGTTCTCAGTCCCCAAAAGGAACAAACAGAGATCTCTGATGTTTTTTGAGATAACATATGTCATGATGGAAGGATCATATAACATATTTTATTTATTTTTATTGTATACCTATCCAAAAATAACACTCATACCAAATTTGAGTTAGGATGAGTGGAAGATGGATTTTTCAAGGCCTAGAAGTGGCTAAAAACTACCAAAATAGGGTAGTGATGTCTACATGAGGTTGATGAAAAGTTCATTTTGCACTTCAATTTGACAATCATAAACCATAATGTCAATTTGAAACAATAAAAAATGGTTCAAATTTCTATCCAAATCTCATATGATATAGATAAAGTAGGTCTTGACGTTTTGAAACCTCCTAAGCAAAGCCCTATCCATATAGGACTTAGAGCAACTACCTACAGGTAGAGTTTTCAAACAAGTGGAAGGTTGGTTTTAATCTCATTATATGTTTACAAGGAGAATATGATGATTTTTGACCCAAATTACCACTATTTTAATTAAAAACACATCAAATTAATTTCAAAATGGCTTAAAATAACCTACAGGCATGTGCATTGCACTAGATAGGATTGCAAATAGTGAAGTTAAAGGTTGAAATTTAGACCTTGTTATGGATCTTCTAGTCCACTTCAAGGAAAAATAAAGTTTTTGGAAATTTCAAGGACCTCCATTAGAAGATATATCACTATCCAAAAATCCCTAAACATCATCCTAATCACCTATAGTAGGCCTAAAGCATGACTGTAATAGTCAAGGCAGGGGTGTTCCCCTTGAGGACCTAAACATAGAGTTGATGCATGATTTTAAGGTTTATAGGTAATTAAAATGTATTAAGGAGTATTATGACCTAAATTAACATGTAAATTAGTAACATTAACATAAAATTAAGTTTAGGTCATGACTTACAGGCCTTAGAATCCATAAAACATAGTCTTAAGGGCATATGGATAGTGAGGTAGAAGTTTGGAGTATGAACTTTGTGTGGAACCTTAAAAATGGATGAAGGTGAAAGGATTTAAGAGTGACATATAAAATATTATGGAAAACCTAAACACAAAGTAAAAAAGTCTTAATTATTTCCTAGATGCACCTATAAGGGTTAAAGCATGATTGTCATAGTCAAGGTAGGGGTGTTCTCCTTGAAAACCCAAGTAAGGAATTGAGATGGCTTGAGGATTTCCATGAGAAAACAAATCATGGGAAGATTTAAATGATCTAATAACATGAAATGGAGGTATAAACTAGGATTCAAGGCTCAGATTACACCTATAGGAAGAAATCTTGAAAATGTCCCAATCCATAATGAGCAGTGGCCTAGTTAATGGTTTCTAAAAGGAAGTGTTTGAAAAGACAATGAACCGTAACATGGTTCCAATACACCATGGAAGATATTAATGACACCCCACATGATTTAATAAATCTCAATCCCATACCTCAAACCTACAAACATAGTCATACCCTACCCACCTTCATAGATTGCTTGTTTCATAAAGTTTGACTTACAAATTTGGAAAGTTGAATAGTCTAAAGAAGGAGTTAGAAGCTCAAAATTTGTAAAAAAATACCATCAGGACATAATGAAGATGATAAAATGATAAATTTTCCAATTACAATATTGCAAACCCTCTCTATTTTGTCTCAGATCAGAGGTTGTTTTAACATGCATGAAGGTGGTAATTTTAAGGAAAATGGTTAAATTGGTAACCAATAGGAAAGTAAACCTTGGATGATGGTTGGATAAGCTAAGACACACCTTAAAAATTCTAATAACCTTGCTATAAATTCTAAATGAAAATAAGGTATTGTTGGTCAAATTTCACTCCCAAGTTTGAATCTTTCAAATTTGGCCAAGTACAGTATTCAAAAAAATTCTTCAAAAGGAGTATTTCTCATTGAGCTGTAGAAAAAATACCAAGTGTTATTTCATTTAAAGACTTTGTTTTGGTCTTTTGGATAGGTTTTATTTCCTTTGGAGGTTTTGTTTTGGGTCTTTTTTTTTTTACTAAGTGATTATTTCTTTTAGACTTTTCATTTGGCCAAGTGCCTAATTCTTTCAGATGAAGACTAATTCCTTCAGGAAAATTATCCGCATAATTTCCCCAAAGGACCTTTTCAGTCTAAGGGATCATTTTCAGATTTAATAAAAAGGGCACTTCAATTTTTCCAAAGGGCACCTCCATCTTTCTGAAAATGTCATTTTCAACTTTTCTAAAGGGGTCACTTTAACTTTTATGAAGGGAATTTTTTAGAAAGTCGAAAGGTACTTTGCAAAAAATTTGAAGGGTATTTTTGTAGGAAGGTGGACCAAACAAAATTTTTGAAAGTCATCTTCAAATTTTTAAAGGGATATTTCCAAATGTGGAAGGGTCATTTATAGATTGTTGAAGGACCATTTCTTTGGGTCGAAGGGCAAAAATATAAAAGTCAGAAGGGCCAAATAGAAAGTCCAAAGGAATTCTTTTGAAAATATTGTCTGAGGAATTTTTTCAAAAAAATTGTCCACATTAAAAAGAGTGTCAAATCCCAATTATTTTAGACATTTTTTCTAATACAAAGGAAATAAAAATCCTAAAAGATTGTTTAGGAAAATTACCCATAGAAATTGCCAAGAAAAATCCTGAATGAATTCTTTTGAGAAAAGTGTCGATAAAAAGTAGTTCAAGGTAAATAAAAGTCCAAATAAAATACCTAAAGGAATATGTCCCACAAAAATTCAATTTCAAACTATGGAAAATAGCCATTAGATTTTAAAAAGGCTTGGTGGGAACTTGAGAGCAAATGTGAAGTTAACAAATTATTGAATCATGAGCATTTATTACAGATAAAGAAAGAAAAATGGATAGTTTAACGATTTAAATCATTGTTGGTAGCTGACCAAATCAAATAGCTTCTATGAAATCAACAAACACAAGTGTCTAAATGATAGCTAGTAGTTAGAAGGAGCATTTTCTAACTATCACCATGAGTTCCTTTTTCATCGAGTAGTGTTATGTGTCAACTCTTATATTTTTAGTTTCAAATGTTCATGGATGGTTTTTGATGGAGGCAATTTCCTATGCCAATTTTGAAGGTTTTATGCCAATTTTTACCATTCTCATGACATGTTTTGGACAAGTAGACCTCCTGACATGGCATGACTCACCTCATTCCTCTTTCACATGTAATTGTAACTAATTCTCACATATGGACACATGTCCAAGTGACTCTTGAACTTCCTTAGCTTGATCTCTCTCTCTCAAAAGTTATATAGATGCATTCTTTTGTCTTGTTTTAGCAGCCTCCACTGATTATTGGGATAACTCTAGCCATATTTGTACTTGAAGAACTCTTGAAGAAATATACAAGTGTTTTTCCCACTCATATGCTACAATATTAAGTAATGACTTGAATCTTGTTGGTCTATTCTCGTGAAATATTGTCTTTTCTAGCTTTTACTCTTGATGGTCTACCATTTTCATAAAGGAGATTATTGTAGGTCTTTGCTAGTATTATTTTCTAAGTGTATAGATAAATTAGAAGTGGTCCATGATTGTATCCTTTTTTGGAATCATTTATTCCCTTCTTAAGAATCATATACCTTCTTGAATCTATCATATGAAACATTTATGTTAAAATGAATCCTAAGAAGTGAGTTTTGTGTGAGAAACACTTTGTTTGTCTTTAAGTAGTAGTTTTAGTCAATTGGGAGGACATTATACATTGGTGCATCACTATTTGGTTTCTTATTCATTTTTCTTAATCCCTTTTCATATCCAATTATTAAGATAGAGAGATATTTTTAAAGGTGCATCAAAGGGAGCTAGCCCCTTATCTAGAGATTCATCTCAACAAAATTTTCACCCATAGTAAGAGATATAACTCCATTTTACCACTTGGACGAGGAGAGCTAAATATTTCCTCAAGGGTGTGAATCCAAGTGTCAATAGTTTTGGTACACCTAATGGGATAGCTGGTCCTAATTATTTCTATGTCAAGGTGAATGATGGCCTTGACAAGTTTAAGGTTTCATAAGTGTTCTTAATCTAGCATTTGGTGACTCCAAAAGGTGATAATTTCTAGTTGTAGATCAAGTCCTTCACATTATACTTTATGGTCTTCACTAGGTCATCTTCTAGTAAAACCTTTAATCAAGTCCATCTACCTAAAAATCCTCTTGAAGAACAACATCTTGAACCATTTTTAGCATTTAGAGATCTGAAACAAGAAGGTTTTAAGAGTAAGAAGTTGAGGAAATATAAGATCAAGGGAATCAAGAAGAGGAAGAAGAGATGGCTAGAAGACATCCTTTCTCAGCCTTCAACACCCAAAATCTAATTAACCTTCCTATATATGATCCTATTCCTCCCAATTCTACCAAAATTCTCCCTAATTTCAATGGAGAAGGTCATATTACCCCATCCAAACACATTAGGGACATTTCAAACTTTATCAACTTCCACAATATCACCCAAGCTAACATAGCTATTAGATTACTTACCATGTCTCTAAAGGGTAAGGCACTTAATTGGTATAGAATTTTAGAAGGTGGTTGTATTTATAATTGAGATGGATTTGGAGAGTTTTTGGTGAATATGTTTGAGAATAAGAGTGACCATACCTCACTAATTCACTAGCTAAATGTGATAAAGAGAGGTCCTAATGAGTCTATGGAAGATTTCAATGAAAGGTTTCAAAGGACATGGTGTAGGTTACCACCTATTATGAAGCCTCCTCCAATATTTATATTCCCAACATATCTCAAGGCTATTAGCACTAATATGGTAGTAATGTTTCAACTAATGGGAGGATTTATTTTACTCAAGGCATATGAGATAGCCATTAAAACTGAGAATAGTTTGATACAAGTTGGGAAACTACCTCTAAGAGTATCCATGCCTTTGTTGTTTCATAATTTGTTTGAAGTCCCAATCATAGCACAAGTTCCCAATACCAATGTTAAACCTAAAACCACTCCCAAGAAGGTGGATGATGCTATAGATAAGGATGAGATGATTCAGTCTTTGCAATCCTAGCTCAAGCAAGCACAAATGTATGCAAGTACTCTACCCAATCCTCAATACTATCTTCAATAAGGATATATACCTCCAACCCAATACACTAACCAAGGAAGAGGATAAGTTCAACAAGGTTTCAATAGGCAACCCAATGCCTATAATATTAATTCCACTCCATCCACAAAAGTTTTTGTTCTAGTCCACACCAATCTAGTTCAAGGAGAGGAACATTTAGATCATTGAGGGAAATCTCAAGGTCATTTTATGCATAATGGTGGAGAAGTTAATCAAGATTTGGTAGCTCAAGAAGGAGCTAATCCTTATGTTACATCAAAATAAGTGAATCTCATGCAAAGGGATGTTCAAGGAGAAGGTAGTAGCCAAAGTACTAGTTTTATGAACTTTCAAGTAGAAGATAATTATGTGTTGAATCAAAATACATCAGTTGTAGCCAATATAAGGGCTAAAACAAGGGATTTAGGAGATACTCCAGAAACATAAGTGATTATAATTATTTCCTCTCTAAGGTCACAAAGTGCAAGTACCAATGTAATAGATACTACTAGTCACACTACTCAAAGTTAGAATGTGAACAATGTTGCCAAACCTCTAATACTACAAGTTCAAGCTCCCTCATTACCTTCAAAAATGTAATAAAAAGTGAATACTTCCCATATAAACATTATTTATTCTTTGAATAATACCAAAACAATCATTTCTCTTTGGGAAGTATTGCATATGCATGGCTAAAAGGAACTTATACAAGAACAACTCTCAAACATTCATGTAGCCCCTCAAGTTCCAAGACACAATGGTGTATCCCCTACCAATACACCTAATTATGTCCTAGAACCATCCACAAAATATGAAAATCCTCCACCTTTCTACCTCACACTCATTTTGGGAGACAAATTAGTTCATAATTGCATTGTGGATAATGGAGCTAGCACCACGGTTATGCCTAAGGTGGTTACTGACAAGTTAAGACTAAAGTATGAGCCTCATAGTAAGGGTGTGTTGTAGCTTGATGGAAATCCATCCAAGATGGTGGGGTTGGTTAAAGTTTTGAAATTTTTCTTACATGATTTTCCAAGTTTCCCTATCTTACAAGACATTTTGGTGCTTGATCTTCTAGCTCATTTTTTTATTTACTTGTCAAGAGACTTCACGGATAAGATTGAGGGGTACCTTGTAGATTATTGGTATTTTCTAAATTTTATAAAAATACATGGAGTGAAAGTAACTATAATAATATATCCCTTAGAAATTTTCCACACTAAACCATATGTGGAGACAAATTCAAATTAGAATTGTATGATTAATGAGCAAGAAGAAAGTGTCATTGGTGGTGAAACATCCTTTCCCCTTGAAGGTATTTATGACCTCTTTATTGATGAGTATGGTACTAAAACTTATAATCATGACCCATATGCATTCATATAAGAAAATAAATTAGGGGTATATTGTATGAATGAGAAGAACATTCCTATGCCATCACTCACTAATGAGGATCATGAACTTGAAGGGATATGGGAAATGTTTTTTGATGGCTCTAGAAACAAGGTAAGGGTAGGATTTGGTGTCATGTTGGTCTATCCATAAAATAACCAATATTACTCTTCATATAGATTCTATTTTAGTTGTACTTGTAATGTAGTAGAATATGAAGACTTGGTTTATGGACTCTAATGGGCAAAGAGAAAAGGAATCAAGAATTTGAAGGTATATGAAGATAGTGAATTGGTTATACATCAAGTGAGAAACTAATATGTATCTAAGAACCCTTTTTTAAAATCCTACAATCATATGGTGTGGGATATAATTGAGGGATTTGATGCTTTCAATATCTAACTTATACCAAGAGACTCAAATAAACATGTTGATAGGTTGGTTGTGATAGGAGCACACTTTGATATAGTTGCTGATGTAAGTAAAGATAAGTACCAACCTCACATCAAGGTCATTGTGATACCTTCTATTCTAGATAATGAAGTGTCTTGTAAAGTGTTTGAGAGTGATAAACACATTGTATACTTCATACAAAATGAAGTAGAATTTTCTTCAAAGAACCAAAAGAAACTTCACAATCAATATCAAGAATAAGTTGTTCAGCTGAAGATAAATAAGATACCAAAAGGATTGGTTACTTTAGATTGTGTGTTTAATGAATATGATCAAATAAGTAAGGAAAGGGTAAGCATGTCTACAAAGGAAGAGAACTATGAAATAATCTTGATATTTAAGGACAAACTTCTAAAAATTGGTAGGATATGCTATCTTTTTAAAAGGCAAGCCTTCATTGAATTGTGTAAAGAATTTCATGATATATATGCTTGTGAATACAAGTATTTGAAAGTGTTTGATCCAAGTCTATCTCATCATACCATTGAGTTAGAACCTGTAGCTAAACTAGTTAGGCAAAATCAAAGGCATATCAATCTCAAGATAAAATAACTAATGAAAAAAGAGCTCACCAAATTGATTGAGTCTAGGATTATTTTTCCTATCAAACACTTAACTGGGGTATCTAACCTTGTACCTATTACAAATAAGAGTGGAGAGATCAGATTTGGTGTGGAATTTAGGGATCTAAATAGAGTTTCACTCAAAGACCATTATCCACTACCTTCCATGGAGCATATTTTGTAAGTGGTTTCAAGCTCTCAATGCTTTTCACTACTTGATGGATATTCATATTATAGCCAAATATTGGTGAATGAGGAGGTTCAATTCAAGATAGCATTCACCACAAAATGGGGAACATTTTCATATATAAATATGCCTTTTGGTTTGTCTAATGTTGGTTTTACTTTCCAAAGAGCAATAGGCATGGCCTTTAAATATTTGATCAATGAGTTTTTACTTATATAATTTGATGGTATAACTATTTTTTCAAATGATGTTAATGACCACATGAAACATCTAAGGCAAGTCTTTGAGAAGTGTAAAGAGTTTGGAGTTTTTCTTAATCCAAAAAAATGTATCTTTGTTATTCATGAAGGCAAGTTATTAGGTCACATTATGTCAAAAGAAGGCTTGTCTATTGATCTTGAAAGGATTGAAGCCATTCTAGGCTTGTATTTTCCTCTACACAAGAAAGGTTTTCAAAGTTTATTAGGAAATATCAAGTTTGTAATAAGGTTTATTCTAGGATTTTCTACATTGGTGAAGCCTATCACAACCATGCTCAAGAAGAACCAAGATTTTACTTGGACAAAAGAAGTTAAGAACAATTTTGAGGCAATCAAACAAGTAATTGACCAATCTCCTACTCTCTTGAACCCAAACTTCACCAAATATTTCATACTCTATACTTTTGCTGAATTTGACACAATATCATCTATGCTTATGCAAAAGAATGATGAGGAAATTGAATAACCCATTACATTCTTTAGTCAAATATTGGAAGATTATGAGCTCAAGTACACATTTGTTGAGAAGCGATCTCTAGCTATGATAAGAGGATTGAAAAAAATTAGGCACATGGTTTTAAATAACAAAATAAATGTCATGGTCTCTCATCCTAACACCAAAGAGTTCCTCTTGAGCAAATACCTCAATGAGAAGAGAGTTGGGTAGATCACAAAAGTAATGGAGTATGATGTTGATATCAAGGTAATAAACTTAGTAAGAGAAAAGGGGCTATGTGAACATTTAGCTTCAGATATTCAAGGGCCAAGGGAAGAGTTCTTGGTCAATTAAGATCATCCCCAACTAGTTGGTCACATACCAATTCAAAGTTAGACACAAGACATCATGGTTTCCTCCAAAATGGTGATTATCTTAATGGTTTGAACAAGTCACAAAGAAGGTATTTTATATTTTAAACCATTCATTATTGTCTTGTAGATGGTATTCTCTTTCGAAAGGATGTGAATGGTGTGCTACTAAGGCGTGTTGACAATGATCAGTTTGGCATCTTATTGGAATAGTTCACAATGGTGTATATGGAGGTCATTTCTCCCCAAAAATAATAGCTACAAAGATAATGAGGGCTGGGTATTATTAGCCTAGCCTTTTCAATGATTGTTACTCTTAGGTTAGGAGGTGTCCTCAATGTGCCTTCTTTGTAGGCAAACATAAACTTGTAGCCCTTCCATTGAACCCTATCCAAGTACACCAGCATTTCATGTAATGGGGCCTTGATTTCATTAGTGTGATCAACCATCCATCAAGTGTTGGACACAAATGACTATTGACTATTACTGACTACTTCACAAGGTGGGTAGAGGCTGTTACATTAAAGGAAGTAAATTAAAATGAAATCTTGGAGTTTTATGAGAGTATCACAATAAGATTTTAGGTTCCCTATACTATCATTTATTATAATGCACTTGATTTAATGGGTGATAAAACTTTTGAGTGGGCAAATAGGAATGGATTTTACTTGAGTACCTCATCCAATTATTACCCTTAAGGTAATGGATTGGTTGGGTCTAATAACAAGAATTGCATCAAGATCATCAAGATGACATTGGAGAATAATCAAAGAGCATGGCACACCAAGTTGAAGATAGCCTTATGTGATGATAGGATCACTCCTAAGAGATCAATTGGTAACTCTCCCTTTGTGCTTGTTTATGGGAGAGAATCTAGGTTTTCCACATCTCAAGAGCTCCCTACTCTAGGACTTACACATTAGTTAGAACTACTTGAAAATACTCCAATAGAAGTCAGATTGATAGAACTAATACAACTAAAACAATCAAGGGACAATGCACATAATACCATGGAACACTACCAAGTACTCATGAAGAAGTCATTTGACAAAAGACCAAGCACAAGAGTGTTCAAGGAAGGTGACTTGGTTCTAAAATGGGATGAGGACAAAGAAAAATTAGGTAAACATATAAAGTTTGACACTTTATGGAGTGTCCCTTACATCATTAGTAAGTGAAAGCAAAGCAACTCCTTTTAGCTAACCAAGATGAATAGAGAAGAATTTCCTATCCCTATGAATGGGATATATCTAAAGTTATGCCATTAGTCCTTGCAAGTCTATTTTGTAAATAGTAGAATAGGTATGTGTGTTTAGTCTAGTTTTGTTTTGGCTATTGTGTTATGTAAGTGTTCTAGTTGAACACATGCATGTTTCTTTTGGTTTTCTATTGTGTTTCTTAAGTGTTTTGTAGCACAGGTGTGATTCCTTCCTTTTGTTTGGTATATGTCTTTGTCATTGTACATGTGGATCAACCATCTTGTTTCCATTGAGCCAAGGGTCTGCTCAAGTCATTTTGGGTGCCTATATGCGTGACTCCATACCCAATGGAAGGATTTAAACAACTAGTCTTAGGCATAACAGGCATGCCATACCTAGGAGTCACCAAGAATGTTGGTCAAATTTCATTCCCAAGTTTGCTTCTTTCAAATTTGGCCAAGTACAATATTCAAAAAAATTATTCAGAAGGAATATTTCTCATTGAGCCACAATAAAAATACAAAGTGTTATTTCATTCAGAGAATTTGTTTTGGTATTTTGGTTGGGTTTTATTTCCTTCTGAGGTTTTATTTTGGGTTTTTTTTTTTGAATAAGTGATTATTTCTTTCAGACTTTTCATTCCTCCAAGTGCCAAATTCTTTCAAATAATTTATCTGAGATAGATTTCCTGAAGACAAAGACTAATTCCTTTGGGAAAATTGTCCACACAATTTCCCTGAAGGACCTTTTTAGGCTAAGGGATCATTTTTAAATTTTTTGAAAAGGGCACTTCAATGTTTCTAAAGGGTAATTCAACTTTTTTGATGGGTACCTCCATATTTTCAAAAAGGTCATTTTCAACTTTTTTGAAGGGATCACTTCAACTTTTATGAAGGGAAGTTTTTAGAATGTTGAAAGGTACTTTGCAAAAAAATTGAAGGGTATTTTTGTAGGAAGGTGGACCAAACAGAAGTTTTGAAAATCATCTTCAAATTTTTAAAGGGACATTTCCAAGTGTTGAAGGGTCATTTATAGATTACCAAAGGACCATTTCTTTTGATCGAAGGGCAAAAATATAAAAGTCTGAAGGGCCAAACAAAAATTTTGAAGGAATTCTTTTAGAGAGATTATTTGAGGAATTCTTTTAAAAAAACTTGTTTGCATCAAAAAGAGTGTCAAATCCCAATTATTTTAAACATTTTTTTGATACAAACAAAACAAAAGGCCCAAAAGATCATTTGGGAAATTTTCTTGTAGAAATTACCAAGAAAAACCCTGAATGAATTCTTTCAAGAAAAGTGTTGAGACAAAGTAGTTTAAGGGAAACAAAAGTCCAAATAAAATACCCAAAGGATGATGGCCCATAAAAATTCAATTTCAAACTATGGAAAATAGCCGTTGGAGTCAAAAAAGTCTTGGCAAGACCCTGAGAGCAAATGTGGAGGTAACAAATACTTGAATCTTGAGCATCTAGTATAGACAAAGTAAGTAAAATGGATAGTTTGATGGTTCAAGTCATTGTTGATTATTGATAGGTGTCTAGAGGATAGCTATCAATTAGAAGGAACATTTTATAACTATCACCATGATTTATTTTTCCATCAACCAATGCTATATGTCGACTCTCCTATTTTTAGTTTCAAATGTTCATGGATGGTATTTGATGGAGGCAATTTCATGTGCCAATTCTGAAGGTTTTATGCCACTTTTCACCATTCTCATGACTTTTTTTGGACAAGTAGACCTCTTGAAATGGCATGACTCATGTCACTCTTTTTTCACATGAAATTTTAACTGATTCTCACATATGGACACATGTCTAAGTAACTCTTGAACTTCTTTGGCTTGAACTCTCTCTCAAAAGCTCTATATATGCATTTTTTTGGCTTATTTTAGTAGCCTCCACTAGTTATTGGGAAAAATCTAGCCAGATTTGTACTCAAAGAACTTTTGAATAAGTATACAAGTGTTTTTTCCACTCATATGCTTCAATATTGAGTAATGACTTGAATCTTATTGGTCTAGTCTAGTGAAAGATTGTCTTTTCTAGCTTGTACTCTTGATGGTCTACCATTTGTAAAAAGGAGATTGTTGTGGGTCTTTGCTAGTATTATTTTCTAAGTGTAGATATATCCTATAATTAGTCTATGATTGTATACCTCTTTTAAATCATTCATTCCCTTCCTAAGAATCATATACCTTATCGAATCTAGCATATGAAACATTGATGTAACAATGAATCCTAATTTGTGATTTTTATGTGAGAAACACTTTATTTGTCTTTAAGTAGTAATTTAAATAAATTGGTAGGACATTATACATTTTTGCATCACCATTTGGTTTCTTAGTCATTTTTCTTAATCCCTTTTCATATCCAATTGTTAAGTTAGAGAGAGAGCTTTAAAGGTACATCAAGGGAGCCCCTTATCTAGAGATTCATCTCAATGAAATTGTCACCCAAAGCAAGAGATATAACTAAAATTTTCCACTTGGTTGAGGAGATCTGAACATATTTTCTAGGGTGTGAATCCAAGTGTCAACAAGTACTCCATACCATAAAGGTTGTAGTCACCATCAAACTTGTTGCTAATGGAGAAATGAAGAAAATGTTAATTAGAAATTTCTTTCAAGGTAAATGGGTTTGTTTGAGGTGTATTATTATTGAATAATATTTTACATACCTTGATAGATCATTTTCAAATAAATTTGAAGCTCAGTACTCACCCAACATCCATTTTCATTATATAGCATGCAAAAAGACCTAGACTAGTCTTTTGGCCATTTCAGAGTTTTCATACTTCCATAATGAACCAGAAGCTCAAATTTTATATGGAACATGGTATGGATCATATGAAATTTAATCAAACATTTCAAAGATATTTCACATGAGAAGGATCCATTTTTGATCATCTTTGGTCTTCTAGGCTAAAGCGGCCTAATTAGGCCTAATTGGGAGGACTAATTGATCAACAAACACAATTGCCTCAGGTGATGAACCATGAAACTTGGTAAAAATAAAAATGAGGAAAAATTTTACTTAAAAATGGTCTTACTTATTCTTTTTAGTTTGTTCATTCTCCTTCATAAGTGGATTTGTGCAAATATAGGGCTACAAGAAGACAAGTCTTAGTGAAGGCTCTATAGGCAAAATGGGATTTTGGTGAAATATTGATGATTAAAAATGGATTTTTTTCATTAAAATATGCCTTGAATGTATAAATATTTCATTAATTGATCTAAATCCAAATTTTAGCTATTCTGGCCAAATTAGGCCTAATGAGACAAAGAGGCCTTGTGACACCTAAGAGAGGAATTGATGATTATAGGTGATGTAACTATTTTAAATGCTTCAAAAAGGTTTAAAATTTACTTGAAATGAAAATTTAAATCTCCAAGATACCTCATTATAAAAATCCTTCCTTTTTCCACTTGTCAAGAAGGAGTTTCAACACTCAAAGATGCTTATGGAAGAGTTTCAACACCACATCAAAGAAGAGGCTAATTTGGAATAGAATGATGTGAAAATAAATTTAATAACTCCTTTTACAACTCATTTCTATTCCTTTAAATTATCCTCACATTTGGACACTTGTCCTTGTGCCTCTTCAACTTCTCTTCTCTCTCTTTTCTTCCAAATTCTTTAAATGTGAACCATCTTGGCTATTGTAAAGGAGACCACAGCTAGTATGACGTAGCCCTAATAGCATGACATTGAATTTTTTATATTTCAACATTATATACAAGTATAATTTTGGTTTTTTAACATATTTTTATAATTTTTTGAGCGATGTATGGTGGAACTAAGTGATGATGTCATCCTTACTCCTCTTTATCCTTCATGTTTAAGCAAGAGTTCTAATTTTAACAGGTCATGTGAAGTGTATGAATGTGCCAAGATCTTATTCAAGTATGAAATTATCTATATGGTGTTTAATATTCCCATAAACTATTTATCTTTTTGATTATCCTATGTATTCCTACCTTTACATTGAAACACTATGTTAGAATCCTTCAATGCCTAAAGTTGGTCTTGAAAAGCTTTGTTGCTTAGTAGAAGTGTGATAGTTTGTGGGATATGTCTTGGTGTATCACATATTTAGTGTAGTTTCCTTTACATGTAAAATCCTAACACTTTTTTGATGAATAAGCATTAGATTAGGTGATAAGCACTTAAAGATGAAATCTAGGGAGCTAGCCCTCATAATCTAGAGATTCATCTCTCTTACATGTTCCCACAAAATTGAGAGATGATTCCATGTTGCATCAAATTTAAAAAGATTAATAGAGTGTCCTAGGGTGCACAATTTGATGACAATAGTTTTGGCATTCCCAATGGGACTGTTGGTCCTAATTTCTTCTATGTCAAGGTGAATGTTGGTCTTGACAAGCCTGAGGTTGTAGAAGTGTTTCTAATCTAGCATCTGTCAACTCCAAAAGGTGAGAATCTATGGTTATAGATCAATTTTTCCACATTATATTTCATGGTCAAGAAGAGGAAGAAAATATGGTTAGGATACATGCTTTCCCAGCCTTCAACACCCAAAATCCAATTAATCTTCTTGCATATGATCCTATCCCTCCCAATACCATCAAAAGTCTACCTAACTTCAATGGAGAAGGTCATATTACCCCAACTGAACACATTAGGGACATATCAAAATTTTGAAACTTCCACAATATCACTCAAGTCAACATAGATATTAGGCTACTTTCCATTTCTCTAAAGGGTAAATCACTTGATTGGTATAGGACATCGGGAAGTGGTTGCATCACTAGTTGGGATGGCTTTGGAGAATTGTTGATGAATAGTTTTGAGAATAAGAGTGAACACACTTCACTAATCCATCAGCTAAATTTGATAAAGAAAGGTCCTAATGAATCCATGGAATATTTAAATGAAATATTTCAAAGGACATGGTATAGATTTCCACCTGTCATGAGGCTTCCTCCAAGTTTTATGTTCCCCACTTATCTCAAGGCCATTAGCATTGATGTGGTAGTAATGTTACAAGAAATGGAATGATTTATTCTACCTAATACATATGAGATAGATATTGAAGTTGAGAATAGTTTGATATTAGTTGGTAAATTATCCCCAAGAGTTGTTATGCTTTTGTTATCTCATGGTTCATTTGAAACCCCAAGTGTAGATAAAGTTCCCAATGCCAATGTCAAGTCTATAATCACTCCCAAGAAGGTGGATAATGTTATATACAAATATTAAATGATCAGGTCATTACAATCTCATCTCAAACAAGCTCAATTACAAGTAGGTACTCTACCTAATCCACAATACAATCACCATGGTCATCAAGTTTTCAATAGGCAACCTAATAGCTATAATCCTAATTCCATTCCATACATAAAGGTTTTTGTTCCAATCCTTACCAACCTAGTTCAAGGTGAGGAAAATTTAGATCCTTGGAGACAATCTCAAGGTCAATTTGTGTATGATGGTGGAGGAGATTGTCAAGCCTTAGTAGCATAAGAAATATCTATTCCTTGCCTCACATTAGAAGAACAAAATCTCATGCAAAGAGATCTCATAGGGAAGGTAGCAACCAAGGTACCATTCTTGTGAACTATCAAAGGGAAGATAATAATGTGGAAAATTTTGACAAAGTACCTAAAAAATTATCATTCAATACCTCTTCTCTATTGACTTCACAAACTAAAGATCAATTGATTATTTATAAGACTCCATAAGAGTTGGGGGAAAATGTTATCATAGATGAGTTCCTTGAACACACTAAAGAAGGAGTTGATGATATGGAGCAACCAAAAAAGGTTTTGGGAGAAGAAGACACTTCAATGGTAAGATAAGAAGAAGTATACCTTGAGTGGATTGATGAATTTTGATTCTTCATGGAAGATGGTGATGATCAACCTGAAACAGAAGGTGAAGAAGAGGTGCCCACTATCCAACATGGTGTTCCATGAGAAGTTGGTAAGAACATTGATGAACTTAAAGGCCCTTATATTGAATATGAAGATTTAGCATTTTAGGATGACCTTGAGAAATTTTTCTTGAGTTTGGATGATGCATCTCCACTTCATGAAGAGCTTGAGAAGAGTTTTGAAGGAGATATTGTAGTTGAACCTATTGAAGATCATGAAGCACCTCCATAAGAAGAGAAAGGTAAGGATGATTCATCTCAAAAGGATCAAATGCATAAGATGGATGGATAATACAAGGTGCCAAGAGAGGTATCAAGTTTTGAATAGCATCTCCTATGCATTTAGCTACTAGAATTAATAAAGTTTGATGAAGAATTTCCTTTTTAAAATAAATACAACCTTGATGATGAAAATCCACTTGTGGTTGAGGTTGAATGTGAAGATCAAAATCAGTATATAATCAATGGGAAACCACTTGAAGCAAGGACTATGGTTGCCATTCAAAAGGAGTATGTTTCAATTGAACACATGTTCTTAGCTATGAAACTAGATGAGGTCAATGCAAGTACCATGGGAAGTAAGTCGGGTGTTGAACGAATAAGGACAAGGCATAAGTGGTAGATTGCACACTCTTCTAGTCCACTTCAAGGAGATGTTATTAATAAATTTCCTTTTTATTTATGAGGATCAATACTTTCTACTTAGTTTCTACACATTAGAGTGGTTTGTTTTAGTTGTCTTATGTTTCCTAAGTGCTTTAGAGAACAAACATATTTAATTTCCTTTGTTTGTTGTGTGTTTTGTGTGTATGTGTCAACTAGTTTATTTCCCTTGATCTAAAGGTTTGTTCAAGGTGATTAGAGTGCTCATATGCATGACTCCATGCCCAATGGAAGGATTGGGCAACTGGTCTTAGGCATAATAGGCATGTCACCCCTAGGAATCACCAAGAATGTTGACCAAATTTGACCCCAATTCAAATTTGGGTTAAAACATGATATTTTAAACTTTTAGATAAAGTTTCAAATGTCTTATGGGGTCATCTATTGTCCTACATGTCTCACTTACCCTTTCCCTAGTCCTTGCTAAAACCCATCCTCCTTGTATTAGCCTAGTCAACAAAAATCAATGTTAGTCAAAATTGGTCAAACTTATTAAAAGGATAGATTTATTTTTTAAATGTCTTAAAATGGTCTTTGATAGGCTTTAATGTGTTTACAAGTAATAAATTGACCACTTGCTAGGTTTCAAGTGCTAAAAGGGTCATTTGGCCACCTTTTTAGCTTAATTAAATGACTTTTAATGAATTTAAAATTAAAATATTTGTCATTAATGTGGATTATAAAATGGATAAGGTCAAAATATGTCATAATAATGTTAGTTTGTAGTTATAAATCTGTTATGATCAATAAATGGTAGTTTTTTCTCAAAAATAGGCCCATTTGGGCACTTATATAGACTTCTCAAGTCTAAAATCAAGTGAAAACATGGTGGAGTGTCTCTTCATATATTCATAGGTAATATTAATGTTTTTTTTTCATAAAATTTTATAAAATATCTATTTCCAACTTCTTTTCCACCATTTTCCATTGACAAGCCAAGGAAGGGCATATTCAATCACTCACTATGAAAGCTACAGGTGGAATTGGAAAGATTAATTATGGTGGTGGATTTTAATCTAAGTGAACTTAATTTTCATAATAATAAGTCTCATATTTTTTCATCATCATTTATAAACAATGGTTAACACTCCAGGTAGCTTTTTATGCCTATTCAACAATGAGGGGGTCTCTTTTTTAATCTGATTCAACTTTTCTTGCTTTGGATTGATGTAATGGTTTGTTGAAAGTGATGAAACATATTTTTGAAGGAAATATTTTTCTTATTTTTTTGTTTCCAACTTCTAACTCCTCTTTCAATGCCACTTGAAGGAGGATTTCAAATTATGCTTGTTTTGGTAAGTTGATAGTCATGTATGTGGAATCTAAGTTTTGAAATGTGGGAGGAGATCCATGTAGGTTTAAATGTGTTTTAAATAATGTTTTAAAGTTTTATATCATCAATAATCTTTTGTGATATCAAATCAAGTACTCCTTCCAAGCTAATTTGCCTTAGTCTCTTTGCTCACTACCTTGTTTCCAAAATGTGCTTATAGTCAGCTTCTTCAAGAGGATGTATAGAGGTAAAAATGATGGGATCCATGGTATAATTAATGTTTTATGTCATAAAATATCACAAGGTCATATATTTCATGCCATGAAGCTAAAAATACTATGTAAAGTGGAAATTCTCCATCAAAAGAATGATTAAATTGTATTGGGTTCTCAGTCCCCAAACGGAACAAACAAAGATCTCTGAGGTTTTTTGAGATAACATATGTCATGATATAAGTATCATAAAACATAATTTATTGATTTATATTTTATCCCTATCCACCAAGAACACTCATTCCAAATTTTAGGGATAGAGGGTGAGTGGAAGATGGATTTTACAAGGCCTAGAAGTGGCTAAAAACTACTAAAAAGGGGTAGTGATGTCTACAAGAGGTTAATGAAAAGTTCATTTTGAACTTAAATTTGAAAACATTAAATAATAATGTCAATTTTAAACAATACCAAATGGTTTAAATTTAAATCCCAAGCTAAGATAATAGAGACAAAGTAGGTATTGATGTTTTGAAACCTCCTAAGCAAACCCCTCTCTATATAGGACTGAGAGTAGCTACCTATAGACAAAGTTTTAAAATAAGTAAGTGTAGGGTCAGTTTTGATCTTGTTATAGGTTTCCAAGGATAATATTATGATTTTTTACCCAAATTACCCTTATGGGAGGTCAAAACACCTCAAATCAAGTTCAAAATGTCCTAAAACAACCTATAGGCTTGTGCATTATAGTAGGTAAGATTACAAATAGTGAAGTTGAAGGTTGAAAGTTAGACCTTGTTTTGGATATTATAGTCCAATTAAAGGAGAAATAAAGTTTTTTTATTTAAATTACCTCCATGAGAAGATATATCACTATCCAAAAATCCCTAAACATCATCCTAACCACCTACAGCAGGCCTAAAGTATGATTGTAATAGTCAAGGTAGGGGTGTTCCCCTTGAAGACCTAAACATAGACTTGATGCATGATTTTAAGGATGATAGGTAATTATAATTAATTAAGGATACCTATGACCTAAATTTACATGTAAATTAGGACCATGAACATCAAATTAAGCTCAGGTCAAGACCTATAGGCCCTAAAATCCACAAAACACAGTCTTAAGGGCATATGGATAGTGAGATAGAAGTTTGGAGTATGAACTTTGTTTGGAACATAAAAATGTATGCAGGTGAAATGAGTGAATATTTACCTCTATAATTTTATGTAAAAACTAAACACAAAGTAAACAACTCCTAATTCTTACCAAGATACACCTACAGGGGTTAAAGCATGACTATCACAGTCAAGGCAAGGGTGTTCTCCTTGAAGACCCAAGTAAGGAATTAAGATGGATTGAGGATTTCCATGAGAAAAAAAATAATGATAAGATTTATATGATATAGGAACATGAAAGGGAGGTCTAGACTAGGATTCAAGGCTCAGATTACACCTACAATAAAAAAATATTGAAAGTGTCCTAGTCCATAATGAGTAGTGGCCTAGTTGATGGTTTCCAAAAGGAAAGGAAGTGTTTGAAGAGAAAATGAACTATAAAATGGTTGAAATACACAATTAAAGGTATTAATTACCCCCCACATTCCATAATAAATTTCAATTGCATCCCTATAAGCTATAAACATAGTCATACCCTGCCCACCTTCAAAGATTGCTTGGTTCATAAAGTTTGCCTTACAAATTTAGAAATTTGAATGGTCTAATGAAGGAGTTACAAGATAAAAATTGGTAAATGATACCATAAATACCTAATTAATATTATCCAATTATAAATTTTCCAATTCTAATAGTTCAAACCCTCTCTATTTTGTCTCAGAACAGGGGTTGTTTTAGCATACATGAAGGTGATAATTTTGGGGAAAATGGTGAAATTGGTAACCAATAGGAAATTATACATTATATTATGGTTTCATAAGCTGTGACACACCTAAAACAACCTAATAAATCTTTCTATAAATTTTTAAGGCAAACAGGGTACTATATACCATAAAGGTTGCAATCATCATAAAGCTTGTTGCTAATGGAGAAATGAAGAAAAGGTGAATTGGAAGTTGGTTTTAAGGTAAATGGGTTTTTTTGAGGTGTAATTTTATTTAATAATATGTTATATACCTTCATAGATCATCTTCAAATCAATTTTAAGTTCATTACTCACCCAACATCCATTTTCCTTATATAGCATGTAAAAAGACCTAGACTAGTCTTTTGGCCATTTCAAAGTTTTCATACTTCCATAATGAACCAAAAGATCAAATTTTATATGTAGTATTGTATGTGTCATTTTAAATTTAATCAAATATTTATAGGATATTTCATATGTGCAAGAACCATTTTTTAGCATTTTTGGTCTTCTAGGCTAAAGAGGCCTAATTGGGAGGGCTAATTGATCAACAAACACACTTTCCTTGAGTTTTGAACCATGAAACTTGGAAAAAATAAAAATTATGGAAAATGGTACTCAAAAATGGTGTCACTTAGTCCTTTAATTATGTTTATTCTCCTACACAAGTTGATTTGTGAAAAAATAGGGCTACAAGAAGATAAGGCCTAGTGAAGGCTCCATAGGCAAAATGGGATTTTGGTGAAAGCTTGATGATTAAAAATGTATTTTTTTAGTCCAATATGATTAAAATATGACTTACATGAATAAATATTTCACTAATTGAGCTAAATCCAAATTTTAGCTATTTTGGCCAAATTAGGCCTAATGAGACAAAGAGGCCTTGTGACACCTAAGAGAGGAATTGATGATTGCAGGTGATGTAACTATTTGAGATACTTCAATAAGGTTTCCAAGTGTCCTTTAATTTTTTTTTTAATTTTCCAAGAGACGTCATGATCAAAATTTTTCCTTTTGTCACTTGTCAAGAAGGAGTTTCAATGCTCAAAGATGCTTGTGGAAGACTTTCAATACCATATCAAAGAAGAGGTTAATTTGGGATAGAATGATGTGAAAATAAGATTAATAACTCATTTTCCACCTAATTTATATGCTTGTAACTTATCCTCACATTTTTACACTTTTCCTTGTGCTTCTTCAATTTCTATTCTCTCTCTTTTCTTCCAAATTCTATAAATGTGAGACATCTTGGCTATTGTAAAGGAGACCACAACTAGTATGGTGTAGCCCTACTAGCATGACATTGAATTTTTTGTCTTTAAACATTATATACAAGTCTAATTTTGGTTCTTTAACATCTTTTTCTAAGTGTATGAGTGATGTATGGTGGAACTAAGTGATGATGTCATCCTTACTCCTCTTTATCCTTCATGTTTAAGCAAGAGTTATAATTTTAACAAGTCATGTGAAGTGTATGAATGTGTCAGGATCTTCTTCAAGTATGCAATTTTATCTATGGTGTTTAACCTTCCCCTAAACTAGTTATCTTGTTGATTATCCTATGTATGCCTAACTTTACATTGAAACACTATGTTAGAATCCTTCAATGCCTAGAGTTGGTCTTGTAAAGATTTGTTGATTAGTAAGAGTGTGATAGTCTATGGGATATGTCTTGTTGTGTCACCTCTCTAGTTTAGTTTCCTTTTCATGCAAAATCCTAACCCTTTTCCCATGAAAAATCATTAGATTAGGTGATAAGCACTTAAAGATGAAATATAGGGAGCTAGCCCTCATAATCTAGAGATTCATCTCTCTTACAAGTTCCCACAAACTTGAGAGATCATTCCATGTTGCATCAAATTTAAGGAGATTTATATAGTGTCCTAGGGTGCACAATTTTATGACAATAGTAAGTACGTATTTAATCTCAAACATGATAGTACATATTAATCATCAAATAATATAACCTATGTGTATCGAGATCATATAATATGGATGGCCCCAACATCATAGTGACATAAGTAAAGGTAAATACCAACACCCATAAATGTATCATTTATCTGTGTATGCATATATATATATATGTGTATGTAAGTTTAAATGGCATGCTAGTCCTCAACATTAAACTTACACATAGATTCCAAGGATATAATAAAACATATAGGTGCCAAAAATGTTTTTGGATTTTTTATTATTTTGATTTTTTTGGTATTTTTGGAAGAGAGAGGATCATACCATGATCTCATCTAAAGGATGATCATAGGTACCTCCCCACTCAAAAGCTAGTGAAAAACTAGTGGTAATACCAAGGATCACATATAGGTGAAATATCTATCATTATAGTATCTTTGATGCTCAGTATATGTATAATAGGACTCTGAGGTCATGAAGTACCAATAGAAGGAATAGGTGTTCTATGTATTATGAGTAACATGTTCATGTGCTCTGGATATCTAAATATGGTGCATAGAAAATGAGGATTTTTTGGAACCCACCATCTATCTCTAATGGAAAGGTCTTTCAAGTACTGACCACCTAGTAAAAAGGATTGATCATTGCTTACCCTTTTACATTGGATTAGCCTTAATAGGATTGATAATTAACTATAAGGGTATGATTTTATCTTGTTTAAGAGGATTCTCATATGGAATATCAATAACTCAAATTACCCTATTGGCATGAATGTACTTCATACACCTATCCACTATAAAAGGTACTGCTTGAAGAGTATGTATCCAAGGTCATCCCAGAAACATGTCAAAGATAATCATATAATTTATAAATAAGAAATTAGTAACCACATGTGGGGGACCAACCTGTAAATGTAGATCAATATCACAAAGAACCTTCTAGGAGATCCCATTGAATGATGTAACTAATCTATTAAAGGGGTGTAAATCATGATGATTATAACCCAAATGTGTAAGTAATGTCATGGTTAAAATGTATTAATTTGCACCATCATGAATCATAACATTATGTATGTGTTTTTTATCAAGGTATGCTCAAATAAATAGAGAATGAAGATCAGAGTCATCATCCTTTATTTCACTATCATAAAATTAAATGGAGAGTTTTTAAACCATAGGAGGTATATGTTATGTGTAATTACAAATAACCCCATATAGTGGGTGTCCATAATATAATGAAGTAGGATGTGAATTATACACCATTTGAAATTTTGGTTCCTTCTTATAATGGTCTTATAAAGGATTGTTTAATATTTTTTGTTTATGGTGATCACTAGGTTATGAATCTAATTCCTTTGGAGGATCATCAAATGTAATATGTTGGTCATCAATGAGGTCCTAGATCTTATGATTTAAGGTAAAACATATGTTCATAGAATGCCTTGGGTCTTGATGATAGTCATAATAATCATTTGGATCATATCCTTTAGGGAGAGGTATATTTACATCAACCTATATAGGAGGAAGAGATATAAGATGACACTTTTATAAACCATGGGAGTAATAAAGTAAGAGGCTCAAGTAACCATGTAAACTATCTCATTGGTGAATTATATAGGACAAGGTCATTAGGTTGTTGTGAAACTATGTTAACCATAGTGGTTGTTTCATTTCTAGGCTCGGGAGGTTTTACCTTATAACTTGGTTTAATTATAAATTTTGTACTAGATGTAGATGCAACTAGTGTGCTTGCTACATACTTGAGCTTATTTAATTACATAAGCTTCATTTCATGGTCTTGTAAAACATGGCATAAGTCATTGAAATATTTAAACTTTTTGAAAATAATGGACTCATGTAAAAGATCAAGAAAACTTTGTTTTGATATGGTTTGAAATTCTTTGTCTACCATAAGATTGGTCATTTTAGCTAGCATTATTTTATATCTCAAGACATATTCATTGAAATGTTCATTGGTTCCTTGTTTGATCTTTGAAATTTGATCATAAGAAAACTTTTTTTTAATGTTAATAGAAAAGTATGCCAAAAATTGATTTTTAAGAGATTTGAATACTTTCACATATTGAAGAGTAAGTCATAAAACTACCTCAAAGCATAGTCCTTAAGGATCTTTAGAAATAATTTGGCTAAAATTTATTATTAGAAGCATAATCAAGGCATGCTACATATAAGGTTCAAAGATATTGTTTAGGATCACCCTTTCCATCATAAAATGTGAACTTATGTGAAACAAATCCAATTGGAAATTGGTGCAAAGAGATCTCAAGTGTAAGATGGTTATACAACACATCTTGTGAATCTATAGCATGTCAAGACTTTGAATCATTTTGTTCAATGTGTTTAACCTTGTCCTAAAATGCCTTTAAAACTTGAAGGAATAATTTAACTATAGGCCCAATGGGATTTTGATTACAATTTGAGTAGTAACTATAGGGGATGGAAACATGTTTTGAGTTATAATAGGAAAAAAAACTAGTATTTGTGTTGAAATAATGGGTAAGTTCATAATAGATGTATCAATAGTAGTTTCAAGGAACAAAGGTTGAAATAATAATATGTGCCCCCATTATATGTATTAAGTTTTAATGTGTTTAAGGGTATGGATGTATCCACTAAAATTTTTGAATTTTTGGCCTCAAGTATAGTTCTTAAGATTTTTCCAAGATCTTCAGGATTTTTTCAAACGCAATCATGAAAAATTACAATTGCATGCACTTGTTTATTGTCTACTTGATCATTTTCATTTGTTTCTAAATTTTCATTATCATAATATTCTTTTGTGATAACCCTATTAGGATTTTTTCATTATCAACATGGGTATCATCATGATCTAAGGTATGAGATCCCTCATTGGTTTGATACATATTAGATGGGTTGAGGGGAAGGTAAATATATTTAATAGACACACCCACCAATATAGGGCTATGTCTGGATTACATGAAAAATAATACCAATATAAAATTAAAAAATATTGTAATTTACAACCTTAAGTAGTTTAAAACCCTAATAATCAAAAACTTTTACATTCACATGGATCTAGTTCACCAAATGTTTAACTATAATTTGAATGTGGATCCTACTTTGCTAGATATGTTTAAGGATATATAAATGATAGGTCACAAGGGTGAATATCAAATCTAAAATGGGATAATTAATGTGCTAAACTCAAATGTACCATATTGCAAATTTATCAAACTAAGATAAGCTATAAATGGACAGTATAACTATGTTAGATATATAAATGACATAAAAGATTGTACTTAGTTAGTTCGGAAATTAATCTAGACTTAGATCTAGTACAAGATGAAAGTGGGTGGGAAGATAGTTCTAGAATAATTATTAAATTCTATATCTTATGCCTCTAGCTCTCTAGATAGTTACTTTAGCTTGGGATAGTTATGTTGATGCTACTATATGGGTTCAACAGTAGTGTCTAGTATGAAATATTAGTTAAAATGGGATGTGAACACCTAGATGCTTCTAGTTTTGGATTCTCCCTCACTCTAGTGTATTTATATCTAGGTCATAGACTATCACTCCTAGTAAAATGGTAAAACCCTAGATTTTTATCTTCAACATGACCTTGAGTAAAAATGGGTTAGTGGTGGTAGTGATTTAACCCATAAAGATCCTACTATAAAATTGAGCTACCTACATGTACAATAATCCAAAATAGAGCTTTAGACTCATGTGGTTCTCCCATACATGTTGGCTTGTGTGTGAATCATGTAATGTATGTAAAGCAAGTACAATAGTGACCTAGATTTTAACTTGGAAAATATGACCTTATGACTACTCCTTTAATACTTCAAACCTATATATGTGTTATACCTATGAATGGTGTGTAAATATGGAATATTTGATCAAATGAGTGCTTGATAGAATGTTTTTTTGATAAGTGCCTTAGACTCTTTGGTATTTTCTAAGTGAGAAATGAATGAGGGTTGATATTTAATTTATACCAATCCTATTAAGAGATAATTCACATTAAATAAATTAATCCAACCATTGTAATATGTTTCATTTTCAAATTAGATGGATTTAGGGAAATTCATGCTTGCATCGAGTCAGGACAGTAATGTTAACACTATTATTTATCCTATATGTTAGTTTCCATAGAGTATTAAAATAAGTACATGATCAAAACTTGTTGAGGTGTAAGATAAGTAAATTTTAATCATTTTGGGAAAGATAGGATGTTTGTTTCATCAATATAAGGTTGGTCAGACTAAGAGATATGCCAAGGGGCACAAGATAGATTATATGCAATGCTTGCATAAGCAAATCATGTGTATAAATAAGAAGAACAACCAAGGTCTGAATTTTCCAAGTGTAAAATATTAAGGTGATATATAATCATAAAATATCATATACATATGATATGTTTATTTTGGTTTCTTATGATTTCATTTATGTACTTCCTTGAGTGATTTATCTTGCCTATTCAATCATTTTAATATGCTCATTTTCGTGTGTCCCTTGTGCATATGTGTTATTTCTTTGACATTTGAATCTTTCTCTGTTTGTTTTATATAAATTTAAATATGTCATCCTTACTTTTATGGACATTTGACAATGTCATGTCATTTTGATTGTGCGGTATTTGAACATGCCCCTTGTTTGGAATTTCCTTAGATTATTATCTTTTTGACTTACTTTTGAGTTATCATTTGTGTGTGATTGATTTTATTATTGAGATTGTACTATTCTTATATAGAAATTTTCATGATCCTTATAATTCATCTTAGGCCTTCATGTGATCACATTGTTCTATGCACTTCAATGTTATATTTACCTAGACATATTCCTTCTATATGTTACATGGTTACATTCATAGATTATATAGTTGTATTATCATTTTGAGGTGAAGTAACTACTAGTTTAAATTCTTCCCTCACATCAAAAATGGAGGGAATATCATTGGGGGAGTGATTTAGAACCATGATCTCCATGTTTATTCATATTTGGCACAATTTTTAGATTCAGTGGGGGCATGCTTTGGAAGCATGTTATCCACACTTGTTCATTATATATTACTTATATAAATTTTTAAATTTAGTGGGGGAATGTCATATAGGAATGGTTTCCACACATTCATATTTTTTAGATTCAATGGGGGCATGCTTAGGAAGCATTTTCTCCACACTTATTCACTATTCAACATCTCCAGAATATAGTGGGGGAATGTTTTGGAAACATGTTTTCCACATTGGTAATTATTCCATATTTCAAATTTATCCATATATAGTAAGGGAATGATTTATAATCATGTTTTCCATACTTCAGTTTATGAATTTACCAAAGCACATAGTTATATGATTTAGATTCATAGTTGTGATAGAATTTTATACTTTGGTACCATTGTTATAAATAGTTTTAACATGAGACATATATATGGTGCATATGTTATGAAATGTGTACCTAATATTGAAAAATCCAAATCAGTTTCATACTTTAAAACTCTTATATGTACTATTTACATATCATGGACTTTTACACACTAATACCCAGGAAAGACTTTTATAAACTATATTGAGCTAGTCTATTGTAGTATTTGGTTCACTTTTTAGTATGTTTGGGGTGATTAAATTACTTAATATTTATAAGTTTTTAGGTTTGACTTGGTTGTATCATTAATCCTCACCAAGTTATATATATCATTGGGTTGCATGGTTGAGCTAATTTTAACTATAGGTGGTAACTCACCTTTTCTACAAGGTCGGGGGCATGTGCCTTCCAATATCTCTCTCTATCTCCTTAGATATATGTACTTTATAGATTTATATATTTATCATAATATCAATTGTATAGATCTATAATGATACATATTTTTAAATCAAACTTGTAAATAGGCATCACAATTATGTCAACACACAAGTGTACTCCTAAACCTTGCTCTTTTAGTTTAAATATTTTTAATACTTTCAATTACAGATTGTATGCACTAATTATACACTATAATATGCTCTTGGTTTCATGTTAATCACTATAAAATCACTCAAGTTGGACTCATGCAAAGACAAGGTGTGTTATACACACCCAGGTACACATTGCTTTCCTTTAAACTATCAATTTCATTACTAGATTAAAGGGGGAAATGTAGACAATATTTTTGAATTATTTAGACCCTTTATCTTATACACTTGGAAAACTTAGACCTTGGTTGTTCCTCTCAATTTTTTAACTTTCCCACTTTTTAAAGTATTTGCATCTACTCTATCTTATACCCCTTAGCCTATATTTTAGTCTGACCAATCTTATATTGATGACCTATACCTTATATCTTTCCAAGAATGCTTAAACCCTAATTATATTGCACTTTTACAAGTTATGAGTATATACCTATTTTATTACTCCCTGGACACTCACATCTGGGATCGACACTAGCATCAACATTAGTGACCTAATCCTTTTAGTGACCTGATGTCATTCATTTTTAAATGAAAATTGTCCTAATGGTTGGCTTAAGTGCTTTAATGTGAGTTACTTATCCAAAGGTATTGATATAAATACATGATTAAACCTCATTCATTCCTCACCTAGGAAAAACTTAAAAAATACAAAAATAGACAAAGGAAACTTATCAAAGGCATTGATTCAAACATTTAATTGATCAAATATTCCTTATATTTTCTTACTTACATATTAGTCACAAGGACAACATATATAGGTCTGAAGTACTAAAGGAGTATCCCAAGAGCTATATTTTCCAACTTATAAGTTAGGTCATTGTTGTACTTGTTTATCACATATTACATGATTCACACATAATCTAACACATAGGGGAGAACCACATCAATATGATTCTCTATTTGGAGTATTGTCTATATAGGAATTACTCATTGACAATAGTGTCTTTGGGGCCATCTTGACATTATGTGTCCACTAACCCATTTTTCCCCAAGATCACTATAAATATGAATAGCTAGGATTTTGAAAATTCATAAGTGACAGTCCATGAGATAGATCTAAATTTATTAGAGTGAAGGAAAATACAAACCTTGAAGCATCTAGGTACTCACATCTTTTTCCAATAGGTATTCCATATAGGACACGTGCATTAAGTTCATATAGTAGCATCAATACAATGGTCACAAGTTGACATTATTATCCATGGATCCATAAGCATCCAGTATAGAATCTAATGACTATTCTAGAATCATCTTCCCATATATATTCTACTTATTCTATAATTAGAACTATATTAACATAAAAATAAGCTAAATACATTACTTTTTTCTCATTTCCATATCTAGCATACTTGTACTTACTATTTTTAGCATAACTCAACATAAGAAATTTAATATATATTATATCTAAGTTTAATACTCAATTTGTCTATTGTATATCTTATTATCACCCTTATGTTTATTCATTTCTATATAACCTTAATAATAGTCTCTAGTTAATCTCAACTTAGAGACAAACATTTTAGGGTTAAACACATATTAAGATATAAAATTTCATTATTGCATAGTGAAAGAATGTGATTTTGAAACACTAATTTCATAATATCATAATATTATATTTACATTATTGCATTCACATATCACTTTATTTCATAATCAAACACTCAAATACTTTCAAAACTAGTTTTTAGCTTGTATATGTCAAAGTAAATTATCTAAATTATCAATAACCTTCATAGGGTTTTAGATTTTATTTATCCATTTAAATGTTAGGAAAAAATAGATTGCATAGTATCATCTCACCTTATTTTCATAATAAAATAATAAAAAATATCTTAGATAATTTTACCTTGCATTAAATAGAATATTTCACAACTTAGGAAAATCTAGAAAATCAGCACTTGCATACTTCTAAAATTTTAGTTCTAGCTTTGCATGCATTTACAACATTGAAAAATAAAAAGAAAAATAATAATTCTTAGATTATTTAATTTATTTTATTTTATTTCTTTTATTATTTCATTGTCATCATGTATATCAATTCACTTTATTATATTAAACATTTCCAAATCACCTCCAAACATTTAAAGAACCTTGTCAGCACGAGTGAAAGCCTTCAAAACTTGTTTCAAAAACACAAAACAAAAAGTATATCATTCAAAAATAATAATACAAATAATATCATATGATTCATGACACACATAAAAAATTTATTTTATCTTTCATGACACTTCAAAAGCATCCTTATCTCATTAGATATGTCTTTTTCCTCGGGTTAAATCTCATGTTGTAATAAATTCAAAAAGTGACATTAGTGCAAAATTCAAAGTAGAATTATTCCATTGCACCCCCATCCCACATCTCATTTTTAACTCCCTTAGTATTCTTGATGAGAAAGAATGGATCCATGATCATCCCATATTCATTTTACCCCAAAACCAAGGTGTTCACTATAATTTCATCCAAGCCTAGTCATCCACCTCTCCTTTTCTTTTATCATTGGGACTATCCTCATAAATTATCTTTCATTTTATGTATAAAATTGATAAGACATAGACATCTTAACAATACCAATTAGATTCATTGAGTCATTTAACTGAACCACATCTACTTAGTTTTTCCTATCATTGATTAGTAACTTTGTTATCTCATCATCACCAACACAAAAGGACCTAGGAGTTATATTGCTTCTCAATTAGAGACCCTCAACAAAAATTGTGATGTAGATGATATCTTATAGTAATATCATCATCATACCTTACCACCCATCATCAAAAACCTTTTTCCTCAAATAAATTAACCAAATTTATAGGTTAACCCATCCATCTATCCATTACGTTGGTTGTCCAGGCCAAACCTCGAGAAGTCAAGTGCAAAGATTAACATGTTTATTTCCATGTATACATAAATTGGTGAACCCAATATCAAATGATTATAATTTTTCATTCCCATTTTATTATCTTATCCATCTCTCTCCCACCTTCCATTTATTCTACAAGTATTACTATACCCCCTAAATATGTGTGGATAGGGTTTAGGAGGATTTTTTAGCCTTGAAGGATATAAGAGAAGTTAAGAATTACATGTGAATATTATTTGGTTAAATGTAACAATAATTATTATAATATAAAAATTTAATACTAGTTCAAAACTATCCTAACCCTAACTCATAAATTAAGAGTGGGATACCAATTGACAAAGTGAGTGACATATCAGAAACTACTAATAGCCATCTTGATTCTAACAACATATATTTTAATAATGGGAGTGGAGCCACTCCTCACATGGAAATTATGCCCTTGGTGAGTTTTAAAAATCCATGTGTAAATATTTTATAGATTTAAAAATCCATATGTGTAAATATTTTCTAGATATGATCAATATATTGGATGAATATGTTATCTGGAGGATGAAGTAAATATAATGTAAAAAACTATGCACCCCTTTAACAACAACCAATAAAAACTCCAACCCACTAGAGAAACATTTAATATTTAATCCTAAAAATTCTACCATAGATAAATCCCTTCATAGATACCAACATATTCTTATTACACATCCCACAAAGGTGGTTCCTAGACATAATATTGTTTCTACTCCAATTGAACTCATATCCACCTTGGTGGGTTACATTCATGATCTACAAAACAAATCAAGGATTTAATCTAACCCTCATAACCATGTTCATTATTCATCCATACCCATAACAAAAATGGATTACTAACCACCATAACAACAAACCTACACACTTCCTCCCAATTATGTTTCTAACCAACACCTAGGGTAAATTATTACTCATGGATTCCCTAACACAAGCACTTCCAACATCCCTCTACCATATCAACCTCCAAACCAATTCCCAATTATAAGTGTATGTACATATACCCTTCCCAAAAACATGGTGGATAACAATCCACCACCCTACATTTTTATAAGTTATGTACCACCCAAATACACTCATCCTTTGAAACAACATAACCCTTCTTAATCTAACACTCTTCCTCATTATTATCACATGTTCTCTAATTCCACATAACTAGATAATTATTTTTTGGCCTATTCTACACCACCTTATCAAGCACCTTCTTTTCCTCATATTAGTCACAAATAATTATTATCCAAACCCCTAATTCAATCTTATTCTACCATGCCTTTAATGAAATTAAATGCTATGGGGAATTATGTTAAATATATAAAATAACCCATCAATCATAGTATATGATGAGTTATTATACCCAACCTTCCAAAATTTAAAGGGGAAGGATATCCCAATGAACCTTTAAAAGTTTATGATATTACCATTAGGGAAATCTTACCTTGGGATGGGGTTTTTATGAATACCTTTACCAAAATTTTAGAATTAATTTACCTTGAATGGTATTAATTCCTCTCAAATGCCTCTATATATTCATTTATACTAAAATATTTAAGACTCTTCAACCAAGATATCTCCAGGAATCCATTACCATATCCATGAAGTTAATCCATTACACACAAAGAATAAACTATCTATTAACAAAAATAGATTATACAGTGTTTAAATTGTTATCCTCTTATCCTTTATATAGTATGTACTAATAGAGTTCTAATAAATAGGAGAGAGATATGGGTTATCCTTTCCCAAAATAACAACAACTTTATGGGAAAACGGTTCAAACATGTAAAAACATTAAATAAAGAGTAAATCTCAAATAGACCTAAGCATAAATTAGCCTAAGCTAGTGATTAACTCCAACACCCTCGCCTCATCTACGATTAGGTAGAGAAAAAACAAAATGGTCCCCTAATACTAGGCCTAATTAGGATACCCATGTACAAAGGAGATCTCATAAAGTGGAGAAAAAGGGAGAAAACTTATAATAAAAACTCCCTCCCAAAACAAAGAGAAAAAGAAGAGAGAGATAGAAGTCCCCCTAAAGATGATGCCAAAGTAATCCATAATCTAAGTACTCACAAGTCACAAATTAATATACATTATTGGTCTAAATCCACTACTCAATCACAAAAACAATTGACACCATGATGCACCAGAATAGCTTCAATCAAGAAGACCATTAGTGAATTCAAAAATGCAAAAGAGTAATACTTGGTGAAAGTGACACTCAACACCTACGAAGTGAGATATACACCACACCCTCCCATATCATTGATAGGGTAGAGTGATGCCAAAAATATGTATGCATAATCCCCATATTGTGAAATGGATGGATTGCATTAAAAAAATTAGCTTGAGTGGTTCAAATCCACTACTCGAACACCGAACAAGCTGACACTATATGTACTAGAATAACTCCATATCACACTGAAAGAGATTGTCAAACTATAAAATAAGATAATATGAAACTAGGATTTACCAGAATAGTTACACTTCAAGCTATAAGAGATTGTTAACTTTTTAAAAAGTGGTGTAAAAAATATAGGTAAGGTCACTCAAAGAGGGATGGCCTAAATGGTGATGGGAGAGACAAGCAACTAAAGGAGTGAAAATGTGCCTAGAATAGAGCACACAAACACATGAAGGTATAAAATATTGAAATAAAAAACCCACCTTGGTACTTTATAACTGTCATGGGATCTACAGCTCTAACAATTAGAGCACAATTGATTACTTTCTTATATGCAATTAAACACGGAATTATACCAGAATGATAAAGTAGCTAGAAACTTGAGACAGCAAAGAATTTGAGAGACAATACACACTCTTTGTATTAGATATTACTAGAAGAAAATACAATAAGGAAGATGCCACTTCTTCCTCCACCTCAAAGGCTTGCCACACCTCAAGACCTTCTTCCCTCTCTCTCTTGCTCAACACAACAACTCTAAAGTCTAAGTTGTTATCCCTCCTTGAATGCTTCAGCTGATCTCCTTGACCTTACACCTATAGATCTTCTTGACCTTGCTAGCTTCAATGCTTTTACTTGCCTTCTTAATTACAATACATGCCTTATGGGTCTATAAATAAGATCCCATGCTTACAAAAATAGAACTCTAACTACTAAAATTAGACACATAGCCCGCGACTTAAATTAGCCCCTTAGCATGCAAACACTCGGTTCAACTAACTAACTGTTCGTGTAACAAACAGTTCTAGACCGCACAGGCGACTGACGCCAGTCTCTGCTGGTCTGGTGCTGCCGACTTTGGCCGACTCCCTACCATCACCAGTCTCCTTCTCCACTGCCTGTAACCGATGTTGGTCATACTACCGACGCCGGTGGCTCTAGTTCTTCAGCATCCTTCCTTCTAGTGTTTGAAAGCAGTTGAAGCTTTTAGCTCCACACCACAACAGTCTCCCACTTGGAGATAAATAGCTGCAACTTGTACCTATACTTGTACACCATCTATTTTGTTCCTTAGGCTTTGTATCCCTCTTTAATGTCACTCTTGAAGACCAACCACCACGTAAACTTGTGATGCAATACATGTCTCTTATGCCACAAGAATTTTGTTGCTCCCAAATTCTCCATGACACACTTCTGAACCAACTCTACCCTTAGCTCAGAAAAACTCCCTGTATATGAAACCCTGCAACAAGTAACACAATACAGTAACAGGATAATGTAGCTAATATTATCCAACCTGGTAAAGATAAAATACAATGGTCAAACCTCCATTGTTCTGCAGCATAATCAAGACCATATACCATAGCCTTCTATCTCATGTGTCCATCCACTCTCTTCTCTAAAATGGGAATCCATCCCTCTATCCAGTGCTTTCTTCTAGCTAACAACACTACCAACAAATACTTGTTTGGTTCTCCAAGGACTCACACTCCTCATCCATGCCAAGCTCCCACTATTTCTAGATTCTACCTGCATTACTTCTTCCATCTTCCTAGTTCATGACTATCAATAAGCAATATAAAGAAGGTGAACAATGAATATGAGGTTCACATACCTTTCTTGACCTCCACATGGGTGTTTGAGACTTATTAATTCACCCAACATCTATTCCAGTGACCGATATAGGCCATCTCCTAGTCTGCTCCCGATCGATGTCGGTTCCCTGCACTGATCCTGACTACCGACGTCGTTTCCCTAGCCAGTGCCGGTGTCCATCCTACCAATGTCGGTCCTTATGATCGATGTCAAACTTCTCCTATTTGACCTATCGACCCTGCTATTTTGCACATGACCGATGTCGGTATCTGGATGACTAACGTCAGTGCCAAGCTACCGACATCAGTGTCTGTGTGTTCCTGTAAGTGATGAAATTTTCATTCGCGAGCTCTTCTTGGATCAAACCTCTGTCCATGCTGCCCTACTCAAACTTATTTAGCCCCTGTGACTGATCTTTGTCCTTCATCTCCTTCATAAACACCAAGCCTTCTTTGTTCCTGTCAAAAGCATCAAATTTCCTCTTTCTGTAATGAACTGTATCTGTGCTTTCCAAATTTGAACACATACCTTTTGAATCAAGAACTTTCATTCCCTTCCTATTCTTGTGACCAAGCCTATTAGGCCACATCTTCGAATCTACACCAGAAGTAGAATCATTAATATAAGTAGACAGATAAAGAGTATCTACTTTCTTACCTCTTGCTAGAACAAGTGCTCCCTTGGTAACCTTCCAAGAATCCGCTGTGAGGGTTATTGTGCATCCCTCATCTCCTAACCTTCCTACAAAAATCAGACTCTGCTTCAAAATTGGAACATGCATGACCTCTTTCAACACCCACGTGTTGTCAATCTGCAATCTCAACTGCACTTTCCCTTTGCCAACTATCTGACAAGGTGTACCATCCCCTAAATAAAGAACTCCAAAGTCTCCCTGTTCATACTCATAGAACAAATCTCTGTTTGGGGATGCATGAAAAGATGAACCAGAATCTAAAATCCATGATCCTACCTGACTATCTGAAGAAAGTATGAGAGCATCTTGCATCACAATATTTGCATCCTTTGCTTCTCCCATACCTGCATGTTGATTCTCTTTATCTCTCAACCAACACTCCTTCTTTGTATGTCCTTTCTTTCCAAAAAACCAGCAAGTAATACCTTTGGACTCGGATCTCCTTCCCGACCTTGATTTCCCTTGCTCAACCTTCTCCCTTTGCCTTTCCCTGCTTTCTACACTTAGAGCATTCCCTAATGATTCACCTGTGCTTCTCCTGCGTATTTCTTCATTCAAGATCACACTCACAACATCATCAAATTTTAAGATTTTAGAAGCAGATGCAGAATTACTTACTGCCATAACCATACCATCCCAACTTTCAGGCAAAGAACATAAAATCAAGAGAGCCTTTACCTCATCATCAAAAACAATATTGACTAAAGCTAGTTGGTTTACCAAACCATGGAAATCACTGAGATGAGTATGTACCGATCCACCTTCCTACATTTGCAAAGTAAATAGTTGCTTCATAAGGTATACCTTGTTAGAAGCCGAGGGCTTTTCGTATAAATTTGCCAAGGACTTTATCAACTCTTCCGTTGTCTTGCACTATGATAAGCTGGAAATCACAGACGATGCAAGGCTCAACCTTATGGAACCGAGAGCCTTCCGATCAAGAACGTTCAGGGGATCTACAGCTCTACCAATTAGATCACAATTGATTACTTTCTTATATGCAATTAAACACGGAATTATACCAGAATGATAAAGTAGCTAGAAACTTGAGACAGCAAAGAATTTGAGAGACAATACACACTCTTTGTATTAGATATTACTAGAAGAAAATACAATAAGGAAGATGCCACTTCTTCCTCCACCTCAAAGGCTTGCCACACCTCAAGACCTTCTTCCCTCTCTCTCTTGCTCAACACAACAACTCTAAAGCCTGAGTTGCTATCCCTCCTTGAATGCTTCAGCTGATCTCCTTGACCTTACACCTGTAGATCTTCTTGACCTTGCTAGCTTCAATGATTTTACTTGCCTTCTTCAATTACAATACATGCCTTATGGGTCTATAAATAAGATCCCATGATTACAAAAATATAACTCTAACTACTAAAATTAGACACACAGCCAGCGACTTAAATTAGCCCCTTAGCATGCAAACACTCAGTTCAACTAACTAACTGTTCGTGCAATTAACAGTTCTGGACCGCACAGGCGACCAACGCCAGTCTCTGCTGGTCTGGTGCTACTGACGTCGGCTGACTCCCTGTCATCGCCGGTCTCCTTCTCCACTGCCAATCCCAAAAAACATTAAATGAAAATAAGGATGATGTTATATATACCAAAATAGATCCAAACAAGGAGACTATCAACCTATCAAATAAGTCATCATAAATCATGAGAGTTTATAAAAAATATATATATTGATAAGTGTCTCCATATAATAATGCAAGGCACTAAGAAATTGGCCTTGATAGAGACATGACACAAATTACAAGTGTGTTGAAGTGCCAATGCATAAACTAGGATAGAACTTATTATGGGTTGATGAAAGAGTGTGGCAAATGGTGAAAAAAATCATCATGTATGCAAAAAACACAATCAAGAGGATCAAATAAAAAAAATGACAACCTATAAATAAAATTTAGAGGGACTTCAAACTCAGTCAAAAATGCATCCAATATAGTGCAAAGTGAAATAGTGGATGAGGAACAAATCCCCATAGACACATGAAGGTAGATAAGGCTAAAATAAAAAAACCCATGGTTATTATATTAGCCCCACCCCCCTCAAATTTGAAACTTTATTATTTTAATTAAATTAAAATTAAAATAGTACCAATGTAATGGGCATGGATAAAATATACTTTTGCAAAAAAATGGCACTCAAAATCAGGATATTGATCAAAAGTTATTATAATTCTCATTTTTCATCATTAATGGCCCAAATTAAATAATATTTCACAAAATTCAAATTCACTAAGGAAAAAAATATTGTTTACCACTTTAGTAAAATTTGGGTAGTGGTATTTTATCCCATGACATCCCATGTGACAATGGTCTACCAAAAAATGATTTACCACTTCACCTATTGGGGTGAAATCCAGCTTCAAGAAGACTCCACCAAGGGAAAATGTAATGAAAAAGACTAATTCATAATATTTATAGCTATATCCAAGGATTAAAACACCATGTAAAACCTTAAAAAACTCAAAACATCATTTTTCTTTATTTCTATATCTAAATAAATCTCTTTGTACAGCCTCCGAAGATGAAACCATGCTTTGGTTTGAATCTCTAGAAGAGGTAGAAAAATTGGTTCACTTGGCCCTAATCTATCATCTCAAAAGGTTGCATGGCCTATTTGAAAATTATACCTCCTAATTTAATATTAAATTAGACTAAAAACACTAATATATCTAAAAATCATATTTCATTTTCCAGTTTTATTGTCTCAAACAAGTAGAAAATCATACAGGTATCCAGATGATGAAGATAAACTACTATTGTGCTATTAAAACTACCTATATATATATATATATATATATATATATATATATATATATATATATATATATATATATATATATATATATATATATATATATATATCCTACTCCAAAATTATTCCAACAAGTATGATATGAAATATATGACTATTATATAATTTTACTAGGTTTCATATTTAAAAAATAAGATCTATATGACATGTGTTGAGAAAAAATTTTACATGTGGTAGGTATATGCCAATAGACCAAAAAGCAAGTTTTTCATTAGAAGGGATGTACAACATGATATTAAGAGAATATAAAAAAATTAATAGGACATAAAACTCATATTTATATTACCCTATACTTTCTTATTTATATTTTTATGCATGTACAGCCTGAAACAATCAAAAAACATGCATAAACTACCTTAAAAGCTTATAAAACAGACTTAAACACGGGTCTATAAAAATAAGTACATATTGGTGTAACCTAGGATCTATATGTCCTAGTATGGGCCAAAAATATACATACAAAATACCTCCAAAAAAATGGTATGGCCTCTACAATAATAGATCTAAGCAATTTAAATGTAAAGCTTCAAAATAAAAACATAGATTTTGAAGACTAAAAACTATAACAAAGGGAGAACTTAGACATGATACGTAATGGTTATTCAATATCATTATTACACCATGAAATATTTAAAAATACTCTTCAACTAATATCTCTCCAATAATCCATTACCACAACCATGAAGCTAATGCATTGCACATAAAGAATAAACTATCTATTAAAAGAAATAGATTATAGAATGTTGAAATTATTCTCCTCTTCTCCTTCATACAATATGCACTACTAGATTTCCTATAAATAGGAGAGAGATAGTTTATCCTTTCCAAAAATAGTAATAAAAAATTATGGGAAAACGGTCTAACCATGTACAAACAATAAATAATGAGTAAATCTCAAATAGACTTAAGCATAAATTAACCTAAGCTAGTGATTAACTCCAACATATACAACTCATGGTGGAATTTGTTTAAGAGTTGGATATGAAAAAGTTTCAAAAAAATATCATTCAATAATTCTTCTATATTAAATAAGAAAATAATGAATTTTTTAACCATTTCATCACAATATGGAAACAAGTTTTATACTCATCTGCTATTGCACCAAACATGGATTAAAGAGATCTATGTGATCTCTCTATTCACTCCCTTGATCATGAAACTATGGAATATGTCTATAATTTACCTTATTTATCCTATTAATTAGTACCTAATATTTATTTACTAATTTAACAAGTAACCATTGATAATGGTCATCAAACCTATGGAGCCAATGGATGTATTATTACCCCTAACCAAAATAATGGGGTTTTTTAAAATTTAAACCAAAATAACATTAACAACCAAGGTCTCAAAGTTATAAATTAAAACCAAAATTCCACTACTAATGGTGTGACTAATAAAAATAATAAACCAAACCCTATAAATAATAATCAACCATAACCCATGAAAACAAATAATATAAATAATAATAATGGTATGAGGAACCAAAATCCTCTATTTATAGTTCATGTAGTTGATTTCACTTGTCCTCCACCATGTGACATGTAATTCCAAAATCAATTCCAATAGGCATAAATTTTCCCTCATTTCTAAAACCAACCCTTCTAGTAGGGGAACAACCAACAAATATTTTGACAATAGAGACAAAAATAGAGGCTTGCGGAATATGATCATAATGTTTATTTCCTTTTTCACTGATTGGTTGGAAATTAAATTCATACCTATTTGGGGTAAAACAAAATGATTCAAAGACTCCTTGAAGAACATATAAAAAAATTGACATATTCTTAGGGAATATAAATTCAAACCCTCATTCTCAATTTAATGTTCTTATAACCCTTGAAAACCAAAACCTTCAAATCTATAAAAACACTTTTTTAAACCATCAAATGTGAGTTATGCAGAACCAAACACAAGGTAACCCCAAAAATAAACCAATTCAACACAACCAACCTATGATGGCATGTACTAATGAGTCTAATGATTTTATTTCTAGTAAAACCAACCTTGTTGTAACTCCAAAATTAAGGGTTCAAATAAAATCCAAAATTATAGCGGTAGTGGAGTTATAAACTAAGGAAGAAGAAAATATCATCACTCACACGAGAATATCAACACACAACTCCTCACCCTTCCAACATATTGGATGAAAATGTCATCCAAAAATACTATGGGAAACTTTGAATTAGTTTCAAACCTTATGAAGACATTCTCCCACATCTCATTTCTTTACTTGCTTAATAATTATCTTGCATACCATTTGTCATTGCTTGATGCCCTACAATTTGGTCACTTAGTTGGTATGGCTCCTCCACATCAAGCCTATATCAACCATATTTATCTTGACATGTTCCCTCGAGGGTATAGTTTGATATATTTTGGCTATTTATTTGACCTTGAGATTCTCTCTCTTGACATTGAAATGGATAGGAGGGGGGACCCAACATTTTTTATACAAGTATGGTTTTATAAAAAATATTTAAAATGAGAAATGGTTGACAATGTAGAAGCTATGAGAATGGTCCCTTTTTCACTCCTATAGAAGTTTATTTCTAGTTAAGCCAACTACTCAACAAACCAAAACACCATTCAAGACTATGATAACCTTAATTACACTTCAATTTAAACCATCATTCTTCTAGTTACCCTAGGTACCAAGGTTGTGTTGACATAATTATATGTAATTGATAAAGACACCAATTATAACATTATCTTAGTGTTGTCACTTATATTTTCACCCTTTGAGGATATATTTCATCTCTCTTCATCCAAGTGGCATAATTGAACCACCTCTAAGCTTGTGGTTAGCCTAATGATGAGGTGAATCTCTAGATAGGGTTAGTTCCCTTGATGTACCACTTTGGGTCACTACTACACATAAACTTTGTGAGGGAAAAGGGAGAGATAAAACTTAAATCAAACTATCTTAAGGGAGGTGATACACCAAATAATTTGATGACTTCCAACCAACTGTATGTTACACATGAGAATAAAGGACTAACAACACATACACTTTCCCCACTTGAATCTTCTCACATTAATGTTTCATTATGAGGTTATGGATGAATTTTTTGGCTAGGAGGGATATAAAATAGGCCTTTAATGGCCCTATTGAATGGGTTAACTCACTTAACCTTGAAACTTCCTAGAACACTTCACATGACCTATAATAAAAAGCTATAAATAGATGAGAAAATGAGACAACATACTAAGGAATCCATATTATTCACTAAGAAAGATCCATCACTCAAGTAGACACACTATGAGTAGTTATGGAAGAGGTAAAAAATAGTAATATTATTGATCAAATGGTATACAAATGAGTAGGCCTTCACCATACTCAAGTGGAGCATAAGTTACAAAGGCCAAAATGGCTAGTTCTTATAGAAATTGAGAGAGAGAGGAGAAGAGAGAAGTACAAAGGTCATAAGGAAACTTTTAAATATTATAAAACCAGTTAAATATTCATTAAAGAAGATGTGAAATGAACCATGTAAGTTCAGGAAGCACAAGTGTCACCCTAAGTCATGAAACTCTTGAAATGTGGCGTAGGAGTTCTCATTCTAGCTCAAAAAAATGCCTTCATGATTTATCCCTATATGAACATCACAAAAATAATAAGGGTTAGGTATTATTATTTTAATTAGAGGGAAGTATTCTATACATTCCTCTCCATGCATTGGTTATAGTCTTGGTCATCTAGAATCTTCATAAAATGAGCTGTCACCATTTGTAGTCAAAATAATTCTTCTTTCCCACACCTTGCACACTTGGCATAAAATTTGGATTTATATTCCCATTAAAATCCATAAAATTTATTGTATTACATATTTAAATACCCTCCATGGCCTTATATTTATTAGGTACACCTTAGAAATCCATCCTCTTAAAGTTTTCACAGTTCTCACCATCATGTTCACTATGCCAGTTTTGATTGGTTGGGATGAATTAGCTAGATGAGGCACTTATGATTTTTTATAAGGCATTAAATTGACATTGGGAGTTATATTAAGTCCTAATATTCCCTTCCTTGTGATTTTAATCTATTGAAACCTCATAGAACCTATAAAACACACAAAATAGTCAAAAATACCCTATATTGTACTCCATTTGTATAGTTCCATACAACTTTAAAGGATGGTAAGGAGATTTAAATATTCCTATATAATTTTCAATAATTTTAATGGTAAAATTATTCCCTTATAGTGGCCTTCCATCTTCATTTCCTTCATCAGGTCCTTCCAAGGGTTTAGTATGAGTTTATGCCTATTTTTACTCTTAAAGTTTGTTCATAAAGATGGAATGTTGGAAATGAAAAAAAAAACTCAGAATAATGATGTTAAAGTACCCTATTAACCTCCATAAACTTCCATGGCCTCAATTCAAAGTTTAAAGGGAGATATCAGCAATCAAACCTCTCTTTTTGAGTTTGTTAATCATTTACACAAGCCATGATATGGTTCTTAAGCCCAAAGATGGATTTATTGTTTTGAATATTAAAAAAAAAATATTTAAAACCTATGTTATGATCCTATAAACATTATCCAATCCATTTGAGTTATCATCTAAGGATATAATCATGAATTACTCCCCATTTGGACATTAGGCTTAAACCTTACCTAACAAGCCTGAGTTGTCCTATAGTCCAAAATGACATTTTTATAGCTCTCCCTACAAGGTGAAAGACTGAACATGTCTAAAATTACCTCACAAACATGACCCAATAGGTTGTAATTATCATCTCATGCTATAATTTACTTTGACCTTTTACATAGACCTTAGGTCAAAACCCTACCTAAAAGTCTTGACAAGAACCCTGAGGGTTTAGACTTCTTTATTGGGTTACATCCTTTTATGAGGTGTTTTTAATCTTTCCTTTTATTTTTTTCAACTTTTTAAGCCTTATTTTATGATCCAATCAAATTTTGGTTCACCCTTTCATCTTCATTTCTCAAGACTGCAAGTTTCATGCACAAAGGGAGTGCCTTCTATCTGAGACAAAATAGAGGGCACTCCCTTATTTCCTCAAAAAATGGTGATTATTTTATAGGATCATATAGGTTTTAATGACAATATATACAAATTTTTATTCCTTTTTAAGGTCATTTTTCCTTTTAAAATATTTGAAAACCAAGATATACATATGTAGAGAGAGAATTATGTGCAGGCCTTTCCCAAGTGGACTGTAAGATGCATCATTAGAACCTTATACCTACTTTTTTTTGTGTTTTATTAGGGTGTATTAATTCCATAAAAACCTTCAACCATTTTTTTCCAACAAATTCATCACCCCATCCTTTACGTGCTTCTTTAGGACTAAGCACAATATGATTGTGACTATGTTTTATTCCAGAACAGGGGCCCACCTATAGATATAACTTGGTACTTGGCATTGAATTTATGTTTTTATACCTCCTATATATATTTAATTTAATTTAATATTATTTTTAACTCAAATAAATGAATTTTTAGACCTTCTCTCTATCTGGTTCATTTGTTTCCTCTTACTATTACACCACAGTCATTTATAGTTGGTTGTCGGTGAATATTTCACTTGAGGGGACACATGTAGATGTTTATATGATTAAAAATCCATATAATAACCTATATTATTAGTATTAAATGTTCAAAAAAATTTAAACCATTATTTATTTCCACTATTCTCTAGGTCCTCAAGAATGAAACACCTTCTCAAACTTGCACCTTAAGTTGGTTGTAGGTGAGCATTTGGTGTGATGGGACACCTGTAGGTGTAGGTTAGGACCCCAAATAGTCTGTATCAACATTGGTTAATGATTATTTAGATCATAAATGCTATTTTAACCATATAAAACCATTATATCATGGTGGCATGGTTTATAACTATCAACTTGGAGTGTAAGGTCACTCAAAACTTCCAATCCTGTAGATGACATTGACTATTTTCAGAACATGAAAGTATAACTTTGTGCTTCCCAAAATCCATTCTCTACTAATATTATACCTCCAAATTTTTTTCAAGTTATTTTATTATGTATGGGATATAATATTTTTCCATTTATATGACTCAAATCTCTTATCAACCTTGTAATATGGCCTTGACCAAAAGCCTCAGACCTCTATTTTCCCATTTTAGGGAAAAGGTCCTTGTATACTATTATTGGATCTTTAGAAGGAGGTTCTCAACTTAAATTTTCAAATAAACACTTGAAATAGGTTTTAATTATCAACCATACATTATATAACTCAAAAAATGATTCACCATCCTCAAATTTCCCCATGTGACACCTTAGCTTACTATTAACACCACCTGTAGGTGGCTATTGTCATGTATATGTAGTGGATATTTGAATGATTCCTCATTAGTTTGATTACCAATGTAAAAAAATGGCCTAAAATGAAAATTAATTTACACTAGGACCTATAAAATTTCCTTCTCATGATCCAACACTTCGAAATTCTCTTTAACTCCCTATTAAGCCATGTAGATGGTTATTTCACAATGCATGCAAATAGTGTGTTTAAGCAGTGGTCATGGGATGGATAGTGTGCATTTTAATTTGACTTTTATGGGTTAACAACCTATATTAGTACCTTAAAATTAAATCCTCACACTTAAAATTTATTTAAACCACTACTAAGGCTTTCATGACATCATCATGAGATACTTATATGTGCATCTTGACTGGTATGCAGGTAGTAAACATGAATTAGAGCCATGTACCAAAGAATATGCTTTTATAGTTACTTGACATCCTCTTATGATGTTTAGATGAAAAATAATGATGTTTCAAGACTCAATAAAATATATCACACTTATTTTTCAATGTGACACTCCTAAAGCACCATGGTTATAATTAGGAACAAGTAGAAAGTTGACTATGCATGCCAATGTGATTGTGTTTCTTGTATATGATTGCAAAATATGAAAATTAATTTGGAAAATTAATATTTAAATATTAGGGGAAATATAATACATTTAATACATGTTTATTAACTTATCTACACCCTTTTAAACCATTATCAAAGCTTGGATATTTTACATATGGTGGAAACCTACATGTTACATAGAAAAATGTCTTCGCTTGTAATCTGAGATACTTAGCCCATAAAAACACTTTTAAATGATAAAAAAACATTTATATCATTAAATAATGTATTAAACATCCTCTAAAATCAATCTCAATAGTTTGATTGTATGGAATCATCCAAACTAAATCAAAACCTACAGGGTTCACAGATTTGCAAGCAAAATAGATATGCCAAATTCATGAAGATGGTTCATAAACCACAGGCCATCATTATTCAAAATATTTTTATGTAAATTAATATATCTCAGTTTACTTTCACTCCCAAATTTTTTTGACCTAAAACTTCTTCAACTATTTGTACCAAGCATAAACTTGTTGATCACTTTTGTATGTCTAAAAGGGAAAGAAAGGAGTGGAATGGTTTTGGAAAAAATTTATCACTTAGAAATAATTTAGAGAACTTATTTTAGTGTGATTAATATTAATATACATTAAATTCCCTTAACCCATGTGTCACCTTCTCTAATGAACTGTACAAGTGCCAAACTCCCTCTTTTTAGTTGGTCTCTTGATCTTCAATTAGATAACCTGCATGATTCAGATGGGTCTAAAATTATTGATATGTAATATAAATTTTTAGAAATTTTATATGAAATAAGGACGCTTGGGTACCTTTAAAATCATGCCACTTACATTTATGAACCCTAAAGCCTTCTATATGACTCAAAATGACAAATTGACTAATATGATTAAAACCCAAGCTAAGATGACATAAAAAAACTTATAATATAACCCATGACAAGATATTACACCCATAAAACATATATAAAGTCAATTTTTTACCTATAGGGGTCTTGAGTTGACTTGTAGGGTCAAATTTGGTCAATAAATTTGTGACTCATAGGGGTAGTATGCTTGTTATACTAACTAGACCAGTAGCCTTATCAGTCCATTGGTATTAGGGAGTCATATAAATTCTAAGACAAAAAAAATACCTTGTAAACAATCTTTTATCAATACAAGACTAATTGACTACCTCAACCACACAAATCAAAGGACACACATAAAATAAATCAAATAAACTAACAAGACACACACACACACACACACACACACACACACACACACACACACACACACACATGTGATCAAGGCACTTAAAGGAATAAAAAAAACAAAATATTATGCAAAAATTGAAACAAATCATACATCCTTTCTAGGATCAAAATGAAAATTCCTTGAATCTTCGTCTTCATGAGATGAATCATAGTGTCAAGCTTGTTTCTCCTTAGATTGGATGTTTTGTAGATCAAACCTATTCTTTGGATCTTTGATTGATCTACTCTCAAGTATATCATCCTTAAATATGTCTCCAATGTAGATATATTCCTCTTGAACTTGTACACATATCTCATACTACTACCTAATCTTCATCTGATGATTAACTTGTATCTCCTTAGTAGACATGGCTTCAAGAGGAGAAGATTTGTGTTCCTTATAATATTGAGACCAATAGAATCTTATTCCATCCTTCAATAGATGATGTGTTTATCCCAATTTATTGAGAGTATGATATCCTATTTTTATGATTTAAAACTTATCATCATGGAATGCATATGCCTCTTGAAAGGACAAAGTTGAAAAGTTATTTATTTGCATACTCACTTGAGTGTCAAGGCTACCTTCTCCATCTTTGAGTAGATCATAGCCTCCTTTAAGAGGAGTATAACCTGGTCCAATGAATGAAAAAACTCATCCAAAGTATAATTAATAACGTGTTCTTTCCCATCTATGATATCTTGGATAGTGATGGAAGAACCAACGATGAGTTCTTATTCTTTGGAAAAAGGAAAACATTATTCCATATCAACCCAATCAAAATTATCAACACAATAAAGCACTTCTTCTATATCATTTAGGATATCTTTAGGGATATCAATTTTCATCTCAGTTACCATATCATTAATTTGGTTTTTAAGGTCTGTAATATCTTCAATTTATTTCTCCTTCTTGGTGATGCCAAGACTAGGCATCTTGAGATCATGTGACTTATCCCAATGAGGCTCCAAGGAGTTGTATTTTAATCAAGAGAGAGTCATGAATTTTTCTCAACCAAGGTTCACATACCATAGGTCCATCAAGGTAAAGGGTGATGGGTTGAGGACAATATGAACTAGTTGGTGGAGGTGGAACATAGAACTTAAAATCAGATTGAGAGTGAAATGTAAGGGATTCTTTTGGAAGATATTGAGGAAGGGGAGGTATACCTTGGGCTAAAATAGCTTGGTTTTCTTCCTTAAATTTGAAAATCAGTTCATTACAATCTAATTGAGCTTGAGCACTCTCTTGAGGAATGTTAGATGGGGTGTGTTTAGGAATAGGATCTTATTTTGGGTTTAAAACTTCCATCACACCTTGACTTAGCAATTTCATCTTTGAATCTAACTCTTCAATTTGCTTGGATAGGTTCTCTTCAAAAAGTCTCCCTTGAAGTTGATAGGAATCATCATGAGGATAAGGAGTACAATAGGGATAACATGTAACATAATCAGTCTCTTAAGGAGGGGTGGGAGGGTCTTGTATAAGGTCAAGCTCTTTGTCAACTTCACATTATTTATCAAGTATTTTCTCCTCTTTATTTTCCTATGATTCCACTATCTTATTCTAGCTTAGGTTGTTAGGATTTAATATATTTTCTTGAGATGGTGATGTAATTTTAAGAGTGGATGAAGTATTTAGAAACTTGGAATCTATTTAGGATTGGATTCTCCATGTTATCTCAAACTTGAAATCTCATATCTAGAGGTCCCTTCTTAAGGTGGGGATGTAATGGGAAGGGGTAATGAGGGATTTAATTCCACTTTATTTGCTAATGATATAGACTAATGCATCTTCTTATTGTCCAACTCAATCTATTTATCAAGATTTGCATCAAAAATAAGGTTTGTCTTCCCAACTCTCTTTCTAAATGATTGGGGAAAAGATGGATTTGATAACCTTAATTGGGCTCATGGATAGGGGTCAAATAATACTGATAGCAATATTTGGGAAGTGGAAATGAAGGTTGATAGGTTTGGTGAGGCTACTTCTCATGAATATTTATCCTATCTTCAAAGGATGAAACTAGGCCACTCACATCTAGCATCTCACTTATGAGCCTTTGACAATTGGCTCTCTCAATAGGTGCCCACTCTCTTTTGACTAGCTCTAATGCATCTCTCACCTTATAAATTAAATGACTAGGAATATCTATACCATGTCCCCTTTAAGTGTCAAAATTTATCATGTACCTCTCATATCCCAAGAGAGTTTGCTTAAAAGTGTAAATGGATTGACTTGAGAAGTGACTAGGTTGACTAGGAGGAGCAAGATGTTGAGAAGGCTGGTTATAGGGTTGATACAGATCATAACAAGGATAACAAGATTCATGTTGGAGTTGATAGGGATCATGACAAGGCTCGTGATATTCACACAAAGGCTAGTCATAAGCTTGAAATGTCTCACCAGCTTATGTAAAATAGTACTCAACACCAAGGTCATCCATGGAACTTCATTAGGAAGAAAGAACATAAGGAATGATTATCAATAATCTTAAAAAGGAATACCTAGGCTAGTTGACTAGATGATGTAACTTCAGAATCATAATTGATGCTTAGATAGATGTCTCTAAAGGCTGATGTGTTAAAAGACAACACCAAAAATATTTCAACTTAATGGATTAAGAGTCCCACTAGACTTTCCAAAAACTATTTTCACTTGGATTTTCACCCTTTTAGTATATGTCTAATCACTCCTCATCCAAATGGCACAATTGAAACACCTCTAAGCTTGTGGGTATCCTAAGTATGAGGTATATCTATAGATAGGGATAGATCCCTTTATATACCACTTTAGGTCATCATTACACCTAAATTTTTTAAGGAAAAAGGTAGAGAGAAAACTAAAATAAAACTATCTTAAGGGAGGTGATACACCAAATAATTTGATGACTTCCAACTAACTGCATTTTACACATGAGAACAAAGGACTAACCAAACATACACTTTTCCAATTTGAATCTTCTCATATTAATGTTTCATTATGAGGTTATGGATGAATGTTTAGGATAGAAGGGCTAGATAAGAGGCCCTTAATGACACTAGTAAATAGGATAACTCACTTAACTTTGACACTTCTTAGAACACTTCACATGACCTATAAGAAGTTGAAAATAGGTGAGAGAATGAGACAACATGATAAGGAATCCATAGTCTTCACTAAGAAAGATTCATCATTTAAGTAGAAAAACACTAAAAATTTATGGAAGAGGTAAAAATTAGCAATATTATTGATCAAATGGTATGCAAATGAGTAGGGCTTTGCCATACCCAAGTGGAGCATAAGTTATAAAGGTTAAAATGGCTAGTTCTTATAGAACTTGAGAGAGAGATGAGAAAAGAGAAGTCCAAAGATCATAAGGAAACTTGTAAAGATTATAAAAGGAGTTAAATATGTATGATAATAAGGTTTGAAATGAACCATGCAAGGTTAGGAAGCATAAGTGTCACCCCAAGTCATGAAACTCTTGAAATGTGGCATAAGATTTCTCATTCTAAATCAAAAAATTGGCTTCATGATTTATCCCTATATGAACATCCAAAAATTGATTAGATATAGGTATAATGATTATAATTATAGGGAATGCTTCCATACATTCCTCTCCATACACTGGGTGTAGTCTTGGTCATCTATAATCTTCCCAAAATGAGTTATCACCATCTATAGTCAAAATAACTCTTCTTTCTCACACCCTGCACACTTGGCCTCAAATTTGGATTTATTTTCCCATGAAAATTATTAAAATGGAGTGTATTACATGTTTCAAGACCCTCCATGGCCATATTTTTCTTAGGTACACCTTAAAAATCCATCCTCTTTAATTTCTCACACTTCTCACCATCATGTTCACTATGCTAGTTTTGACTAGCTAAGTTGAAGTAGCTAGTTAAGGCACTTAAGAGTTGTTCTGAGGCATGAAATTAACAAGGGGAGTTATCTTAAGTCCTAATATTCCATTCCATGTTATTTTCATCTCTTTAAACCTCCTATAAGTTGTATAATACATAAAATAATCAAAAATACCCTATTTTATACTCCATCCATATAGTTATGTACAACTCAAAAGTATGGGAAGGAGATTGAAATAGTAATCTAAAATTTTCAATCACTTTCACGGTCAAAATATTCAATTATAGTGTCCTTCCATATTTATTTACTCCATTGGGTCCTTCTAAGGGTTTAACAAGGGTTTAGGCCTATTTTTGCTCTTAAAGTTTGTTCATAAAGATGGAATGTTGGAAATTCAAAAAAATCACACAAGAATTATTTTCAATGATCCTATTAACCTCCATATACTTCATTTACTTCCATTCAAATCGTCAAGGGAGATATGATCAATCAAACCTTTGTTATTGAGCTTGATTCTCATTTACACAAGCCATGATATGGTTCTTAAGCCCAAAAATGGATTTCTTATGCTTTGTCTACAAAAAAAAATCTTTAAAACCTATATTATGATCCTAAGAACATTATCCAATCCATTTTATTTATCATTTAATTCTATAATGTTGAATGACTCCCCATTTGGACATTAGGCCTAAACCTTGACTAATAGGCCTAAGTTGTCCTATAGTCTAAATTGACATTTTGATAGTTCTCCCTATAATTTGAAAGCCTTAACATGTCTAAAATTACCTTTAAAACATGACCTAATGGTTTTTAATTCTCATCTCATTCTATAATCAAATTTGACCTTTCATTTGGACCTTGGGTCAAAACCCTGCCTAAAATTCTTGACTACAACCTTGAGGGTTTAAACTTAATTGTTGGGTTACATAATTATATGAGGTGTTTTTCATGTTTCCCTATATTTTTTTAACTTAAAAAACCTTTTTTAGGGTCCAATAAACTTCTGGTTCACCCTTTCATCTTCATTTCCCAAGACTACAAGTTTCATGCACAAAGGGAGTGCCCTCTATTTGAGATAAAATAGAGGGCACTCCCTTATTTATTTAGATAATGGTGATTATTTTAGAGTATTATATAGGTTTTAAGTACCTTTTATATAATTTTTATTCCTTTTTTAATCCATTTGACCTTCTGAAAGCTTTGAAAACCAAGACAAACCTATGTGGAGAGAGAATTATATGTAGGCCTTTCCCAAGTGGACTGTAAGATGCATCATTAAAACCTTGTCCCTACTTATTTTTTGTTTTATTAGGGTGTCTTAATTCCATAAAAAACATTTAACCAAGTTTTTCCACCCAATTCATCACCCCGTCCTTTATATGCTTCTTTAGGACTGAGTACAATATGACTGTGACTATGTTTTGTTCTAGAACAATGGCCCACTTGTAGACATAACTTGGTGTTTGGCATTGAATTTATGTTATTATACCTCCTATATATATTTTATTTCATTTTATTTTATTTTTAACATAAATCAATGAATTTTCATACCTTTTCTCTATATGGTTCACTTGTTTCCTCTTAATGTTACACCACAGTCATCTATAGTTGGTTGTAGGTGAATATTTCACTTTAGAGAACACTTGTAGATGTTTGTATGATAAAAAATACATATAATAACATCTCGTCTTGGTATTAATGTTCAAAAAAAATCACACCATGATTTAGGTCCACTATGTTCTAGGTCCTTAAAAAAGAAAAACCTTCTCAAACCTGCACCTTAAGTTGGTTGTAGGTGAGCATTTGGTGTGATGGGACACTTGTAGGTGTAGGTTAAGACCCAAAAAATTCTATATCAACCTTGGTTAATGATTATTTATATCATTAATTCTATTTTCACCATATAAAACCATTCCATTATGGTGGCATGGTTTATAACTATCAACTTGGAGTGTAAGGTCACTCAAAACTTCCAATCCTGTAGATGACATTGACTATTTTTAGAGCATGAAATTGTAAATTTGTACTTCCCAACAACCATAATCCATGAATCTTCTACCTCCAAATTTTTTCCAAGTTCCTATAATATGTAGGGGCTACAATATTTTTCAATTTATATGTCTCAAACCTCTTAGTAACCTTGTAATATGGCCTTGGCCAAAAGCCTTAGACCTCTATTTTCTCATGTTAGGGAAAAGGTCTCTGTATAATGTTATTGGATCTTTAGAACGTGGTTATCAACTTAAATTTTCCAATCCACACCTAAAATATGTATTTAATGATATACCATACATGTTATAATTCAAAATCCTCTAATTTCCCCATGTGACACCTTAGCTTACTGTTAACACCACCTATAGGTGGTTATTGTCATGTACATGCAGTGGGTATTTGAATGGTTCCTCATTAGTTTGATTACCAATGTAATAAAAGGACCTAAAATTAACCTTAACTTGCACTGGGACTTACAAAATTTCCTTATCATGATCTAACACTTAAAAAGGTTCTTTAACTCCATGTTAAGCCACCTATAGTTGGTTATTTCATAATGTAGGCAGACAGTATGTTTAAGCAGTGGTCATGGGATAGATAGTGTGCATTGTCATTTAAATTTAATGGGTTCCAAAACTATCTTAATACCTTAAAATTAAATCTTCACACTTAGAATGGATTGAAACCATACTAATTATTTCATGATGTCATCATGAGATACCTATATGTGCATCTTGACTAGTATACAGGCAGTAATCATGAATTAGAGCAATGTACCAAAGAGTATTATTTTATAGTTACTTGACCTCTTATTATGATGTTTATATGAAACATAAATATGTTTCAAGAATCAATAATATATATCACACTTACTTTTCAATGTGACACTCCTCAAGCACCATGGTTATAGTCAGGAATAAGTAGAAAGTTGACTGTGCATGCCAATGTGATTGTGTTTCTTGTATATGACTAAAAAATATGAAAATTGCTTTGGAGAATGAATATTGAAATATTAGGTTAAAAATAATACATTTAAGACATGTTTATGAACTTATCTACACCATTTGAAACCATTATCAAAACTTAGAGATTTTGCAAATGTTAGAACTTGCTTGTTACACAAAAAAGTGTCTTCACTTGTAATCTGAGATACTTATCCAATAAAAACAATTTTAAATGTTAAACCAAACATGGATATAATTATATGATGTATTCAACATCCTCTAAAATAAATCCTAGTAGCTGGATTGTACACAATCATCCAACTAAATCAAAACCTATAGGGTTCACATATTTACAAGCAAAATAGATATGCCAACTTCATGAGGATGATTAGTAAATAAAAAGACAATTATTTGAAATATTTTTATTTAAATTAATATATCTGAGTTTAATTTCACCTCCCAAAGGTGTTTGACTCGAAACTTCTCCAACTGTCCATACCAAGCATAAACATGTTGATCACTTCTACATATCTAGAAGGGCAAGAAAGGAGTAGAATATTTTTAGACCATTTTTAGAACTTATAAATCATTTCAATAACTAATATTAGTTTTATGAATATTAAGATACATTAAATGTCCTTCTTCCATGTGACACCTTCCCTCATGGGGTGTACAAGTGCCAAACTCTTTCTTTTCAATTGGTTTCTTGATCTTTAGTTAGATAACATGCAAGATTTATATGGGTTTAACATTATTGATATGTAATCTGACTTATTGGATGTTTTATAGGAAATAAATACACTTTTAAACCTTTAAAACTATTCCACTTGCATTTATGACCCCTAAAATCCTTCTAAATGACTCAAAATGACAAATTGACTAATATGACTAAGACCAAGGCTAAGATGACATTAAATGACATAAAATAACTTATAATACACCACATGACAAGATATTATATCCATAAAAAATCTAAAAATTAAATTTTTTCCCTATAGGGGTCCTAATTTGACCTACAGGGTCAAATTTGGTCAATAAATTGGTGACTCATAGGGGTAGTATGCCTGATATACTAACTAGACTAGTAGCCTTATTATTCCATTGGGATTAGGGATTCATATAAATTTTGAGACAAAAAAAGACCTTTTCAAAAATATTTTATCAATATAATACCAATTAACTACCTCAACCACACAAAACAAAGGACACACACAAAACAAATCAAACTAACCAACAACACACACACCCACATGTGCTCAAGGTACTTAGGGGAATCAAAAAACAAACTATTATGAATAACTAGAAACTAATCATACCTCTTTTCTAGGATAAAAAGGAAAATTCCTTGAATCTTCTTTAGGAGATGAATCATAGTGCCAAGCATGCTTCTTCTTAGATTGGGTGTTTTGTAGATCATACATATTCCCTGGATCTTCACTTAATCTAATCTCAAGTAGATCATCCTTAAATAGGTCTCTAATTTAGATATATTCCTCTTGAAATTATAGGCATATCTCATACTGCTGCCTACTCTTCATGTCATGATCAACTTGTACCTCTTTAGTAGACATGGATTCAAGAGGAGTAGTTTCTTGTTCCTTAGAAGATTGAGGCCAATATAATCTTAGTCCATCCTTTAATAGATGATGTGTTTCTCCCAATTTATGTATCATATGATATCCCATTTTTATTATTTCAAACCTATCATTATGGAATGCATATGCCTCTTGAAAGGACAAAGTTGAAAAGTTATTTCTTTCCATACTCACTTGAGTGTTAAGGCTACCTTCTCCATATTTGAATATATTATAGCCTCCTTGAAGAGGATTATAACCTATTCTAATGACTAAAAACAATTGATCCAAAGGCTGATTAACAACTTTTTCTTTACCATCCATGATATCTTGGATAGTGATGGAATAACTAATGTTAATGTCTTCTTCTTTGGCAAAATAAAAACATTCCTCCATATCAACCCAATGAGAAGTTTCAACACAAGAAAATACTTCTTATCCAAAATTTATGATCTCTTTAGGGATCTCAAGTTGCATCTTAACTACCATATCATTATTTTGGTTCTTAAGGTCTGCAAGATCTTCAACTTCTTTCTCCTTCTTGGTGATGCCAAGACTAGGCATCTTGAGATCATGTGACTTAGCCCTATAAGGCTACCAAGGATTTGTATTTTCCTTAAGAAAGAGTTATATTTTTTTCTCAACCAAATTATCCTCTTTAGGTTCCCTTATCATAGTTCCATTAAGGCAAAAGGTTATGGAGTGAGGAAAATCTGAACTAGTTGGTGGACGTGGAACATAGAACTCAAAATCAAATTAAGAGTGAAATGTAGGGAATTCTTTTAGAAGCTCTTGAGGAGAGGGAGGTATACCTTGGGATAAAATATCTTGGTTTTCCTCCTTTCATTTTATAATCACTTCATTTCAATCTGATTGAGCTTGATCACTCTCTTGAGTAAGGTTAGATGGGGTGTGTTTAGGCATAGGATCTTCTTTTGGGTCTAAACCTTCCATCACATCTTGACTTAGCAATTTCTTCTTTGAATCTAACTCTTCAATTTTCTTGGATAGGTTCTCTTCAAAAAGTCTCTCTTGAAGTTGATAGGAATCATCATGAGGATAAGGAGTATAATGGGGCTAATATGGAATATAAGTGGTCTCTTGAGGAGGGGTGGGAGGGTCTTGCATAAGGTCAAGATCTTTCTCAACTTCACATTATTTATCATTGATTTTCTCCTCTTTATTTCCCAATGATTCCACTATCTAATTATATCTTAGGTTGTTAAGATTAGGAGTTTCTTATTGAGATGGAGATGAAATTTAAGGAGTGGATGAAGTATTCAAGAAACTTGGAATCTCTTTAGGCTTGGATTCTCCACCTTGTCTCTAACTTGGAATCTCATATCTAGAGGTCTCTTCTTGAGATATGGATGTAATGGAAAGGGAAATGAGGGATTTAATTCCACTTATTTTTTTGATGATATAGACTATAGAATTTACTTATTTGCCAACTCAATCTACCTATCAATATTTTCTTCAAAAATTAGGTTTGTCTTCCCAACTCTCTCTTTTAGATGATTGGGAAAAAGATGGATTCGATAAGCTTGATTGGGCTCATAGATAGGGGTCAAATAGGATTGATAGAAATCTTGTGTAAGTGGATATGAATTTTGATAGGTTTGGTGAGGCTACTTCTCATGAATTTTTAGCTTATCTTCCAAGGATGAAACTAGGCCACTCACATCTAGCATCTCACTTGTGAGCCTTTACCAATTGGGTCTCTCAATAGGTGCCCACTCTCTTTTGACCAACTCTAATTCATCTCTCACCTTATGAATTAAATGACTAGGAATCTCTAGACCATGTCCCCTTTGTGTGTCAATATCTATCATTTACCTCTCATAATCTAAGAGAGTTTGCTTGAAAGTGGAAATGGATTAACTTGAGAAGTGACTAGGTTGACTAGGAGGTGCAAGATGTTGAGAAGGATGGTTATAGGGTTGATACAACTCATAACAAGGCTAACAATATTCACGTTAGAGTCAATAGAGATCATGAAAAGGATAATAATATTCACAAAAAGGATGATAGGGAATTCCTTAAGTTTGAAATGTCTCACCAACTTGTGTAAAATAGTACTCAACACCAAGGTCAGCTATGACACTTCATTAGGAAGAAATAACACAAAGAATAATTATCAATAATCTTCAATAGGAATACCTAAATTTATTGACCAACTGATGTAACTTTGGAGTTTCCATTGATGCTTAGATAGATGCATCCAAAGGCTAATGTGTTGAAATACAAAACCAAAAATCTTTCAACTTCTTAGACTAAGATTCCTACTAGGCATGCCAAAAAAAAAAATCACTTGGATTTTCACCCTTTGAGGAGATGTCTCATATCTCTTCATACAAGTTGCATAATTGAAACACCTCTAGGCTTCTGGGTATCCTAAGGATGAGGTAAATCTATAGATAGGGCTAGTTCTCCTGATGTACCACTTTAGGCCACTACTACACCTAAACTTTGTGAGGAAAAAGGGAGAGAGAAAACTAAAAGAAAACTATCCTAAAGGAGGTGATACACAAAATAGGTTGATGACTTCCAACCAGATGCCCTTTATACATGAGATCAAAGGACTAACCAAACATACACTTTTCCAATTTGAATCTTATCACATCATTATGAGGTTATGGATGAATGTTTAGCCTAGGAGGGATAGACAAGAGGCCTTTAATGGAATTAGTGAATAGGCTAACTCACTTAACCTTGACACTTCCTAGAACACTTCACATGACCTACAAGAAGAAGCTATAAATAGGTAAGAGAATGAGACAACATGCTAATGAATCCATAGTCTTCACTAAGAAAGATCCATCATTCAAGTAGACACACTATAAATAATTATGGAAGAGGTAAAAATAAGTAATCTTATTAATCAAATAGTATGTAAATGAGTAGGGATTTTCCATACTCAGGTGGAGCATAAGTTACAAAGGCCAAAATGGCTAATTCTTATAAAACTTGAGAGAGAAATCCAAATGTCACAAGGACACTTTTCAAGATAATAAAATTAGTTACACATGCATGACAAGAAGATTTTAAATGAACCATGTAAGGTTAGGAAGCACAAGTGTGACTCCAAGTCATGAAACTCTTGAAATGTGGCATAGGAGTTCTCATTCTAGCTCAAAACATTTGCTTCATGATTTAACCTTGTTTGAACATCCTAAAAATGATTATGTATAATTTTTATGACTAGAATGAGAGTTAAGGATTTCATACATGCCTTTCCATCATTTATTATAGTCCTGATTATCTGAAATCTTCCCAAAATAAGTTATCACCCTCTGTAGTTAAAATAATTTTTCTTTCCCACACCTTACACACTTGGCCTAAAATTTGGATATAATTTCCCATGAAAATATATAAAATTGATTTGATGACATGTTTTAATACCCTCCATATCTTTTTATTTCTTAGGTATACCTTTAAAATCCTTCTTATTGAAGTTTTCACACTTCTCACCATCACGTTCACTATGTCAGTTTTGACTGGCTAAGATAAAGTAGCTATTTGAGTCACTTAGGATTTGTTCTGAGGTATGAAATTGAAAGGGGGAGTTATATTAAGTCCTAATATTCCCTTATATGTGATTTTCATCTCTTGAAACCTCTTAGAACCTGTACAACACATAAAATAATCAAAAGTACCCTATTTTGTACTCCATTTGTATAGTTCCATATAACTAAAAAGGATGGAAAGGAGCCTAAAATATTCCTCTAAAATTTTCAATCACTTTCATGGTCAAACTATTCCACTAGAGTGGCCTTCCATCTTTATTTCCTTCATCGAGTCCTTCCAAGGGTTTAGCAAGGGTTTAGGCCTATTTTTACTCTTAATATTTATTCATAAATATGGAACATTAGAAATGAAAAACAATCTCACAATAATTATTTTTAAGACCCTATTAACCACCTTAAACTTCCTTTACTCCATTTAAAGTGTCAAGGGATATATGAGAAATCAAACCTCTCCTATCAAGCTTGTTTCTCATTTGCACAGGCCATAATATGGTTTTTAAGCCCAAAAATGGATTTCTTGTGCTTTGTCTACCAACCAAAAGAATTTAAACCTCTTTTATGATCCTAAAAACATGATCCAATCCATTTTAGTGATCATTTTAGGCTAGAAGGGTGAATGACTCCCCATTTGGACATTAGGCCTAAACCTTGACTAACAGGCTTGAGTTGTTTATAGTCCAAAATGACCTTTTGATAGCTCTCCCTACAAGGTGAAATCCTTAAAATTTATTGAATTACCTTAAAAACATTACCTAATATGTTTTAATTCTCATCTCATGATATAGTTTAATTTGACCTTTCATTTGGACCTTAGGTCAAAACCCTATCTAAAAGTCTTGACTGCAACCTTGAGGGTTTAGACTTAATTATTAGGTTTCCTCCTTATATTGTTTGTTTTTCATGTTTTCATATATTTTTTTCAGCTTCAAAAACCTTTTTTATGTTCCAATAAACTTTTGGTTCACCCTTTCATCTTCATTTCCTAAGACTATAAGTTTCATGCACAAAGGGAGTGCCCTCTATTTGAGACAAAATAGAGGGCACTCCCATATTTCCTTAGATAATGGTGATTATTTTATAGGATTATATATGTTTTATTTAAAATATCTATAAATATTTATTCCTTTTTCAATCCATTTGACCTACCAAAATCTTTCAAAACCAAGACAGACTTGTGTGGAGAGAGAATTATGTGTAGGCCTTTCCCAAAGTGGACTGTAAGATGCATAATTAGAACCTTATCCTTGATTTTTTTGTTTTTTATTAGGGTGTATTAATTCCATAAAAATATTTCACCAAGTTTTTCCAACCAATTCATCACCCCATCTTGTACATGCTTCTTTAGGATTGAGTACAATATGATTGTGATTATGTTTTATTGCAGAACAGGGGCCCACCTATAGATATAACTTAGTGCTTGGCATGCATTTACGTTTTTATACCTCATATATATATATATATATATATATATATATATATATATATATATATATATATATATATATATATTATATAATTTAATATTATTTTTAACTCAAATCAATTCATTTTCAAACCTGATCTCTATTTGGTTCACTTGCTTCCTCTCATTGTTACACCACAGTCATTTATAGTTGGTTGTAGGTGTATATTTCACTTTAGGGGACACTCGTAGATGTTTGTATGATAAAAACCCCATATAATAACCTATCTTCTTGGTATTCATGTTCAAAAAAATTCACACCATTCTTTATTTCCACTATGCTCTAGGTCCTCAAGAAGGAAACACCTTCTCAATCTTGCACCTTAAGTTGGTTATAAGTTGGCATTTTATGTGATGTGACACCTGTAAGTGTAAGTTAGGACCCCAAATATTATATATCAACCTTGGTTAATGATTATTTAGATAATTAATTATATTTTCACCATATAAAACCATTTTATCATTGTGCTATTGTTTATAACTATCAACTTGGAGTGTAAGGTCACTCAAAACTTCCAATCTTGTAGATAACATTGACTATTTTCAGAGCATGAAAATGTAACTTTGTGCTTCCCAACAACCATTATCCACTAATATTCTACCTCCAAATTTTTTCAAATTCATTATACTATGTAGGGTCTATAATATTTGTCCATTTATATGCCTCAAATATCTTATCAACATTTTAATATGGCCTTGGTCAAAAGCCTCAGACCTCTATTTTCCCATTCTAGGGAAAAGGTCCATGTATATTGTTATTGGATCTTTGGAAGGTTGTTCTAAACTTAAATTTGCCAATCCACACCTCAAATAGGTCTACAATTATAAACCATACATTATAAAACTCAAAAAAGGATTCACTATGCTCTAATTTCCCTAATTGACACCTCAGCTTCCTGTTAACACCACCTGTAGGTGGCTATTGTCATGTACATGTAGTGGGTCTTTTAATGGTTCCTCATTAGTTTTCTTACCAATCTAAAAAAAGGGCATAAAATGAACCTTAATTTACACTAGTAATTCCAAAATTTCCTTCTCATGATCCAACACTTCAAAAGGTTCTTTAACTCCCTATTAAACCACCTGTAGGTGGTTATTTCATAATGCAGGTAGATAATGTGTTTAAGTAATGGTCATGGGATGGGTAGTGTGCATTTTAATTTGAATTTAATGGGTTAAAAACCTATATTAATACATTAAAATTAAATCCTCACACTTAAAATTTATTTAAACCACTACTAAGGCTTTCATGACATCATCATTAGATACCTATATGTGCATCTTGATTGGTATGTAGGCAATAAGCATGAATTATAGTAATGTACCAAAGAATATAATTTTATAGTTACTTGACCTCCTATTATGATGTTGAGATGAAAAATAATTATGTTTCAATACTTAATAAAATATATCACACTTCCTTTTCAATGTGAAACTCCTCAAGCACCATGATTACAGTTAGGAACAAGCAAAACATTGATTATGCATGCCAATGTGACTATGTTTCTTGTATATGACTGCAAACTATGAAAATTACTTTGGATGATGAATATTTAAATAATATTGGACTAATAATAAATTTAATACATGGCTATGAACTTATATACACCCTTTTAAACCATTATCAAATCTTGGAGATTTTGCAAATGGTAGAAAGTTGCCTATTACACAGAAAAGTATCTTCACTTCTAATCTAAGATAATTAGCCCATGAAAACACTTTTAAATTATAACCCAAACATTTATATAATTATAATATGGAATAAACATCCTCTATAATCATTCCCAATAGTTGGATTTTACATAATCATCCAAACTAAAGTAAAACCTATAGGGTTCATAGACTTACAAGCAAAATACATATGTCAACTTCATGAGGATGGTTCATAAATCACATTCCACCATTATTTGAAATATTTTTATGTAAATTAATTTTTATAGGTGTTATTTCACCTTCCAAATGTGCTTGACCTGAAACTTCTCCAATTGTCTATACCAAGCATAAATATGTTGATCACTTCTGCATGTCTAGAAGGGAAATAAAGGATTAGAACATTTTTGGGCCTTCTTATAACTTTAAAATAATTTCAAGAAATAATATTATTATTAATATTAATATATGTTATATTTCCTTTTCCCACATGTCACCTTCCCTCATGGGCCATACAACTGCCAAACTCCCTCTTTTTAGTTGGTTCCTTGATATTCAGCTAGATAAACTATAATATTTAGGTGAGTCTAACTTTATTATAGGTAATATGACTTATTGGACATTTTATAGTAAATAATGACACTTAGGCACCTTGAAAACCATGCCACTTGAATTTATGACCACTAAAAGCCTTCTAAATGACTCAAAATGACAAATTAACTAATATGACTAATACCAAGGCTATTATGACATTAAATGACATTTAATAACTTATAATACACCCAATGACAAGATATTAGACCCCTAAAATATCTAAAAAGTCATTTTTTTACCTATAGGGGTCCCAATTTGACCTCCAGGGTCAAATTTGGTCAAAACATAGGTAGACCTTGGATCATAGGATGAAGGAGATACCTTCTACCCTTTTTCAACATATAATTTTCCTCCATATTAGAAAGGTTTTCTTTGCTTAAGGGGACTCCAAACCCTTATATTTTCATGAAACAATCATGCACAATAAATTAGGGCTACACATTGATTATAATTTTCCCACAAATCTTTTGGAGAAAACCCCACATTTGGTTGAGGTTGAATACCCCATGAATTCCAATATGGTTATTTTTAATAAAAGGGAAAATCTTCCTAAAGCTCTTTTGAAATACAAGCCTAAAGAAAATGATTTTTTAATAATCAACAAGTTATAATGACCTTGTAATGATACTAGTCACCTTGACCATGTTTACAATTGAAATCATCAATATCATAAAATAAAGATACACGATTATACTTAATTTTGAACCACATGGGCTGGGAACTTTCAATATTTCTGCATCTCAAGACCAAGAAACCTAAGAGAGGTTAGCTAGCATAGTAGATATTTTCATGGTTGATATTTTTGAAAATAAAGAGATTTCCCCTAAACACAATGATGATTCTCATTTTACACATGATCAATGAGTCCTTAAGTATGATGGGTCAAACTTTCATCTTGGTGTAGGAGAAGTCATCCTGATCTCCCAAGAAGGATGAATCATTCCCTTCATTTCTAAATTGGACTTTGAGTTTAAAAATAATAGGGATAAATATTAAGCCTTGTTACTTAGAATGTTGATCACCAAATGATTAGGGTTAAAAAACCTAAAGATCTAAGGCGACTCATAACTAGTCACTAATCAATTCTCAAATATTTACTAGACTAAAGTTGAACATCCTTAACCCTAAAAAAATGTTGTGCATGAATTTTCTAGATATTTTAAATTTCTCTTCATAGAATCCATCCCTATGGAAAATAATTAGATATTGAATCTATGGTTACTTCCTCATAATGCTTTGATCCTCATCCTATGATACTTGAAAAAAAAATTATAGTCTTTGTCAGGACAAATCCCCTTGTGCAAAAATTATCCACTAATCAAACTCTCACTCATATTGGGAAAGATACTATCCAAATAGTCCTTGACTTAGTGGAAAATTATGAGGCCAATATATAAATCCTATGAACTTATGACAACCTTTAATATTTCCATGATAATAAAGGCTTCACTCTTACCTTTTATCCTGTCTACCGTCAAAGGTGAATATCATGATTCCTATTTCAATATTTAAGATTGCATATCTTCTAATGATGAAATTACTATCTTCAATGCATAAGGTGAAGATTATTATCTTCCTCCTACACTAAAATAATTTGAAGGAAATGCCTTCCTCATAGAGGATAAAATTTATATAAACATAAGGACTAAAGAAATCACTAGAATCCTCAAAATTAATTTTTCATTCTGACCACAATAAGTTTAAGACCATAAATAGTTACTTACCAATATTTCCCAATATTTTGCCTTTTCCTACATAGATAAGGTAGTTTTTAAACCTAAAATAGTCATTCATTATTTTGTTACAATGCCTGAAGTGTTTTCCATAAAATAAAAATCTTAGGCCAATCAATCCCAAATTTTAATTAATGGTAAAGGAAGATGTTATTAATCTTCTCAAAGGATGGTTCATAAAACCCATGGACTATTCTAAATGGATATCCAACATTCTTCTCATTATCAATAATGGAAAAATCAAGATATACATTATTTTTTCTGATACCATTGAATGTCATAGGAGAAGTTACGATAGGTTATGAGTTTTTTAACCTTATGGATGGTTTCTATGGATATAATCCAATCTACATCTCTAATGAGGATTAAATCAAAATTCCCTTCACTATGCCATGGGAGACCTTCTTATATGCAATCATGTCTTTCATCCTTAAAAATGATAGGCTAACATATCAGAGGGCCATGACCCATATTTTTCATGATCTTATCCAGAATAAAGATGAGTTTTATGTGGATGATATCCTAATAAAATCAAGGTGAATTATTTAACATTTAAAATTGCTTCACGCCATTCTCACATGTTTGATTGAATATGGTGTCACCCACAATCCATAAAAATGTGTGTTTGGAGCCATAGGTGGAAAAAACCTTGGTTATATTTTCTCTCAACTCAGAATTGATATTTACCTAGATAAGATATGCATGATATTAAACATTCTCCCCATAAAAATGTATTAATAATTAGATCATTCCTAGGTAATTATAGGCCATTAAATGGTTTATACCTACCCTTACTTATGTATTTCATATGATAAACAACTTTATTAAAAATGCAAGTGGTTTAACTTGAATAAGTGACTATTAAGATGCATTTGAAGTGGTAAAGCATTTTATTATGTCTCTTCCAACACTCATGTCACCCAATCTTGACAAGCCTCTCATGCTTTAGATTAGGGATACTAAGGTATATCTCACATGCATGTTAGCCTAGGATGATGATTATCATAAGGAATGTGTCATATATTTCATTAGCCTCACTCTTATTGACTATGAGAAACATTATACTTAATCATAAAAAAGAGTGTTTGGACATAATGTTCATAACCAAGTGATTATGACATTACATGCTTAACTAATAAATTAGGGATATATTAAGGTACTAAGCCTAACAAACACTATTAACCTAATCATCCCTTTCATGAAAGGTTGGGTGTTTTATCATACTTTTGATCTAGTTAGAGATCATGTATGTCAACCAAAATTATATTAATGGAAAAATAATTATTTATTAGTTGGAACATTATCCCTTGAAAATTAATGATCTTATTAATACCTATTTTCCTGATGAGCTAATCTATTACATATATAAACTTATCATCGTTCCTCTCCTTATTATAGTGACATCATCAACTATTTAATTGATCATACTTATCTTGAGGGTGATAATTGATAGTAGAGGTCATGCATTCAAATAATTTCATCAAAATACACTATTATATATGAGGATATCTATCATAAATCCTTTGATGGTATGTTATTAAGGTGTGTCGACCAACATGAGTTAGAAAATTTCCTATTTCATTATCGTAATGTTATTTGATTGGGAACTTTAATGGCCACATAACTTTCTATAATATCCACATGATCGGATACTTATTTCCCACTCTTAAACATGATTTTTTTGATTATGTGAGAAAATGTGAGACATGTCAACACTTCTCTCATGAGATTCACATCCACATTATGGAACTAAAACCCATTATCACCTCATGGCCCTTTTCCCCTTGGGGTATATTTTTGATTAGAAATAATTATTTCTCCACCTAAAATGGTCACCATTTAATCATCATAGTCACTGATTATTTCATTAAGTGGGTAGCAGCCATGGCTCTAACAATGATTACAAAATTAGTCATCACTAAATTTATTTTTAACCAAATCATTTATCATTTAAGAGTCCCACAAGTCATTGCCATAGAGAATGGGTCTCCTTTCAATAACAGTAAAGTCTATGAAGCATGTAATAAATCATATATATCCCATAACATAGCCTCTTTATAATATTTTAAGGCCAATGGCCAAGCTAAGGATATGAATAAAAAAATAAAGTTAATCCTGGTCAAAATTGTTAAAGACAATAAAAAGAGATTGGCACTTGCAACTCTATCTAGCAGTATGGGTTTATAAGATGATTTCTTGCATGCCCATAGGGATAGCCCCATATTCCCTTATTTTTGTATTATAATATATTATACCCCTTTAATTATAAATCATAATCATACAAATATCTCTTTAAGGTTTTATAGACAATAAGAATATATAAATACATGAATAGAGTAGGTAGAGACCTTAGATAGAAATGGGCTTGTGTCTACACAAAATCACATTAATTACATAGAAAATATGTGCCAGTAGTACAAAAAAAAATTAAAATAATGTCATATACATGTTTAAATCAACAAAAACAAAGGAGAAGGTCAAAAATTTAGACCCAACTAGTTAGGTCCCTATTTAATGACTGAAGATTTTTACAATGGATATTATCGATTATGCACTTTAGAGAGAAAGTATTTGGTATGTGAACTATTTTTACCTTAAAAAATTTTATATCTATTTACTAAATTTAAAATTTACCATGTTACATTACATTATCCATTGTTTACATGTTGTCTTTCATATCAGATGTCATGTTTGGTGATTATTTGGTTGTCAATTCATATAACAAAAAATTTCATAATGTAACTCATCATCTCATTTAATTTTTCATATTACCCTATTATACTATGGAAAAAATTATCAAAATAATCATTATGTTATTTATTTTCATAGTTCTTATGAGCAAAGTGTACCTCTCTTTCCATACACCTTCTTACAAAACTTGGAAAATGCTAGCCTACAACCTAGTCTAGAAGCTTATCCATCGCAGTCTTCTCTTATAGTTACCTCTAAGCATAAAAACATTAACATGCTCATAAATAGGTAACCTTTATTGACTATATTAGTATTTGGTTATGATCCCTTAAATCTTATTGGTTTCATGGGTCCACTATTTTGGTGTAATGGCCTTAAAAAAATATGTGATAAATGGAAAGAAAGACACTCATATGAAAATCAAAAGTTTGTGTTAAAAAAAATCTAAATATCACATCTCTCACCCTTAACTAACATTTTTTGTATATCCCTCTCATCTTACTAGTTGTGTGGGGTTAACATTAGGTAGATATGTATTTATTCACCTACATATAGTCTTTAGTGATGAGCCCATGTCTCTTCCTAGTCGCATGAGACTAAGTTTATGGGGTTGCAAAGAAAATTAATAATCAAATACAAAATAAATGTCAAATAAATATGTGTTCAATAAGAGTTATTCAAAAGGATTGTTTACATGTATATGTTTAAAAGGGTAACTGTATCCCATTTACTGATTCTACCAGGGCTTGTTAGCTTTAGGTGAAGCCAAAAAGTTAATGTTTTATAAGTTTAAAAATAAGTACGCTTTCCACACTTTACTTGTAAGTATTAGGTCATCTTACTTTTATGTGTGAATTTTTGATGTATAGTTTTCATTTTAATATCTCATGCATACCATTATTCCCATTTTATTCCTTTACTATAAGTTAAAAGTCACATGATATGTAATCTAAATAACGCGATCATCACCTATAAAATATTTGTTAGCACATTTATAGTTATATATATATATATATATATATATAAATGTGCTAACAAATATTTTATAGGTGATGATCGCGTTATTTAGATTACATATCATGTGACTTTTAACTTATAGTAAAGGAATAAAATGAGAATAATGGTATGCATGAGATATTAAAATGAAAACTATACATCAAAAATTCACATATAAAAGTAAGATCTCATGCATACCATTATTCCCATCTTATTCCTGTACTATAAGTTAAAAGTCACATGATATGTAATCTAAATAATGCGATCATCACCTATAAAATATTTGTTAGCACATTTATAGTTATATATATATATATATATATATATATATATATATATATATATATCCATAACATTATAGCATTTTCATATATTTTGTTTCCATAATATCATATATATATATATATATATATGAGATTATGGAAACAAAATATATGAAATATATATATATATAAGCATTTTTCATAGTATTATCAAAAACATAAGAGATACATGTTATATCATCACATACCTAATCATCTAAAGTGCATAAACTAAAATATCATACATATAAATTAAACACATAAAACTTAAATGTAAAGTCACTAAAATATAACATCACTAAAATAGGCTAGAATGTAAACATATATATCATAATAATTTATATTTTTTATGTTCATTTTTTTTTAAGTACAATCCACCTCCACAAAGGGAAATCTATCTAAAAATATCAAAAGATCAAAAATATAGTAATTTATATCATATATTATAAGTGATATTAAGACCCTATCCTCCTCCTCTAGGAGGAATCTAATGCTGGATAATTTCATGGAATATGGCTATTGAGTTGCCTCATACTAGTGCCTACCTAAGAGGTTATCTCTCCCCCTACCTATTGGCTCAAGTAATACCAACCCCCTCTCCTATTTATAACATCAATAAGATCCTACACATAAGTCTATGTCATGATGGGTATCACCTCCAAAATGTTTTTATATACCATCAGACTGGCTAGTGTCATAGATACATGTTAAAGTAGGGAAAAAAATGTTTGTGTGTTTACTTATCCCAACAGGTAGTCCTATATCAACCAACAGCTAGTCATGAGTCATGTTGATCCTCATCTAAAATAGGTTAATCAAGGTGTCCCTAATAATATTCCTCTAGCCTATGGATGTATTTTTAACCAAAAATAAACATATAGACATTAAATACAATCATATGAAAATAAAATGAATAAATCAGCTAAGTAATGCTAAAAATAAATAAATATAGACTTAAAAAGAGAAAATGAAATGTTTTACTTGGATATTATTCATGCCATTCAGGGTTTAAATCATCCTCATAGTCATTATCCTCATCCTCATCTCCCTCCTCATATATCTCAACAAACCCTAGATCCTCTCCATCCATTATATGCTTTTACTACAAGGGATCCTACTATGGTGGTGGTGGTGGTAAAATCTATTATTGTTGGCTTTCCACCAACATTTCCACTAGAATGGCCATAAGTATTTGACCTCCCCATCCTCATTCTATATTTTTATATGGTCCTTCATATGCCCTTCTCATCTTATCTAGCCTCATGATAGGTATTATTCGTGTTAATGGATGCCATACCAATCTCCCAAGTCTCCTAACCTTGACCTCTATAATTCCCCTATATATAATTAGAGGCATGGGGAAGTTGCCTAAAACAAGAAACCCAAACTATTTTGACACCCTATAAAAAAGGTGAACCTATTTCTAGAATCACATCTCTAAATTATTTTGATCTAACAATCACTATGAGGTACACTCCCTCATTGACCCACTGACTAAACATCCCCTAGGAAGGAAAAGATACTAGATCAATGACTATCAAAGTCCTGATATCTTGAGGTATTACTTTAAATGGCATCATATCTATCTAGTTTGAGGCTCTGATAGATAAGGCATCCACATATATAACCCGTATCTAGTATGAAATCATCTTCTTATATACCCAACTCATGATGAGCATGGGGTGGTTGATTGAGAGAGCCCCTAACTACATAATTTTTTATAGGTCCCTATAGGTGTAGGTAAGTACCTCTTAAACCCATGAGTAATGTAGGTCCCTCTCTTCAATTTTTTGCATGATGGGTGATTGAATGTATAGTACCCTATATGTTCCCTTTTCTCCAACCAACTAGGAGGCAATGATCTTAATAATCACCTTATGATAGTTTACAATGGTAGATCCCTCAACCCCAAAGATCCTAACTCCACACTTTAAACCCACATTAGGTGTATCCACATCCCTAAATTACTCCACATAGACAAAACCCTCTACCCTATTGGTATCATCCCATAGGGATACAATTCAACCTATTTTTTATAAGCCTATAATCTAGTAAATTACAATGAAAGTGATTGTCCACTCTCTAGTAGCCTTTAAAAACTAGAAGGTGTTCTAGTCCATATACTATTATGTGAAGAGATTGCAAAGTATTCTGAGTGATGGGGGTATGATCCCCACCCCAATAGTATATAAAATTTTATATCTATCTTAGATGGCTAACTTATTAGCATTCAAGAGTACCATAATCAATGGGAACCACTCTTACTCCTTGACTTGGATCAGTCATATGTAGTCTCACTACTCTGAAAGGCACCTCAAATGAATCCTTAACCCATTTTATGTCTTAAAAAATGATTGAAAATTTTTATTTTTGCCTTTGAGACAAAACCACATTAACAATTATGAAACTACACTAGTGGTTATATCTTAAACTATAGTGGTTTTGAAAATACCACATTCATGGTGGCTATGCCACTACCTTTCATATAGGATGTATTGGTCATGTAACCAACACATCAAAAATGTAATCATTAGTTAGAATGATGGTTTCATCCTGATGTGGTAGTTTTGACCATCATTTGAATCCTAACCCAAAATCCTAAAAAGACCCAAAATTCACCTAAAATAATAAAATTTTGACATTTTCTTAAACTTACCAACCCCCAATCCCATTCATGAAAAAATTAATGGATCTAAATACATTTTTTAGTAAAAATTTAAAATTGGGGAAATAATAAAAATAGTCAAAACCAACTTGAAACTAACACACTCCTCTTTTTAGTATGTTTTCCATCCTCTCATTATGCTCATCAATTTGGCTAATATCTAGATTAATTTTGTCATTGTGAATCTATATCTCAAAAATATATTAAATCAATTTGCATAAATGATCTCTATTTTTTTATTGTTTTTAACATATAGGCCTTTTAATTAGTTGTGTTTTTAAAAAAATCTATTTTTGGTATTTTTCCTTATAAAAATCATATTTTATTCTTATATATATTATTTTTTTTTGAATTAATGTTATTCATTTCCAATAACTAATGAATCTAATGGGTTTCTTTTCTTGTAGATTGTTTGTGTTATTTTAGTTTTGCAATACACAACACTCAATGTTAGATTCAGTCCCTTGATGGGATAGTTTAGGTATTATACTCAACCCTACATATATGGTAAATACTATCATCCATGTTTTTATTAGTTAGGACATTTTCTACTTTTTCATGAAGCTACACTTGAATCTCATTTTTTTTGTAGGTTGCAACAAAGTCTCAACTAGCTTCATTATGCCACAAAGGTAAGTAGGACAATTTTTATAAACCTTATTTTTCATCTGGTGTAATATTAATTAGGAACACACCCTTATCAATTCATGGTGAGGTGTCATATCAAGGGGAAATATGTAAGCACCCAAGGATTACATTATGCAACACTTTTGTAAAAATCTGATGATGATGCAATGATCTTTGAAATAAACTCAAGCTTATTGATCAGTGTTTTGATTCAACCAACAATAGTTTGGGGTTTTTAATCCCTATCTCTCATAAAATGAGATTAACATGAATTAATCTCCCTATGCTCTTGGTAACCACATCTTGGTACATAGGGTAACCTAATTAGCTCATTGTGACCATTCCACTTCAAGGGGCTTTAGTGAAATTGACTCTAGATGATGAATCAATATATAAACACTATGAAACTACATTATTCCTCCATTAATGTATTTTAAAATTCTTAAATAGTGATGGAAAACATTTAAGAATCAGGATTTAACATATAAGTGGATTTATATTAGTTATAAGCTAACACATTGATTAAAAAAAAGCAAAAGAAAAGGGAAAAGGGAAGAAAAACCCTTATACCATAGATATTAAGTCATAATATCTAATTGAACAAATCTCATATAAACTAGCCCTCAACCAAGTGAGACCTAGCAAAATTCCATCTAAAGGATGGTGCAAGAGTCTAGGGATAATTTATTATGAATAAAAAGGAGCATAACCACCATAAAAAAATGTGTAGGAAATGGTTATTTGATTACAAAACAATCTAAATATAAAATGTGTCTTATTTATTGATAGTGGTGATATTTAAAATAGTCATTAAAAAACAAGATTCACTTACATAGGAGTAAGAAAAATACCACTCTATATTTGCATTAAATATTGAAAACAAATGGGCATTATCTCTCTAATCCTAAAAAGATCATCCCTCCTATCACCAAATATGTTGATCATTATTTTGATGGGTCCAATAGTAGGTGGCAGTTGTTAATCCATGTCTCTCATAAAAGGAGACTCATGTGAATTAAAATATCCAAGGTCTTGGTTATCATGTATTACTATGTAGGGTAACCCAGTTGGCTCATTGTGACTATTTCATTTCAAGGGGCTTTAGTGAAACTAACTCTAGATGATGGATTAAGATATAGACACTATGAAAATACATTAGTACACCACTAATATATTCTTAAATTATTAAATAATGATGAAAAAAATTCAAAAATCATGATTTAACATTTAAAATGGATTACTAAAGTAAATGAAATGGAAAAAGGGAAGAAAAAGTCATGTTACCATAGAGATGAAGTTGTCGTGTCTAATTGAACAAAACTAATATAAACTAGTCTTCAATTGAGCTAGACCTAACACAAATCCAACTAAATGATAGTGTGATATTATATGGAGAAGTTTTTTTGAACAAAAAATATCATAACCACCATAAAATGATGTGTGAAATGGCACCTAACTACACATAACACATATCAATAGGCATATTGAGCCCCCATGTCAAACAATGATTGAGTAGGGAGAAGAAAAGTGGAATGACCCTAAAACTAGAGGACACATTTGGGATGACATTATAAATACACTATCTTAAATTTTATTCTTTTTTATCCTATTATAACTATCAAAGGAAAATATGGTAAGACAGGGTTCATATGCAATAATAAAGGAGATACATGAGATAGCTCTGAACCAAAGAGAAATCAAAAAGTGTCATATTATGGATAATGGTAAAATTATAGGGTAATAAAATAGTGTTCAAATATTTATGGCATGTAAATAAGCATGATTATAATAATCTCTTACATGCCATCGGCTACACATGGCCTGACCATGATCAGTAAAGTGAGTGGAAGGAATCACTTAGTGATTTTGAGCAATGATTTTCTTGCCTAGTCAAAGAAAGGCATGGCATGTGCATATAAATCAATCAAGGATTTAAAAGACAAAATTTATCCTTAAATATTCATGTAAATTGGTTATGTACAAGCATGGAGTGTTAATCTCAATGTAATCCCACCAACCCTCTACTACCAAAGTTAAAATTTAGTATCTACAAGAGCATGGTCAAGATGACATGTCTTTTAGATCTTTAACTCCACCTTCTAATCACATTGGTGATTCTTTGTAACCACCCCATTATTAGGATTAATTTGAATCTACATAGGCCTACGTGTCTATATAATATTGAATCATTCATTTTAATAAGGGATAATCTTTTTAGGGTTAGAGAGGTTATGCCAATTTATTTTTCAACATTTTCTTATTTTCTAGATTAGTTTTTTTGAGTCAAGGCTATTTAGAAGCCATGTCTATAACTCACATGACTATTTTATAAACATCTAAGTGATTCCTTTTAATGTAAATATCTTTATCTAAAATCTTTGTCATTTGATATACTTAGTATATGAATGTATATGGTGAACCTATTTTCATATTTGGATTTGCTTCTTCATTCTATAGACTCTTACACCATCTTTAGTTGGATTTTTTCTAGGTTTATCTCAACTAAGGACTGGTTTATCTATGGACTTGTCTACTCAAGAGGAACTAACTAAGTCCATTAGAAAGTGGACTCTTCTCTTTCTCCTTGCCCTTCCCTCTCTTTTTTTATCAATATGTTATATTAGATTAGTTTACTATCTAAGTTGCAATAAGAATCTAATACTTTATATTGATTACATACTCTTTTATTTATTTTTCATTTATACCTTATTAAACCTATAAATAATAGACATTTCCTTTTGAATTAGTTATTTGTATTCATATCTAGATCATTATGTTAGCTCCCTTAAGGCATAAGATCTATTTTTAGAATGCATATGATTAGTCTAAAATATTCATCAAATCCCTTTGAAATGGAATGGTCTCAATGAACCAACTAGGTTACCCAATGTACCAAGACTTAGTAACAAGACCTTGGGGATATTCATTCCTATGAGTCTCATTTTAGGAGAGATATGGATTAACAACCCCCGATTATTATTGGCTACATTGAGAGACCCATCAGCAGGGCCTAGTTTAGTCTAACATTTTTGATCCCTATTATATTCTTTACCTCTCTTTTGACCTTGAAATTTCCATTTTGAGTCATTTTTGGCCTTATTCTTTGAGTTTATTCATTGATTAAAAAAAACCACTCTTCATTTCATAAACCTCATCTATGTGATGAAATCTCATCTTCATTGTGCAAACTACTAAAATGGATTCCTAAACTACCATAGTTGTGTCATTACGTGTGTCTTGGTTAAGTCATTTTTTTGGTTATTTTATTCATAATATGAGGTATTTTCCTAGCCTTATATGGTGGTTTCATCTCTATCACCTACAAATAATGATGGTTTCATCAAAGCTTATTTGTATTCTAAATTTAGCATCTAAAACATGAGTTCTCACACATTTTGCATGATTTTTTTCATGCTTCTTTATTTATTTTCTTTGTTTTTTCCTTAATGACAACCCAACTCAATCCTACTCTTATTTTTATTAATCCCCATCCTTATTATGATTATATTTTAGTTAAATAATGGTTAAAATCACCCTCACAACCTCCTTGCTTATTCTATAAGTATATTAATTTTAGATGAATTTTATATCTAAATTTTTCATTTAATATTGGTGTTTTCAATATATATAGAACCTAAACCCACTTGATTCAATTTTTGGAAAATTTTTCCTCCATATTTGGTCATATTTTTGGTCATTATACATAGTTTTAGAGGAGAAAGTCCACTAGATTAGCAACATAGTCTTTATTATCAGTGGATCAACCAACCATAGTATAGTTGAACTCTTATACAAAGTTGTTTATTCATTTTTATAATTATTTTTATACTATAATTTCTTATATATTTCCTATGGATATATTTATTGGATAATCTATCTTACTTATGATGTTTTACACAACAAATATCTTTCTTCACTTAGTTAAAACCATTGACTAGTTTGGAAGATTTGTTTCAATTTTATTGTCATGTATTATCTTATAATAATTTAGTTTACTTTATTCAGTATATTATCTTAATATTCAAAAATTTATAATAAAATGAAAATAAAATAAATCTCTCTCTTTCTTTTATTACACCAAAAACATAGTCTAGATTTCTTGCTTTAAAGTTACATATTAGTGTTTTTGAAAGAACATAGTGTTTTCACATATTTTAGGGTAAAAAAATAAAATTAAACAGCATGTATAGACATAATATATTAGTTTATTTTCATTTTTATACAAATTTCCATTCATAAACAACTTTTGACAACCAAACACCCATAAAAACATAAACAAATTAGATAGCCCAAACCTGACATATTAAGATCTAGAATTTCATTATTGCATAGTGAAATAAAATTATGTTAAAACACTAAATTAAAAATATAAACATATTATATTTAAATTATTTCATTAATATATCATTTCACTTCATAATAAACACTTAAATACTTTCAAAACTAGGTTCTAGCTTGCTTATGTAGGGACAAATTTTCTAAATTCTAGTAGCCTTACTTGCTAGGGTTTTAGATTTCATTTTTCATGTTAGGAAAAAATATATTTAATAATATAATATCACCTTATTTTCATAATAAAATAATAAAAAATATATCTTAGTTCATTTTAACTTGCATTAGATAAATCATTTCACAACATAGGAAAAGTTATAAAATCAACACTTGCATACTTCTTCTAAATTTTGATTTCTATATTTTCATGCATTTAATACATTTTAAAAAATTATTATTTCATCATTTAATTTTAGTTATTAATTTTATTATTTAATTTTAATCAAGTAGATTAATTCAATTACTTTTATCAAGCATTGCCAAAACACCTCCAAATATTCCAAGAGCCTGATTAGGACAAGCACAAGCCTTCAAACCTTGATTCAAAAACAAAGAACAAAAATTATATCATTACAAAAATATCATTTGATCAAGATAATATGATTCATTACACACATATAAAACTTTTATTTTTCTCTTTCATGAAACTTATAGAGCATCCTTCTCTCATTAGAGATGGTCTTTTACCTAGGATTAAATATCTTATTCATGTAAGTAATTTACAAAGTGACATTAGTGTAGAAATTAAATAATAAATTTTACATTCCACCCCATCCCACATCTCATTTTTAACTCAATTAACTCTCTTTATGATCAATAATGGATCCCTAGTCCTCCCATAGTCATTTTACCACAAAACTAAGGTCACCAATACAATATCATCCAAGCCTAGTCATCCACTTCCCCTTTACTTTTATCCTCAAGACTATCCTCATAAAAATTTAATTCACTTTATGTATTAAATTTATGTGTCATATCTATCCTAACATGATTGATCAAATTACCTAATTCATTCAACTGAACCACACCCACTTCATTGTTCCTAAAATTGATCATAAACTTTGTTATCTCATCATCATTGACACAAAGGGACCTTGGATTTTTGTCTCTTCCCAATTATACACCCTCAATGAAAATTGTGACATGGTATATATATTATATTACCTTGACAATAATCCCTTATCACCCATCATCCAAAACCTTATTCCTCAAATAAATTATACCAATCCTTAGATTCACGCATCCATATATCCACTATATCACTTACCTCGACTAGACCTCAAGAAGCCAAGTGAAAAGGTTATCATGTTTATTTATACATGTACATATCTCAAAAATAAAACTTTTAATTAACCATTTAATCCATTTATTACTATCATTATAGGAAATATATCCTTATCTATGTATCCAAGATGGGAGATAAATGTGATAGTGCACATGTTCACATTTGAATAATTATCAACCATGACACATTATATAGGTTGATGATAAATGTTAGATTGAATGAACATATAGTGAAGATAAAATAATCATCAAATATATCATGCTATGTTAATATGATGAGTGGTATAGATTTATTTGAAATAATATATGTACCAATGAAGTCATTCAAAGGATTTGGGGCCTCTATATGAGGATGATAAGAAGTTGGTAGAGGGTGTGAATTTTATGTGTAATGTAATTATAAATTATATATTATTTATTGAAATGTATTATATAAAAATTATCACTAATATATTCATTTTTATACTCTCACTTATTTGTGCCTTTTTACTATTGTGAGATGAACCCACATCTATGATGTTCTCATCTATCAAATCTTGTATCTTGTGTCTCAAACAGATAAATATGTTAGTAGTATGCATTGATGTTTTATTAAAAGTAAAAATGCATTATAATAAAATAATTTTTGAATAATATTACTCACATAAACCTCTTTAATGTAAGGTAATGATATGATCTTGATTTCCAATAACTTTTCAAACACCTTGTAGGCATCTTTTGTAAAGTTGGTAATTGTCTACTTGGAGGAGCTAACAATAAAATGCATGGAGTAAGTTATGAAACTACATTCACTATTATTTTCAAATCATTCTTATTTTTAATTGGTCTTATCTTGTATGGTGTTTTACTTGAATTATTTATATGATAATTAGAAACTAGGTTTGTTGCATAGTTTATCTTATTCATTGTCAATAACTTGACCTATCTTTCCTTAATGGTGTGACATAAATGCATGAACGATGGAAAATTTTTAAACATAATTAATTCATGTAGATTTAGAATTAGTCTGTATTTTAATATTTATTATAATTATTTATCTACCATAGGATTCATCATCTTAGATAGCATGGTCTTATATTTTTAATACATATTATGTGATAGGCTCATTGGATTGTTGTTTGAGTTAATCAATCTAATCATATGAAATATTTTTCCTTCTATTGATTTATAAATGTTCAAGTAAAAAATATTCCAAAGGATAATATTCATGGCTTTTAGGATGTGTTAAATCATATAACTATCTTATAGCATACTCTTTTAAAATTATAAGAAATCACTTGGTTATCAACCTATCATTAGATGCATAGTATAAACATGTTATATGAAATGCCCTCAATTTAGGGTCACCTTTTCTATCATATAATTCAATCCTAGGTGCTAAAAAACTAGTTGGTAAATGATATGCCAAAACATATTGAGTTAATGGAGTATTAAATAAGGTATGTGAATCAAGATTCCTAATTAGGTTTTGAATCAATTTGTTCCATTTTCAACACCTCAGTTTGTAGAGATAAAATGGTCTACATAATGGATTATACATAAGGAATAAAATGTGTTCTAACCAAAGGTGGTGTCTCAAATTACTGAGTAAGAATCAACATATTATTCTTATGAAACACATAGTTTCCCCCCGTAATATATATTAGTATAAAGGTTTTATAAAATTTTGAAAAGTTATGGAACAATGTTGAAAATTATTGAGTCATGATTGCACTTTTTATTTCCAAACGAGTTTTCAAAATCATACAATAACCTTAATATTATTCATGAATTTTTTGTCCAAATTTATTAATAATTTTAATTTTATTAAGCTCTAGTTTTTCATCACTTATAGGTGGAATTACATCTTGATGATCATCTTGAAATTCAATATTATATCCATTATATAATTTATGGTCTAAATTATTGTCATGCACTTCTATATATTTAATTTGTGCATTAATATTTGAAGGTTCTAATATACCCTTACTCTTATCCATATTATGTGTATTATCCAAATAAATATGAGTATGCTTAACTTGAGTATAGTATAACACTTCTTCTAAGATAGGTAGAAAAAAAATTCTTAGATTGCATAAAATATGAAATATAAACTTGTAAGACTAATCTTAGCAAATAAATTATCAAATCTAAAAACCCTAATACAATAATTGGAACCAATAATTATAAGGAAAGAAACCCTATCAATATTTATGGTTGGGGTTGGAAATATTAAATCAATATACAGGTTCACCAGTATGCTTCATCAAAATTAAGGATTTAAACAAGTGTTAATCCAATTATGACAAACTACTGAGTAGAATCATAATGTATAAAATATATAATAAATCACACAAGACTAATTTTGAATTTGTTATATATATAAAATGCTAAAATGGGAAAAGATTGAATATAAATTGCTTATCTAACATTCATATATGATAGATTTTAATTAAGACTATGTAATTAATTATGGGGTTGTGTGATGCTATTGTAAATCAAGAACAAGGATCCATTCAAATCTAGGATAAGGTCATGTTATTCAAATAATGTAGTTTACAATATCATCTATAGGGTGTGCTAGCATCTAGTAGGTTTTTTGACCTCTTTATAAATTTGGATAAATGTATATTCACCTTTAGGTATTGTGTGTCTGATTAGGGTCTCTTGATTCAATATGGAATTTGTTATGTGCCTTATTCTTTACATAGAACCCTAGTTCAATTGGCAATGAGGAAAAACTCAATAGATGTGGAGAAAGGGGTTAGTGTATGAAGTTGTGTTTGATAGCAACACCCCCTATGTTGAGTGTTTCCTAACTACCAATACTTATAAGAGGGATAAAATCCAAATGCTATAGTGGTGTGTGTGAGATATTGGTGTAGTGTTATATGTTGGTGTAATCCTAGTGTAATTATAATTGTGTGCTTCAACAATGACTTGTGACCTTGGATGTGTATCCATAATTATCTTAGGGATACTTGGGTTATGTGGACTCAAAATTAGGAAGAATATGTATTTTCTCTCAATGTGATATTATAATAAATATGGTGTCTGCAATATAGAAGCATCTTTCCAACTAGTGAACAAATGAATGGAAAATATGATTATACAGTGGTAATTTGGGAAATACCTTAGATGGGACTTATGAAATGTGTGGGATGAACCTTTAGATGAATTTTAATTTTATCAAATATATATTGTTTGTTGAGAGGATGAAATTAATGGATTTAAACACTACTAGTGAGCAAGATGTTCCTCAATGAGTGGCCTTATATGATAATAAGAGATAACTAAGATAGAAGTGTGAATCCATCAAGGGATGAGTTTAGGTTATTTGTAATGGGTAATAGGAATATAAATAATTATAAGTACTTAAGGATGAGCATCATCTATATATAAGCAGAGGAATAATGGTTTATAACTATGGAATTGAGCATAAGTTAATTGTATATAAAAATATGGTCAAAATTAATTTATTTTAGGATTAAATGTTAGTTTTAGTGACTAAAAAATCCATCTAAGAGTAAGAACTACATGTGGTTTAATTTTCATTCTTATAGTATTAAATATGTAGGCAACCCTTACCCATGCATGGGGAGTGGTTGGGGTGAAGTCATCCTATATTTTTCCATAATTTATATAGGTTAACCTAGTATTGAAATTGGAAATAAGGTTTCAATGTGAAGGAGATAGGTTTTATGTATTTGCATAAATAGTGAGCTCATGGTATTATAAAAGAATATGGTTTATAAGCAAAAACATAAGATGTCTTAAATAAATATCTGACTTTGAAGAATTGAAAATACCAAAGGGCTTTTATGTTGATGTTTATGTAATGGAAATTATTAGAAAAATATAATAAGAACAAAAAATAGAAGAAGAACGAATAATTAAGCAAGAAAAGAAAAGAAAAAATAGAGAGAAGACAAAAAGAAGAAAGAATGCAAAAATTAGAAGCAAAAACTATTGTAGATGAAGTGAAAATAATGACTTATGCCAAAATAGTAAGGCACATGTTACATGAACAAATATGACATAAGAAAAATTCCTACATTTGATGTACACATCTAGATTCTGGTGTACTTATCCACACAGGCCTAAATACATAGTTTCTTTATTTGGGCATATTTTTATACATTCTAACTTTATCTTCTAGATACATATATTATTATTCTGTGCATAGACCAAAAATAAGCTAAGTACCTTAGTGTTCTTAGTTATTTCTATAACTAAAAATTGTAACATTTATATCATAATCTATTTTAACATTCATATTTAAGTGTTATTATTATGTAATATACAATCTAAATAGTCTCTAGTTTTAATTTGTTTAGACACATAAATCCAAAATAAAGTAAAGTAATTGCTTAGTTTCTTAGTTTGTTTTTTGTTTATTTTTATTTGGCACCCAAAATTATATGCTTTGAGATGTAATTGTAATCTTAATAGTAGTTTTCTTTTCAAATATTTTACACTTTCAAATGTAAGAAAACCACCTTGTAAATTGGATGAAATAATCTTGCTAATACTATACAATGTTTCTTACATTTGAGTTAACCATGATTTTACAATTATTTCATTATATTCTGTAATGGTAATATTCACAATAAATAATGTCTCCACTAAATTAGGCCTAAAAGAATTTGGTATAATAATATGCCCTATTGATTCCTCATAGGCTCATGTATGTTTTAACTCACACTTATCATGTTTTAAGTCATGTTCATCATGACCTAATTCCTTAATAAAATAAATTATACATGAATTGTATTGTACCTTATCATCAATGATAATTATTTTTATATTTCCACCTTTTATAAGATATTGAATGGCCATTGTTTAAATTTTATGAAATTCTTGGGATAAATTAGCCTTCATAGAGTGTCAAATAGACTAAAATGGAGAATTTAGCTTTGTGGGGGTCTTGTTATATTGTTAAAGTTTAATGAATCCTTATCCATAATCTATTCAAATTTAATTGGTAATGTATATAAATTATTATCTATATGTTGAGTGATCTAATGATAGTTACATAATGATCTTGCCCCCACTTAGTTTACATGATGTGCAGGGTGATGTTGATTATAAGGAAATGTGATCAATTTATTATCAAGGATCATATGTAAAATAACATTTTATCTATCCTCAAGTGTATGAAATTATATGGGTTGGTCCAAAATTATAGGTATAAGACTCATGGAAGTTGCCTTTTATTAATTGTCATTTTTTTAGCTTCCTTCTTAGTTGGAGATTCACTTTAGAGATTTGAGGTTGTCGACCTTTAGAAACTAGTAGAATCAGAAAAATGAGTCTATGCATGTATAATATCACATTCATATAAATAGACATTAAATTATAGTTTTTTTAAATATGTATAAGTATTGTAAAATGTCATTTCCCTAACTGGAGGTAGTATCCACTTACTAAATATGAATTATTTTTCCAAATTGGATGGTTAATATATTAAGCAATGTAATGCATTATTTAAACTTAAAATATAATATTTCATAATCTCACCATGACCTTGTATAAGGTTTTGGATTTATTCCAACGTTAATCTATGACCTCTATTCTTATTGAAGTGAGATAGGAAAGCCTTTTTTATTTTGATAAATAAAGTGATATGCCCACTAGGTAGATAGTAAAACCAATCTAAGGCTTCACATTTTAAAATTTTATTATCACATGAACATTCTCAAAAATATGACACAAAGTGTGCAAGATGGTCTTAAGGATCTCCATCTCCATAAAATAAACTAAATGTAAGAATATTGAATCCTTTTAGATAAGTATGATTAAATATCATTTGTATTATAGGTTTACCTATTATGAAATTATTATCAAACATAAAATTATATGACTTAGAATATAAATATAAAGAATAAACTTTATTTTGAAGTTGAACCATTTCATGCATTATGGAAACTAAATGGCTAATGTTTTATAATATTTTGGATTAATGTTAACCCTTATAAGATAGAAACTATATATATGAATTCAAATTATTATGATATAAAATAAAGCATGAACCTAAATGTAAAATATTGAAATTAATATGGCACTATAATTATCTAAATATATAAATTAAAATAAAGGGTAATATATTAATTATTTTACTATACTATGTAGGATTGAGTCTACACGCATATGACATTAAAGGTTGAAAGCTATAATATGGGCCACTTAGATTAGGATTTGTATCATTGTGTGTCCCTATATACTAACATTATCCTTTCATCTATATCATTAGTCACTATGTGTCTAGTCTGATGGTTCTATCTATATACATTTTACCTCTTTATTTTGATACAAGCATGTGTACTTACTTATCTTGTGATTCTATGTGTGATCCTAAGGTTTGATTATGTGTGTGACTCATATAAATATATATCCTTCACTTAAAACCCTAGATCCACTTGAAATAATATATTTAGGCATGTAAAATGGGAATAAAGGTGGGTTGAGACAACACCAATCACACCTTTTTAAATGGTTGAGCACTACCTAAATATCCAATAATCCTTAAAATAACATAAGGAAATGTGATCAAATTTTTATATCATGAAGCCTACATAAAATAACACTTGTTATATCCTTAATTCTATGAAATTAGATTGGTTGGTCCAAAATTTTAGGAACAAGAATCATGAAAGTTTTATTTTTATTAATTATCTTATTTTTAAATTCCTTCTTATGTAAAGATTCACTTTAGAGATTTGAGGTTGTTAAATTTTGAAAACTAGTAGAATTAGAAGCATTAGTTTTTGCATACATAATATCACACTCATAATCATATACATACAAGTATTGATTCTTAAAAAAAGTGTAAGTATTATAAAGTGATTTCCCCCTAAGTGGAGGTAAAATCCACTTACTATAGACAAATTATTTTTCCAATTCAGTATGTTGATATATTAAGCAATGTAACATATTATTGAAACTTAAAATACAATATTTTATAAGCTCGTTGTGACCTTTTATAATGCTTTGTAGATGTTCCAAAGTTAATATAGGATCTCTACTATTATTGAAATGATATAGGAAACCTTATTCTAGTTTGACAAAGAAAGAGATAGACCCACTAGGTGGATTGTAAAATAAATCTAAGGCTTCACATTTTAAACTTATATGAAAGGATTTTAAAAATAATCTCCCATCACATGAATGTTATCCAAAACATGACACAAAATGTTTAAGATGGCCTTGAGGATCTCCATGTCCATCAAATAAGTTAAATTTAAGAAAGTTAAATCCTTCTAGATAAGAATGATTAAATATCCATCATATCATATGTTTTTTCAATATGAAATTATTGTCAAACATAAAATTATATGGCTTGAAATCTAAAGTTAAAGAAGAAAATTTCTTTTGAATTTCAACCATTACACATATTATGGACATTATATGGCTAGTTTATTACCATGTCTTGATTAATTCTAACCGTAATAAGAAAAAAACTTTGTAGATGAATTTATATTATTAAGATATACATTAAAACATAAATATGAATCTAAAATATTGAATCTGACACAACATTGTAACTTGATAAGTAAAGGAAGTACACCAAATGATAAGATACTTAGTGGTTAATTATATTATATAGGATCAATAATGTAGGTAGATGGCATGAAAGGTGTAAAATTGGATTGTATGATACTAGGGTCATGATGTGTGTGTGTGTGTGTGTGTGTGTGTGTGTGTGTGTGTGTGTGTGTGTGTGTGTGTGTGTGTGTGTGTGTGTGTGTGTGTGTGTGTGTGTGTGTGTGTGTGTGTGTGTGTGTGTGTGTGTCTTGCATTAGTATCTTGAGTCACTATGTTCCTAATCTAATGATTATCTCTATAGATTTTACCTCTCTAATTTGATACAAGTAGGTACACTTGCATGTATTTTAGTTCTATATGTGATCTGAAGGTTTGATTATGTATGTAACTCAAATAAATATATATCCTTCACTTGAAACCATAGATCCACTTTCAATGATAGGTTTAAGCTTGAAAATGTGAATAAAGTTGGGTTGAGCTAACTCTAATCACTCCCCTTGAATGGTTGAGCATTGCCTACACATCCAATACTTCTAAGAGGGAATTCAAACTACATATAGTTCTCTATGTTAGGTGAATGTGTGAAATATTTATCATTAAATTGATGTAACCTACAATATATACATTGATACATGTAAATTGAAAACTTTGGCTTGGCTCTTGAGTGCTTTATAGTTTGGCTAAGACCTAATCCTAGTGACTGATTAGTAAATTAGGAAGAATATGGAAATCATATTGAATTTGTAAGTGTTTGAGTATGATTGTTAAGTGATATATAGATAAGTTTTATATGCATAATAATCTTACACCTATTATTTATTTATACAAAACTCTTTTGGTACTTTCTCACACCATTGACATGTGAATATATATGTTGGCCCATAGGAGTGATTTTAATTTGAAAGATGACCATTGCTTAGTGTGGGATGAAACAATAAAATTTAGATGGTACCATTAGATTGTATGTTTTTAATATTTTGATTTGGGGATGTTAAGTATTATTATTAAATATTTTAACACATACTAAGAATTATTGTAGGTGATCGATAAAAACTTGGGAGGGTTAGACCCATAGAAGGCATGTGGGTGTGATGAAATGGATAATAAGTGTCATGAATGTAATCACAACTCAAATAAGATTAAGGTAAGCCAAAAATGGTATTTCCAAGTATAAAATACTACATTTTAGTGTCTACACATGTAGGCATGGCTATAGATTATAAAGGTTTATTTATACATTTCATCTCACCATTTATATTTAACATGGGGATAAAATATTCATCACAAACATTCATATCATTACATTTCCTAGATACATTATCACATTTTTATATCAATATAGGAATCATTACATGGTTTATAATTATCATCACATTTCATGTCATTATAAGGATTATCATCACATTTTCTATTAGTAAGAGAATCATTAAATTTTGGAATATCATTACATCTCATGTTAATAAAATAATTATCATCACATTTCATGGAATTATAAGAATCATTACATTTAGAAACATCCTTTCAAACTATAGTATCGTGAGAAGTAACATGTATATCATCTATCCATTTTTTTATTATATCATTTTTATTAATCATAATATTAATAATATCAAAAATTATGTTGGTTAATTATTTTTTATGTTCTTATTGTTCTACTTCATGATTGTTGAAAAGGTATATTGAAGATGAAAGATAACTAATCTCTTTAATTATATCATTTAAGTGTTCTAATTTTCAGTCAATACCATAATATAAAGATACATCACTAGCATACCAATCCTTCGCATCATCATGAATATAATCATAATCAACATAATAATTACCTTCATTCACATAAGAATGATCATCATTAACATAAAATAGTCATAGAAATATGAGTATCTACATCCAAAATATTCCATTCATTTATATAATCATAAGGAATAAAATGCGTATAAAATAAAGAATCCATAAGATGAGTCATGGTGTGAGTTTAAGGATGCATATACAAGGAAAACATTCCAAACCCTAAGATGACAATGAGAAAAATAATAATACCTACTCCTAATACAATGGCTAACATATAACTATAGGGTTTCTAACTATTGTATATCAATAATTGAATGGTTAATATATATATATATAGATACCTTAGATACATGCTAAGGTAAAATGATAAATCAACTCTAAAAATTAAACCTGTAATGAAAATAAATATAAAAACTAAGAATAAGAAATCCTAAGGGGAAAAACATAGATATTTTCATGATCAAGACAATAATTAGCTCCACCATAATGTTTAAATTATTTAATTATTAATTTTATTTAAATAAGATAAAAATATGAATATTCAAATATATAAAATATGGAAATAACCATATGAATTTGAATGTAGAAAGGGAGAGTGATATTCCACTTAATATTTTAGAGTATAAAAAACTATATAAGAGAGATGTGTTTAACTAATTTATGATTTTAATTGCTCACTTCATGTGTGAAAATGTATTTAAATGTTTTATATCTACCCTATAACTAATTAGATATAGAATCATGAGGTCAAATATTTCATGAGCACTTCAAATGAAGCTCAAACCCCTATGATGATTAGTATTGTCTAGGTTCCATTATTGTTGTTCTAGTTGACTATGTAGGTTTATGTTACCTCAGATTGTTGACCTACACCTTTAATATATCTTGTGTGTACATTCATATTTATTCCTATGCATGGATCTCTATTTTCATTCTCTTTAGTTTAAAACCCTCAATTTCACTTTGGACACCTAAATGACATGAAAATGGGTTAGCTCTTTATGTGGACAAACCTTATCCACTCCCTATTAAATAATTGGTATTTTTTATATTTTGTTACTCAAAATAGGTCTCAAACTAAATTTTGTTCTCTCACTAATATGTGTATGTGTCAAATAATGTGAATATAAGTCTAAATACAATGCTTCCTATGCCCTCATTTAGTACAAGCATGAAATGTATGTGTGCAATCAAATTCATTCATTTAGAAAAATTTAGATCTATGTCAAATAAAACTATTAGTTAACTATATGTCTATTTTTTCAATGCATGCCTTGTCTTTAGATGAATGCTTATGTTTAGTTTTTACCCTAATTTGGATTAATGAAATAGATTAATCTAATCAGGATATAACATTGAAATGAAATTTAGATCAATAGATGTGGTATTCAAGCATGCATATAAATGTAAAAGAGTGAGATTAATTATTTTTGTTTGATAAGGGAATATGCTAAATATTTAAATTAGTAATGATATCATGATACCTAGACTTTTTGGTTGAGTGTCTAACTATGACTACATTATGGAAATGAAAATCAAGGATAAACATGCCTTTTATTCATCTATTTATATAATGTATCTATTATTTATGATAGGTTCATTCTATAAGATAGGGTCAATAATGTGAGTTGGTATTAAATTTATGATTGGTATTGACTTGTATGGATGTAGGGCACATTGACTATATGGTCACTTGTGATTGTATTTATTTACTTTGTCTTTGAGATACTAAACTAAGATGATTTATGTAGATCAAAAAATTAGACTCCTTTGCCTTGAAACCTTGGATTTGATTATGAGGGATAAAAACCTATAAAATGGGGGAAGTGTAATGGGTTGAGCTAACCCTAATCATACCATCCTGATAATTATCTAATATCTATGTATCTAATACTCCAAGGAGGTAAATCAAGCCACACGTAAGTCTCCCACCTAAAATGATTATGAAATTATGTTCCTTCACTATATATTTTATTTGAATTGGATTTAGAGTAATTTAAACTTATATTGTGACAACTCCTAGTGATAGGCATGAAAGTTGGGAACAATAGGAAAGATTTACTCAGTGTGTAATAATGTATAGGTTTATATTATATAAGTGCCAAGTCCCTTTTGATTAAGACCTTGATTTGTTTATTTTTGGATATAATTGAATAATTCATCATGCCACAAACACACTAGGATTATGGTATGAGCCAAAGTATGGGTTTTATTTTAAAATAAATTGTCTCTAGGAGTGCATTGATTCTAATCAAGTCAGTCAGTATCGATAGGCAGTATTGACTAGATTGATAGAACTGACCTATGTATAGGTGGATTAAAATGAGAGTATGTGTGTGTGTGTGTGTGTGTTTTTGTGTGTGTGTGTGTGTGTGTGTGTGTGTGTGTGTGTGTGTGTGTGTGTGTGTGTGTGTGTGTGTGTGTGTGTGTGTGTGTGTGTGTGTGTGTGTAATGTTTAGTGGATTTTAAATATACAATGAGTTTATTATAGGTGTATAATATTATAATTGTAGATTTGACTCATAATATATCATGTAAGTGTGAGAGTATGGAGAATTAAATGCTCAAATAATGCATGGTAAATGTATGTCAAGATTATTATTTTCAAGTATCAAAGACCATATTTTAGATATAAAAATGTGCCCCTTTTATTTTAATTTTGTAATTTTTAGATTAAAATTATTAAATTTACCTAAGAGTGTATAACACACTTTTGCTTTTAGGAGATAGCTCAAATTTACATCTTTATGTTCATGTAAACCTATGATGAAAATGAATTAATCAATTTCCATATGTGAAATTTGAAATTTTTAAATTTTTAAATAAAATCTTAGAGTATACATGTGTTGGTACAAAACCATGTCACCTTCACAACTTGTTATAAATGATGCTTTCTTGTTAAAACATTGGATATTTGGGGTGATCATGCCCAAAACTTGTGTAAGTATGAGAGATCATAAAATAGGAATAAAACATGCCCCAAACCATCATGAATGTGGGAAAAATGGATAATTTAATAACCCAAAATGACTATGTAGTAAAAAGAGATAGAACTATATTGCTAGGTTTTACTAAAAAAGAAATCACTATGCAGGTGAATAAGAGAACCGACTAGGAAAGATTCACTCAAAAAATGAATCAACCAATACATATGGATTATATATTCAATTTTAATGCTTCACTCCATTTTATAAATTTTGATCCAAGTAAAAATAATGTAAAGGAATGAACAATTTTCATTCCTTATGCATTATTGTAAAGGAATGAACAATGTTCATGCCCCATCATGTACATAGGTTCTAATTATGTGGTTTCACTTAATATAGAATATAATGCATATTCAAAAGAGAATTAATCATGTCTATGTATCCAACATGATTATAGATATTCTAAGTGTAAAGTGCAATGACAACCAATTTTCATTTAGATATAACTATATTGTTGTGTAAATTTGAATGAGCGAGTATCACTCCCCCTGAATCTATACCACTGATATAGAATGATATGCATCTATATACTAAGTTTGATAACCTTCATCTCAAATTTATGTGTATGTGAAACCTATATTTCTATTCCTTTAAATTTTGTGCATGTTCCCATGCATATACATCCAAATGCATATGAATTTATGCTCAAGTGTCTGTAAATTGAATGCATATGCCCATGTACTCTAAATCAATGTGTCAATATGTATGATGTATCTAAACCAATATGATATATAAACCATTTAAATTCTATGAAACTTGTATTATTATTTGATTTTATACTTATGGAGGATTACGTATCTATGATAATCCCACTATAATTCCCCCTTTTTTGAGATGAGGGATGTATCTCATAAGTTACTCATCTCAAAATAATAATGAACTATATCATTTCAAGTAAAAATATAACATCATGTAATATCATTTAATCTTTTTGATAATATGGCATCAAAGTAATGTATGTACCATTTAAGGCATGTGTGTAAAATATGGAATTCAAGGCATGTAAGTGGTACGTTTAAATAAATGTATAAATGAATCATGTAGTATAAATATCACTAGATAATAGTAAATAATAATAATGCATGATATAAATCATGTCACCCCTAAATTTTAGGAACCTCAATAAGTCAGTTTTTGGTGTCACACATAAGCATAGGTACACATACAAGGGACATAAAATGTTGAAAAGAATAAGGCCAAGGACCACACATAGGAGGACATAAAAAAATTCATGAACAAGAGGCATTAAGGATGTCACAACAAATAATTCCAAGAGCCACACACAATAATCACACATAAAGTAACATATCATGTAGAATAATAATATTAGAATGGAGCAAAGAATAAAGAATTATTATATACCATTGTTTAACCTATTTTATATTTGGGATGAAGGTTAAAGGGTAAAATAAAATATACACAAGGATGAATAAAACTATTCTAAATTAGGCCAATTAATTTAACTTAGATAAATTAATATTATGAATTAAATTTGAGTTATGCTAAATTAAGAAAATATATTAAAAATAGTAATTCAATTTCATATAATATTTAGCTTGTTTTAAAATGCACAGACATATCTAAGATATACAGAGGTGGGAATAGCTATGAATAAGATCATGCTCTAGTCGTCATATTATAGAAATATTATTTCTATAGACCTAGACAATTGTGTTAGCCTTGGGATACTTACATCGACATAGGTAACTTGATGTCAATGTATATATCTAGTAATAAATACTCAATATATTTTAGAGTGAACACTTAGATATTTTTGGGTTTTATTTAAATTTTATGTTGATATATTATAATCACACACTCTATTTGTATATGTCTATTTATGGATTAAACCCTAGATCTTCACCTTAGGTATTTATATCATGCAAAAAATGGGTTAGTGGGATGATGAATTTAAGATTGCCTCAATGAACCCTTTTTCAATGAGAATTGAATACAAAGTCACGAATTCAAAGAGTGCCTCAAACATATATAGTTCTCCCCTAAGTGTTGGATCATGTGTGCATAAGCATGAAATATGATAAATATAAGGGCATGTAATGATATGTCTTGTAACTTTACAAATAATACTTATGGGATGCTCATTGAATGTTTCAGACTTGTAATATGTATGATCATATGAATTATATAGAAATAGGGAATAATATAGTAGTTTTGAATACTTAAAATATGATTTGATAGATGCATGTTTGATAAGGTTTTGAATATGACTTGATGATAATGAATGGTTTTATTTTTGAATTTATACCACACCTTTTGAAATTATATCATGGAAGGGTTAAATAAAAAAAATGGGTCACACCATAGGATTCAAAATATTTGAAAATTAGATGAATTTTATGGTATAGACACTAGATGAGAATTTGGACACTTATGTTGACACAAGTGTCCCTATGTGGAATGCAAGTGTTTGACAAGCTAGGAAGTTGTTGAGGATTTAAAACTAATGGTGAAGGATGTATATTATGTTTTAATATTTTATTATTATACATGAGATCTAAGTCATCAAAAATGATAGGGTTGGACCATAAGATAAATATTTAGGCATAGTGAGATGGATAATGGGAGACTTTTGGTATTAGGAAGGTCCAAAAATGAAGGGTAGAGCTTGTTTACACAATATTTTTAAACTTGATAATTTTCTGACACTTTGTCTCTTTTAGGAACCTATCAAGTTTTAATATCTCTATATGCACACCTTAAAGGGTGCACCAAGAAATGGGTGGGTAGACCATCGGTGCTTCTCAATATTTTTATGGATTTATATCATTTCTACCATTAGTATAAATTATTTAGAGTGTCTATCCATTCACCATATGCATACATTAATACTATTATTAGTATCATATCTATAGGGTTTCTAAAATTTAGGTACTACACCCTCCATAATCAAGGATAGGATATTTACATGCAGTATTTTGATAAAAAGGTAAGTCAAGGTATGTATATGTTACTTTAAATTAGATTCATTTCATTTTAGCATTAATTTTAGTATTTCATTTTTAGTTAGCTCAATTTTTTGCATTATTATGTTCATTCTCAAAGCATCATCCCTATGTTACACTTTCATGACATGCGATGAGATTTGAGTGGGGAAAATGTATACACATAATATTTTAAAATTGATCATTTGCTAAAACTTTATCTCCTATAGTAAACTATCAAGTTTAAATCTCTTTGAGTATACACCTTAAAGGGTGTACCAGGAAAGGGCTGGGAAGACTATTAGTTCTTCACAAGAATGTTGTGGCTTTATATCATTCCTACCATTAGGAAAAATTATTTAGATTTTCTATCTATTAACCTCCTATGATGCATCCTTGAAATCTTTAAATCCTCAAATATGGATAATTCTAAAATTTAATAAGACCCCCCCAAAATCTAGAAATTGCATTATGGTTCCTAGAGGTCCAAAACCACTCTCAAACATCTTGAAAGTATTGTTGATGTGGGTTTTATTCACATCACAAAATAATGAATGAGTTTACCTATAATGTTTTAGGATCTCTATGAAATGAAGTTCACTCTGGGGCATGAGTTACAATTATGTGGTTAAAACAACTAGTTGGTAGAATAACAAGTTGAGCTTGCAGGTTGTTTAACCAAGTTTATAGATAAATGTATGAAATGTAAAAGAAATCAAACACTAAGTGACTTGGATGGGTGGAGAGTTAATCTATGGTGGATATATCTCAAATAAAATCAAAAAAGGATCGAAAGGTAAGGCAAAAAAGAAAGCTCTATGTTACTAAAAGGTCACTTCTAAGGTTGTTTCTTTGGTGGACAACTATCTCCAAGACCAAGGTTTGTGACTTGTGACTATTGCACATTCATGAACAAACATTGTTAGTAGTCTAAGGAAATAATTATAGGAATATTAGTGGTCTCAACTAAAGATTTTTCTCCTTAGGTTTATTATTTCACACCCTTATCTAAGCAATTACATCTTGGATGAGGAATTTATCTAAAGTAGCTAGAACACACACCTAGAAGACTATACCAAAATTAAATACTCCTACACAAATCATATTATCAACTCAATCTATACTAATTTCTTAAACTAAAAAAAAATCAACAATCCTCAATAGGTATGTATCTAAGATTAATATTCATTAATTAAAATAACCAAATTTGTCTATAGAATTAACACACTTCAAAATTACTGAGTTGATATAGATAAAGAAGTTAATTTTCAATAGCATAGAAAAGGAAGAAGAGAGAACAAACATAGTTGCATGATAATTAATGACTTGATTTATTCCTATATATTGATCAAAAATCCAACCCTTTAAAAGAGGGTTTCACAAGTATTTAAAAACTTGGGGAAGGGGCCACCTCATCCTCCAAGTGTAGTGAAACTTCATATTACATCAAAATAACTTATAACCTAACTTTTAGTTCGATACAAATTTGTATGTTATAACTCATAGATTACATCAGACATGCAACTTATGCATGCTAGAAAAATAATTTAGTTAATTATAACATAAATTTAACAAAAGCTTTACTAGTCATGGTTATCCCCAATAAATATTACAATCAAAATTATAAAAAAATATCTTTTAACTAAGCCTTGCTCAGTGGTTGTATGGCACTACTCATTTTTAAGGTTGAAAGAGAAGTGGTGGCTGGTGTTATACTAGAGGTTGTAGCTAGAGTTGTATTAGAAGTTGTGTTTGGAGATAAACTTGATAAATTAGAAGGAACTAAAGTAGTAGGTGGTGTTTAAACTAACACATTAGGTAGAGTCTAGGCTGCTAAACTAGTAGATGATGTAGAAGCAGACTCGGCTTATAACTCTTAATAATGTTTGTATCCACTAGCATATTACACCCATACTATGCTTATGTATATAAGAGATGGTCTTTTCAACCTATCCACTTGTGCCATCAACCTTTCATGCTCGAATTTGGTAGCTTGAAATCCTACCCAAAATACTTATACTTCAGTACCCTCTTCCTCACCAAACTCAACTTTGCCTCAATATCTTCCAAAGTTAATCCTTTTAAAATCTACTTAAAATTATCTAAATCTTGTTGTAACATGTGGTAAAAAATAAATCTAACTACTAACTTCCCAATGTTAACCGACACATGCATTAACTCTAGTTCATTTTAAAATTTCACTACATGCTTCCCTTGCCTTATGATCTTTGTGACTAACTCATCAGAAACATTTACCCATTAACAAGCTTCTTGGGTCCTAATGACCACTATATTTAATGCATTTGTTGCCTCTAGAGGGGACATCAAATTTAAATGGTTGAATGCCTTATTGGTAGTATACAAAACCAAAAAAATCAGCATGTTCTCATATTCCTTGAGAACCTTAAACAATTTAGTTATTGTAGTTGCCTAGGGAGCCAATTGTACCCTTAAAGAATGAATAGTTTGTACCCTTAAAGAATGAATAGTATCTAGTATCTTCTACAGCCTCAATGCCACATTTTAAAGATTTTGTTATATCCTAGAGTGAACATGGATTGCTTGTTATTATCACCTAAGGATCTTTAGTTCTTGCTCCAATTCTATTTTTGCCTACTTTATACTCTCGTAAATGGCTATCAATGCTCCAGAGTGTGTCTCCATGTAGGACTTAAAGTCCTCAATGAAAGGGGACTGATCCTTATTTTTGTCTTTAAATTTTTAAAGAGAGTAGATATGTTTTCTTTCTTATAGAATTAAACTCTACTAAATTTTTTCTTATAACTTCCTCTTCCTCACCCTTTTTATGGGGCCAATTGACTTATCAAAGAGTGAGCTCATAGTGGGCATCTCGATGATCTTCAAGTCTGGCCTCTTAGAAGCTGATGCTACTAATTCCTTTAACCCACTCTAGAAAGGTTAAATTTGATGGGTATAATGTTTGTGCTTCTACTTCGGTGTCTTTTATAGGCTTAGTCTTAGGGGCTAGTTCAGGAATTTAAGGCCATATTATTTTAGACCTATCTACATTCCCTAGATGTGGTGTTGAATGAACAATATAGACTAATTTTTTCTTTAGAGCTCTCTTGGTGGCCACCACTATTATGGTCTACATTGTTCTTGAGGAGGGCATTGGTGAGTCAATTAAGTAGAATATGTTAAAAATTGAGTGCTAGGCTAACTAGTGGTGAAAATAGAAGTGGATACCAAAGGAGTAGTTGTAGAACTAATTGTGAAAATAGGCCTAGATGGAGGTGATGACATAGGAGGAAAACAAAATATAATTGTCAAAGGAAAAGAAGAGATAATTGGCAGTGAAACAATAGGATAATGGTATAAGTGAGTAGTAGATGGAACACCCTTACCTTATTGGCCATGTACAAGGGGTGCATTTCTTTTTAATCCTTACAATATTAAAACTTTGGCTGGTTTTAGTACTTCTTCATCCACATCGTGGCTCAGCTTGCCTTCAGTTAAAGGTTACGATTTCTCACTTATCCTCTCTATGGATTTAGCCTAATGTATTCTTGCCTTAATATTTCTCTTATAACAAGCTTTTGTCTTTCTAGCATGAGAAGTAATCACTTGTTTGGTAGGAAGATGAAGTTTTATGTTAGATGTTATGGTTTATGGAGCTACCACAGTAGGTGCAATGTCTTCTTCATCAAAAGACTCCAGATAAATGATCTCTTCTTTTCCCCTAGTATAGTTTTCCTTCACTTGAATTGATTTTTTTTCTTATTATTTGTTTACCTTCCTTAGTTCAAGAATGGACATTTGAACTTGAGGAGTCTATTCTTCCACTTATACTACAATAGCTGATGTTCCCCTCCACCTTGCTCTTGATTTGTAAATGTCATCATAATGGGCACATTTTGGAGGTCCTACATTTGGTCTTGCAGCTACTATAAGGGTTTATTATTATATAAATATAAATATGTCCTTCCCCCTAGTGATAAGATCCTAAATTTTACTTTTCCTAGTGTGAGGAAGGGATTTTCTTAAATTACCTTTATCAAGTATTCATTCACACCAGCAATACTAGCCCTTTCCTTGAATTCTATATCATATTTTTCATTAAGAAACAAGAATTCATGATCAAAAGGCTCATGTTTTTATGGAATACCTAGGTTATGAAATAATTATTACACTCTCCCATGGGGGTCCCAATCCCTAAGGGGTAGAGTAGCTAAAGCATAAGACTTCCTAACACCACCAGCATCTCTAAAGTGTCTATAGCATGTATATCTCATGCTCCCAATTTTGAGATGAGAGCCATGGAAGGTTATCTTTTTGTTCTTGGTCATGTCTTCATCTACCCCATTCCATAATTGATAGGTAATTTCTTGCTCAATAACTTTGTTTAAGATGTATTTGGGGAGATGAAGAGGGTTGACCTTGTGCTCAATGACCACTATAATAGTATATTCTAGGTATAGCTAGTAATCACGCAAAGATATGAATATATTAGCAATGTTTTTGGATATTCTAGATAAAGGTTCCCCATGAATTGCCATCCAGACTTTAGGATATAAATCTTCTACAATTTTAGAGATGTTCTTTGTATATACATAGATGTGAACAAATGAGAAGATGTCATAGATTATATTCTTGATGTATTTTGGGAATGGATCCCATATAGCCCCATTATGTGTGTAAATAGTCCCCATTATTACATCCAAAAGATATGACATCATATACAAATTTCCACCTGGATGCTTCTTTTCCTTGTGTAGCATCAATTTATGTAGGCATGTACTGATAACATCCCCTAGTGTGAAGATGCATTCTAAAGTGATCAACAGATCAATCAGTAGTACCCATTTTAAATAGAGGAAATGGATGATTAGGTGGCCAAACAAATGGTTTATTAGTGCCATACCAATGTGGATTCCCATCTAGAACTTGGTAATGGGCACATGATTCTTGGTGGTTTCTTTGAGTGAGAAGGTCTCTCCCAAGAGAATCCATTTCTTCAGTACTTGTTCTACATTATTATTTTGCCTCTAATCATATATGTTATGTAAATCAAAGGTAGCATCTAAAATGGATAAATGTAAATACCTATGGAATGCCTCACCTGATATGTATGTGATGATAGTGATGGTGTGGACATAATGTAGGAAATTTTAGTCATATAAAATGCAAAATTTGGTATGAGTATGGCTAATGTCATCCAATCCATAGATCTATTTTGCTTTCTCTCTTGACCCTCTTAGGCATGTTTTCATAGTTTCCTAGTCATCTATATCCTTTTAGACTAAACCCTTGCTAATCCAAGTTAATATTTCCATGACAAATCCATCCCACCAAGTATCCTAACCTCAATACAATAGCACCCAAACTTGGACTACAGCATTGAAACTCAAGGTGGCTTATTTTTGGCATTATTGTCCCAAGTGTAAATTTGGTTAAAATAGTCATATTCTATTGGATACTTATCCTAAGTCATGTCATCCTAACATGAATTAATTTAACCCATGATCAGTAAATTCTTTATAAATTACATTTAGAAGGGTTGTCACTCATTTACAAGAGAAAATCAAGAATACAAGCAAGACTACTCAAGCATTATTCCCTATTCTCTGCATACAGCCATCCAACAGTCTTTCAAGCTTATTCAAACCTCTACACCAGTCCCTAGTCATTCCAAGTACACCAAGTTTCACATTTACTTGAATTTTCATCACATTATTTCACCAAACACTTCAATAATCGAACTACATATAGCTTGATCCCTCCTTATAGTATTGGTATGTAGGTAGCTTGCCCACCCATGAGGTGTGAAGTGCATCTAGTGTATCCTTTACACACTAACCCCTTTTCCCTATTTGTCAAAGTTTAATTCAATTACATAAAAGACACAATCACATGAAGAATCAACTCTATAGGGATTTCCATTGATAGTGAAGATCTAAAATCTGGTACACAGGCTCACATAGACACTACAAACAAAACCTAGAAAATTCATATCTCTATGAGCAGTTTGGATAATAGTGGCAAGACCAAGACTATAACACCAAATAATAGGGTGTCTTGTTTTTGGTGGTCCTAAATAATCAATAAATAAACTCTAGATCTCTGTTTGTGATAGTCTCACAATCTTGTTCCTCTAGTATCAGACTTTGTCTCAGCTATAACAGCCCAAAATAAGCTAAGTCATATTTTCTCTCACTCATTACTATTTTTAGAAAATAAAAAAGTACAAATTGTTTAAATAAATTATTGCATATTATTTACTAATTTTATCTACTCAAATTTATTTATTATTTAGAAATTAAACATCTAATTTCCCAAAATAAATAAATCATTTGTTGAACTTGACTTACTTTAAATTATGCATAAAAACCTTAGAAACCCTAGGGTAAATTCGTAGCTGATTTTTCTCCTAAATTTTTGAATTTTTTATAGAATATTTAAAGTCTAAATTCATCCAAAATTTTAAAATTCAATAGTAATTTCAAAAATATTTTATTTCAAACCCTAGTTGCTTCAACTACCTCCCAGTAATTTTCCAATATTAATCTAATAATTTCCTAATTTTTTGCTTGTGTATCTAAATTATAAATTTGATTCAAATTCTCAAATTCAATATTAATTTCAAAAATAATTTTATTTCAAACCCTAGTTTCATCAACTAGCTCCCAATAATTTTCTAGTAATTTCCCAATCATTTTTTGAATTTTTAGTTGCATATTAAAATCAGAAAATCACTTCAAATTTCAAAAATTCATAGTAATTTCAAAAAGAAAAATCCCCAAAACCCTAGCTGCATCTACTAGGTCCCATTAAATCAAACACTTTCCCATAAATTTTTGAATTTTACTTGCATACTTAACTCAGAAATTCAATTTCAATTTTAAAAATTCATAGTATTTTGCAAAACTATCATTGTTAAATCCTTATTTGCATATACTAGCACCTATTTGCTTTTTGAGGTATCACTTTACATCCATAATCAAATTGTAAAAAATGATTCTCACTTATGTACAAATTTTGTTTACATTTCTTGAAAATAACAAGGAAACCATATGGGCCCTATCATGTATAGAAATGATGAAGTCTATCATATGTTAGTACAAAGCTTCATCCTTTGCATTTCATGCTTATGTTTCATTATATGGGATGATATTACAAAATCCATTTCCAACAATGCACAAAAGTTCAAAAGTCTTATTGCATATTCTCTTTTGCTCATACGAAATAATTACCAACTCTATTTTGTTAAATGCATTCAAAATGTTATGTTGCATGTCAATAATTCATATGCCTTTATGAAAAAATTCATGATCTCTATCCTCTACTTTATATCACTCATATGGAAAAAAATTCAAGCTTATCATGCTAAACATGTTAGAAATATTATGATTCATGTCAAAAAAAATTATGCATTCATGCACAAATACATAATCTCTATCCCTTGTTTGTTATCTCTCATGTGGAATGTTCTTTATAATCATATTTCTATAAAACTTATAACTCCACTTACATGCATTTTATCCCATATACATGGTTTATACCTAGATGTATATGCTTCCTTGGCTACTCTTATTTCAATTTTATATTTCATGTAAAGGAAAGAAATCCCTTCTCCCCCTCTCCCTCAAGAGGGTGATAGCTACTTTCCCTCTAACCAGGTCCATGTTATCACCCCTTCAAAAGGTGAGGTAGCCTGTAATGTTGTTCCTAATGCATGCATTTAGCTTATATCTTCTTCAAACCATCTTCATCATATGTGCTTACATGTTCAATTGAAAGCAACGACGGTTTGAACTTGTGAGACTCTAATCGATAAAATCACCTGTATGAGAAAGTTACTTTTAGATTTACACGTGCAGAATCAGCTATTACATGAAAAGATCACAACATTGGAAAATTAGATCATAATGCAAAATCCTCAAAGGCACCCTAGTGTTAATCATGTATATGCACCTTCACCTAGTCAATTGGTTGCAATCAATGTCACATATCGAAATAATAAATCAAAACAAAGTAACTCTACAACTAGTAATTCAAAAATCATTCAAAGATAAAATAAGATTCCAAGTGAGGTACTAAGGGAAATGGTTAAATCTAAATTGATCAAGCTACATCCTCTACATCCAATGAGAAGATCTAGATATTATTGTGCATATCATAGAATGTATGGCCATTACACATATTCATGTTTTACATTAAAATGATATATATAATAGATAATTTCTCATGAGGACTCTATATAAGGTAAATTATTCAAGCAATCCATAGTGACATAGGAATACATTCACAAAGGGTTAAATTTAGAAATAGTATAGAAATGGCTACCAAAGCATAACTCAAAACAACAAAAGGATCAAAAAGTAAAATCAAAGCAACAAATAGTACCATAAGCACAGGTAAAGCACAAAAAAGATACAAATTTGCCTCTCTAAAATGAGGCTCAATATTCAAAGTAGATAAGTTTGGTCAAAAATATCTACAATTGTTTCATTATCAAGGTCAAGGGTTGGATAAGCATGCTCAAGGCATCACTACTCCCATTCCAACAGTTGATAATGTTTATGACCAAGGTTTGGGATTTATTGAAAATCCTAAGGCAAAGAATTCTCAGACATAATTTATCAAAGGAAAAGGTCCAGATACAACAAACATCAACACTGGCATTCCATTGGTTCAAAATCAAGATGATAATAATGAGTGGAACAATCGAAGTTATTATGATTTCCAAGATACATGCAATGAATCAAGATATTTAGAGTCATATTCATAGCCATTCCCTCATGTTTCACAATCATGCATGATTCCTTTATTTGATATAGGACACCATGATAGGGATTCTCTTCCAATACTCATTAGTTATAATCATCTCTTCTCATGCTTGCTTGTACATAACTTATATCAAAATACAAAAGCAATACAAAATTTCAACAATTACAAAAACATTCAAATAATTCAAAATACAAAAACATTTTGATTGTATGCATCATCCATGTTTTACATTACTACTACTATGCTAGACTTACATTTTTTGTTTCATGTTATTGTTTGTTGATTTATCTACATTACCATGCTTCACTTGATCTTCTTTGAGTGTGTACAGTGACATCTAGATCCTTGATTTATTTACTCTACCCAACACACATTGATATACATACCCACTAGGGGCATCTTCTACATGACTACACAATCTAAGTTATGTCATCCCTACACTACACACTCAAAGTTATCATATTGATGTACATTACTTACTAGCTTACATAGATTACTATATCGACATTTCACTAGTATATAGAACTTATGTATCTCTTAGCATTTACCTAGTCTTATACTAACATGTCTTTCATACTTTCACTCTTGCTTTGATTAGTTAGATGTGATTCTATCTTTCTAGTTATTACATGCTTTCTCTTCCTACTTAGCATAGCTTATTGGATTGAATTTCCAATTCTTGTCTATCTCTTATGTGTGCCTTAGGACATTTGCCAATGTTTTTTATTTATATTCATTTGTGTGTACCTTTGGACATTTGTTAATGTCCCTTGTTTGTATTATTCTATGTGCTTGTGCCCCTCATGCTAATCATTCTTGTTCTATGGTATGTGTATGAAGCATTTGAACATGCCTTGTATGTTTGCTTTCTAGTATGAGTGACATGTGCCCATGTCCATTATTTACTTGGTCCCTTGTCAACCCTTGTATGCTTCTTTCTTCCTAATTTGTATACTTATTTCTTAATTATTTATCCTTGTTTTGTAAATGTCATTATCCATATCATGCATTTCCTTTATTTCTTAGATGCCATGATGGACATCATGCTCCATCCCTCCTTACTAATAACTAACAACTAACCCTTTTAATTCTAGTTTAGTAAATTAGACATGCTTTTACATTATTATATTTATCTAAGCATACCCCTATTGATCTAACAATCTCTCAATACAAATATTACTATATCTCGAGATATCTTATTGATTATCATTATTATATCATGTATATTTCTAGCTTAACATACTTGTAGGGATTCTTCTTCTAAGGGAAATCATTGTAGGGTACTTATTCCTACCCTCAAAAGAGGAGGAAATAAATAGGGGTTTTATCATAGAGATCAGAGCTCTTAATGGTCAAAATAATAGTTTTTAGAGCACTCAAAATAGAATCCAAACATTAGACCAAGAAAAATAGACTAGGAAAATAAATTCTAGAATACTCATCAAATTTGGCCTTAGAAAATAGCACTAAAGTTGGATTATAGTGTCGGATAGTAGGATGTCTTCTTTTTGATACTTCTATCCAGATAGCAAAAAAATCATTTTTTCTAGAAAAAGGTAGAAAGGTGAGTTCAGTCATACATTTTTTAGTATAGTATAGTCTAGTTTTATCATGTTTTAGTATAGTTTTTGCTTAGTGAATCTAGATATAGGGGCATAATGCATAGCATGATGGCTCTCACTTCAGTTTCAAGCTAGGTAGTTGATATAACTTCTAAATTAGAATCCATGTTCTAGACACCAATGATTGGGGGTAATGTGCATTGCATATTGATTCTCCTCCTTTTCTAAGTTTAGTTTATTTTCTAAGCATTTCTCAGTAGTTACATGCCTTACTCCATATGTAGGTGGTTGAAATCCTTTTCAATTTTGGATTTCATACAAGCTTAACTTCCTGAGTACCCAAGTTCTTGAGTTAGCTTCCACATAAGCCTATTGCACTAGTTTTTAAGTTGATTTCATACAAGCCTAATCTCTATCTTTTGAAATGGCCAAGAGTGTCCTATTTTCTAACATACATTCAACTATCCACACTAACATTTTTGGATCATAGTATATTCATGGGACTTATGAGCCATCTCATATGACATCTATTCCATACCGATATTACTTCATAGCTTCACTTCATAGGGAAATGATGGAGCCAAAGGATTAGCTAGCCTTTATATTCTTGAGACACATATTCAAAGGGATTAGACACATAGTCCAAACATTGATTAACACATGCATGATTCATTAGCTTCACTTAGTAGGCAATGATGGAGCCAAAGGACTAGCTAGGCTTTGTATTCTTGAGCCACCTATTTAGAGGGATTAGACACATAATCTAAACATTGATTAACACATGCATGATTCATTTACTTTACTTAGTAGGCAATGATGGGGCCAAAGGAATAGCTAGCCTTTGTATTATTGAGCCACCTATTTAGAGGGACTGGACTCATAGTCCAAACATTGATTAACATGCATGATTCATTAGATTCACTTAGTAGGTGATGATGGAGCCAAAGGGCCTACCTTTACATTCTTGATCCACTTCTAGGGAATTTAACACTTAGCTCTATTCACAATATTACTTTTGGTATAGCACACACCCAACACAATCTAACATCACAACAAGTTTTTTATTGGTTCACATACTTGATGAGGTGTATTCATTCCTTTCTCTTCCCATCTCTCTTACCCAAATTTTATACATTCTTATTTTAGATATAACGTATCTAGTAAGGAATAATTTACTCTATGTTTCTCATTACATATTCACACTTTACACCATGCTCTCTCTATGCACATATAGCATCAAACAGCTTCATAAGCTTCACCTTTATAGGTAAGTTTAGGTATACTTTCTATTTTTCCCTTATCCTAGTATTTCACTTTGTTGCATTACCAGAATAAAGTGGGGGAAAATTTAGTCATATTAAATATGAATTTTGGTAACTTGAGAATGGCTAATGAAATCTAATCCATATGTCCATTTTATTTATTCTCTTGACCCTCTTAGGCATGTTTTCATATTTTCTCAGTCATTTATAGACTTCTAGACTAAACCCTTACTGACCCAGGTTGATCTTTCCATGAAAAATCCATCCCCCTAGGTCTCTTTCCCTCAAGACAATAGCACCCAAACTTGGACTATAGTGTTAAAACTTAGGGTGTCCTATTTTTGGCACTATTGTCTACGTGCAAATTTGGTTCAAATACTCATATTCTCCTGGATCCCTATCCTAAGTCATGTCAGCCTAACATGAATTCATTTAACCCATAAACATTAAATCCTCTATAAAAGGCCATTAAATTTTCATTTAGAAGGGTTGGCACTCATTTGCAAGAGAGAATCAAGAATACAAGCAAGACTACTCAAGCACTATTCCCTACTCTATGCATACATCCATCTAACAGTCTTTCAAGCTTATTCAAACCTCTACACTAGTCCCTAGTCATTCCAAGTACACCCAATTTTGTATTTACTTTCATTTTCATCACACTATTATACCAAGCACTTCAATGGGAGAACTACATATAGCTTCCCTCCTTAGAGTATTGGTATGTAGGTAGTGTGCCCATAAATGGGGTGCAAAGTGCATCCAGTGTATCCTTTACACACTAACCCCTTTTCCTTATTTGTCAAAGTTTAATTTAATTTCATAAAAGACATAATCACATGAAGAACCATCTCTATAGAGAGTTCTATTGATAGTGAAGATCTAAAATTTGGTACACATGCTCACATAGATGCTATAAATAAAACCCAAAAAAATCATATCCTTATGAGTAGTTTGGATAATAACAGCAAAACCAGGACTATTGTTCTAAAATATAGGGTTTAATGTTTTTGGCAGTCCTATCCAATCAAGAAATGAACTCCAAATCTCAATTTGAGATAGTGTCCCAGTCTTGTTCTTCTAGTATCAGACTATGTCTCAGTCATAATAGCCTATAATAAACTAAGTCATATCTTCTCTAATTGATTACTATTTTTAGAAAAGGCAAAAGTATAACTTGTTTAAATAAATTAGTGGCTTAATTATTACATATTATTTACTAGTTTTATCTACTCAGATCCATTTATTATTTAGAAATTTAACATCTAATTTCCAAAAATAAATAAATAAAAAACCACCATCTATAGTCCTCCCTTTGAAGAATAAATCCTAAAATAAGTCAATGCATGGAATGAATTTAGGCTTAGAAGATACATAATGGAGTGCATGGAATTTTAAGGGCAAAAATTAGCTACAACTTGTTTTTCCTTAGTAGAGATGCCTTCTTCACAAGTAAATAGGTCAACTCTCTCCTGGACCTCCCATAAAGTTGACTAATTTATGTAGAGACCATCAGATATTGTTACATCAAAAATTATATATAAGTATTTTGGTGAGTCCTTAATGGAGATTCTAGATGGTGCTTGGGCTCCCCTATATGCTCTAGATTAATATGCCATTGTCGATTATTAATGTTGGTAGAATTCATACTTCTAGAAATGGTTGTTTGGCACTCTTGTTATCCAAATTTAAGCTTTTTTTAATGTAGCTAAGGCTTTGAGTTTGTAGAAGGTAATATATGTTCTTGCTTAATGATAATCAATGGATGTGGATCTAGTTAGTAGCTTGATGGTATAGCCTTTTATAATTCATGTTTAGTTTATGCACTATTAATCACTAACATCTACAAGATTAGCACCTTTAATTAAATTAAACTTTACCACTTTAGCCTAGTGGACATGCTACATATGATTGTTACTTGCTCAGGGGGAGCCAAGATGCTATTATTTTTGACACGTATCACTATGTGGTTTAGTCTAGAGTTGGCATTTGCATTTAAGATGAATCATCTAATTTGGTGACCCAAGAGCTTTAAATGAAAGACTCTAAAGACCAAAATGTCCTTTAGAGAGATCCATAATACTTTTCCCAAAATCTAAGATGCTAAACACTTTTCCATGAATACCAAATAGTTATTCAGAAGGATTTATTAGAGAAAGTTATCGAAGAGAAAGTTATCGTTGAAAGTCTTCAAATGAAAGTTTCCAAAGAGAAAGTCCCCAAAGACCAAAAATTTCCTACAATAAAGTTCTTAAAGAATTTCTCCTGATAGAAGGTTTACCAATTAAAAAGATCCCAAAATAAAGTTTCCAAAGAGAAAGTTTTTGACTGAAAGGATCCAAAGAAAAATCTCCCTATAAAAAGTTTCCAAATGAAATTTCCCAAAGACCAAATCTCCAAAGACCCAAATGCTCCCAAAGACTAAAAATGTTCATGCTGAATAAGTGAATCTAAATAAGCAATATCTGAATAAGTAAATCTAAATAAATAATATCTAAATATATATCATACATAATCATCTTCCATAATTTTCATTAATAGGTTAGTTCTAAAAAGTTATTCTAATGAAGATGGGTTGCAAGAAGAAAACAATGTAATTTAATGCCAAAATTTCCATGGATAATGAAATAGGCTAACATGTATGTATAACCATATAATGAATAAGACTTATAAAAACAAAGGGGTGTCCACTTATCCATCATAAAATGCAAGGTGGGGGTGTGCTGGATATAAAAATTGGAGACAAACAAGGGGTGAATACTCTTGAGTTTTCAAGAACCCAGAATCCATGGTTTCACAATCCCAATATCAATCATGAACCATGCTATAAAAGAAATGATAAAATATGAAATATGAAAGAGACTCTTGATAACTTCATACAACATACATTTTACCCATACCTTGGACTAGTGTATGTTAAATTGATATCTTTTACTCCTTATCAATAGATTTTAGCAAAGACATGGGATTAGTTTTTTGTTTAATTCTATTTGGGCATTAAGTTAGCAAAAATTTAGGGAAATCAAGATTTACTCTTCTACTAGCTAGGCATCCATATCCCAGATAGAGGTACATTTGATCACCCTCCCTCTCTGCCATCATATATTTCTATGATTCATGATACATTTATTTTATTTCATCTTTTAGGCTTTATATTCCTTCTAATTTTCTCTTAATTTTTTGGATTATACCTCTCTTTTTTTTTTTTTTTTTTCAAATGGAAGAAAGAAGAAGGTGACCACCTTGAGCTAGTTTTGGTATAATTAGTTTCATTAGAATGTTCCTATCAACTTTAATCACATTAATGGTTATTACATCAAAAAAGTATTATCATTTAATGTGCATTTGATCTAAAGAGATAAGAAAAGCTTTTTATGGGAGCAGCTTTTATATACCTAGTGAAATCATTCACTTCATAATATCATCATGATTAACTCTCTTATTGACTACCTAGATTAGGAACTCTAATGTATAAGGTGTGACACCCACTAATTCAATTTGGATTTAAAACACATGAGCTATTGTTTAATTATACTATGAGTGATCAATCAGATTGCCATGAAATTAATAGGAAAACTATTTTAGAAACTGATAAACTACTTAAAACAAACAACTAGAATAAGCAAAGCAAAATGTAAAAATCAAGAACAAATAATCTAGAAAGCATGAACTATTCTAATTAAAATAAATGATTGAAATAAAAAAATTAACTAATAAAGCAAATCTAATCTACCCCTACCTCTACTGGAACATCTATTATTACTTAAGGATATCTTCAGATGGGGAAACCATGAAGTGATGCCTCAAAAATAGTCCATTTATTGGATATATTAATTTTTTAACTTAGAGGTCCTCTAAGTGGAAATCATTATTACCCAAGATCTCATAGATCTTATAAGGTCATGTCCATAGTGGGGTAAACTTATCATGTATTCCTTTATTTTTAGGGGATTTGTCCCATAGAAGCACTAGGTTAGAAATCATGAATGGTTTGGATTTTTCTCTCTTATTGAAACACCTATTGATAATATCTTGATAAGTTTTTTAGGGATTCAGTCCTCAAATCCTCTATTTCTATGATTTCTAGAAATCTAGATTATATCCATTTGTTGGGTTCCATGTATTCTTGCATGAACTAATATGTTAGAAATTTTAGCATGATTGGGAATATTGGTTATTTCCCATATACTAATAGATATGGTAAGGATTTAATGGCCTACTTGCACTAAGTTTTATCTACCCAAAATGTGTATTTTAGTAAGAGATACCACTCTCTAGGCTTATCTACAATGAATTTATTGATAGCATCAATGAGGTTCTTATTGGTTGATTCATCTGATCCATTCCCTTTTATGTAGTGATTGGAAGATGATCTAATTTTGATATATTTATCATGATCCCATTCTATAAATTTAGCTAATTGAAATGTTGGCCCATTATCACAAACTAAGGAAATGGAAGAACTAAACCTAGTTATGATATGCTCTTCAAGGAAATTGATCACATATTGTGATTTTGAATTCTCGATGGCTATTACTTTAGTCTATTTGGTGTAATAATTTGTAATAATGACAAAAAATTTATGCCTAAGTAAATATTTTGGTTGATAACACAAATGAAATATAGGCCCCATTAGGAAAATGATGTACCTTATATCATAGGTTATAAGGGCATTAATTTGTACACTTTATCTTTTCACCAAAACCTAGAATTCATGGCACATCTTTATGTGGGATTGAGCATCCTTGAAGACTTTTTAGCCAATAATAGCCCATTCTAAGCATTTTATAGGTTGTGGTATTTACAAATGGATGGTTCTTGCCAATCTTTTGATGTAATTTTTTTAGAATCTCTTGGGCTTCTTCACATGATACACATATTAAATAGATGCCTTTATAGTTATTCCTATATAAAATTCCCTTCTTGATCATATAATTAGTAGCTTTGAGCCTCAAGTATCTCTTTTGAGTTCTTGGGGATATGTTTTAGTGAGTAAGAAATGAATAATAACTGAATAGAATTCCTCTTAGGAAACCTATGTTTGGGATATTAATTCAATGGTGGTTCATGGGTCTAGTTCAGTCATCAACTAGATAATACCTTATTTTAATCATATAAAAATTCAATTTGTACGATTTGAGCATGACTTGTGACATCCAAACCATAGGTCTTTCTTACTTGCTTGCACAACCCACTAGGGATGTTTTCACTACTTCCCAGTCACTTGAAGCCTTCCTTAATTAGCCTCAACTACCTTAGACTCCTCTCCTAGGCACAGAACTATCCCCTAAGGCCCCTATCCCCTTGGTAAATAGTTCCATAAGTTGGACTATAGCATTGGACCCTAGGGTGTCCACTTTCTAGTGTTATTGTCTACGTCACTCTTACCCTCAAATGGTCAGATTTCCCTAGATCCTTATCTTTTTCCCTATCATACTAACATGAAGTCATCTAACCCAAGATCATTAGTTTCCCTATAAAATCCTATTCAAGGCTCATTTAGAAGGGTTGGAAATCATTCAAAATGCGTGAGCTAAAAATACACTAAGCACACTCAAGTAAATCTTCTTATTCTCTACATACAGCCAACCATTATTATTTCTAGTCTACTCAAGATCCCACACAAGTCATGAGTCATCTCAAGCTTACCCAAATTCACATAATACTTTCATTGTATACATAGGATTGCATAATACACATTTAATTTAGGAGAAATGCATTGGCCTTGATCCCTCCTCAGAGTATTGGTATGTAGGTAGCATGCCCACACATGGGGTGTGATCATACATTCAATGCATAATACACACTAACCCTTTTTTATAGATGATTTAAGACCACTTTTCAAGCCTAAAGAGGAACTAAGACCCTAGAAGATATAATTATTTGTATATGGAGCTTTGTGGATGATCAAAACCTAAGATTCTAGACACAGAGCTTCTTGAATTATCAAAATATAACCCAAAAATCTTGAAAGAAGTTGATCAGAGGGACTATAGTGCCAAAAATAGGACTATAGTGCTAGACCTCCAAGTGTCTAGTTTTTGGTGCTACTATCCAAGTAGAAAATAGACTTTTAGGTCCTATTTCTAGTAGTCTACCCAATCAGCTCATCAATTTGTAATTCTAAAATCCTATCTTAGTTTAGAAATCAACTAATTTCACTCTTTATCCCCTTGTTTGCTATTTTTAGTAATTAATTGATCAATTATAAATTTATCAAATTAGTAGGTTAATTTAGGCATACTGTATTTACATATTTTCTAGATTAATCTAGACCTCTTTACTATTTAGGAATTTAAACCCTTAGTTTCCCAAAAATATTAAAACACTTATCCTCTTATGATCTTGATAGGTTTAATCATAATATCAAGCTCTTGAAATTTCACCATCCATTTACCCCTATGCTCTCCTAACTTGTTATGTCCTAACATAAGTTTGATAGAAGGATCTAATATAATAGCAATGGTCTTATTTTTGATGATGTAGTCTCTTAAGTTATTAACTACTTTGACAAGGGCAATGATCTATTTATTAATCAAAGAGTATTTTAGCTCTCTATGCTTTAATTTAGTACTCATAAAAGTGATAGGATGTTCATTTTCTTCGTTATTTTGCATAAATATAGAAGTAATGGTATGCTCTGAAGCAAATGAGTATAGAAAGAAGTCCCTACTAAAATCCATACTTACCAATGCTAGGGATTTTACTATAGCCTTTTTTATGTCTTGGAAAGACTTCTTGGCTTTAGGTGTCCATTTCACTTTGGAATCATGTTTAATCATTGTGTTTAGAGGTTTGATAATCTTTATAAACCCTGATATGAATTTTCTCACAAAATTAATCTTCCCAAAGAATGACTTGAGCTCCTTTTTATTGTTTAGGAACATTTTTTTTGAAATTCTTTAAATTTTATCTAAATCAATGGTGATACCATATTTGGTTATAATGTATCCCAACAACCTACCTTCAGTAATGTTGAATATGCTCATTTTGGGGTTTGGGGATATACCAAACTTCCTACATCTTTTAAAAATAGACTATAGATGGTCTATGTGATAAAATCTATTTTTTGAGAAAATATTAAGGTAGTCTATGTATATGATTATGAATTTACCTATATCCATTAAAATTCATAACCCATGACTCTTTGAAAAGTATCTCCTACATTAATTAGGTCAAATTACATTTGGTTGTACACATAAGTTCCCCATTTTATGGTAAATACAATTTTCATCCTATCCTCTAATTTCACCAACACTTGATAATATCCTAAAAATCCATCTAAGAAAGACATCATTTCAAAACTTTTTATAGTATGTATCACCTCATCTAATGAGGGTATAGAATAGTTGTCTTTCCTAGAAGCTTTGTTAAGGTTCTTGAAGTTAACACATAATCTAATTTCACCACTTTTTTCCTAACTAAAACTAGATTAGCCACCCAAGTTGAATGTTTGATAGGAAATACTATCTAGGTACTTATCAACTTCTCTTCTTCCTTCTGGATCAATGGTTCATAAATAGGATTAACTAATCTTTGCCTCTACCTAAATGGCTTATCATCTAGCTTGAGTGGAATTATATGGGTGATGACTTTAAGATTGAATAGCTTCAATTCATCATACATCCATGAAATTACTTATTTATATCTAATTATTAGGTCCTTAACCCTTTTCCTTTCATTTGGAGTGCATCTTAAGCTAATGTTGACAAGGCATGATTTTTTCATCACCCAAATCCTTTGAGTTGAACTCAGACTAATTTACCTTGATCTGCCTTTATTGATACTCTTGAGGATCTATATCAAAGGCTCTTTCCAATGTGATCATCCCTAATTGGAGATGATTTTCCTTAAGTTGGATGACATCCTCTTCATGCAATTCATCATGGCATAGATGGCTTCTTTCCTCATCATCAATTATCTATGACCTAAACTATCTTGAATTGGTCAAAATTTTGATGGTCTACTGATTATCATCAAACACTTGAAAATTTTTAATATTATTTGGAATTAATGGATAAGTTACCAAATAGATGGATAACTTCTAGACTTTTTACTCCTTTAAAGGTCCCAAATTTGTTATTGAAGTGACTAGTGAGTCAACAGCTTGATTTTGTTCTCTTGGTATGGACACCATATTAAAACCCTCAAATGACTTAATTAAATCCTAGGATCTATGTTTGTACTTATTTAAATATGATAATTTGAATTTATTCTTATTCTTGACCTAGTTAATCATCAATTTTGAGTCTCTTGATACCATTAATTCATTGACATTATTCTTGAGGGCAAACTACAATCTTAAAATTAGGGCCTCATACATTTCTCTATTATTAGAGCATGTAAATTGGAGCCTGTACACTACTAATTATTTATTTCCTTGTGGATCAACCAACTCAACCAACATTTGATCCTTTCTTGGTCACTTCATCGAAATAGAGAGTCTATAATTGGGAAGGGACCTACACTTCTTCCTACATTTCATGCTTCATAGTAAATGTATAAATTCTAAGACTAAGATATTTGTAACTTACCTATTCATTAGTAGGGTCATACTCTGTAATAGGGTGATTCATCTTTGGCTCTCGATCAGTCCTCATCTAATTGGAAATACCTCTCCATGGATGACAAATGTGAGAGAAGTCTATGGAAAGATATCCATTGAGCATCTTAGACTAATCTATGTTCAATAGTAGCCTATACCCCTCAGGAATATCTACTACCAAAATGTTGATAGTCATTTATACTCAAGGTTTTGGTGCAGCCTAGATTATTACATCATTAAGTTCTCCTATCATAGGCACTATTATTTTATCCAACTAAAAAATAATCCTTTAGGATGGACTAAGGGTCAAAATAAGCTTATATAAAATGGAGGTTGGCATCATAGTAGATGAAATTCTAGAATCTACAAAACAATTATGTATATTATTTCCAAACACTCAAATGGTTAGCAAGAAAGGAGGGGCCTCATGCTTGTTTTTGTATCTAACATTTTTTATGGCTATTTTGGACTTTTCTACAATAGACTTACATATGATAGACTTCTATAAGATCTCCTTTTAATTTGTGAATTATGTCAATTCATGAAGAGTGATATTAGCCTTGATATTATTCATATCCTCAATAATATTATATCCTCCCTTGTTATGTTCTTCTTTATATTGAGGCTGATCATTCCCTTTTGGGGGAAGAGGATTATTATCAGCTTTAGGATTTAGGGGAATAACTATATTATTAGGAGTAAAAGTGGTGAGAGGTTGCCCATTCCTTAGATTATAATTTTTCTTATTTAACTATTGAAATGATTGCACTTCATTATAATTGTCCTCTAGAACATTTGCATCCTCACTAGGGAAGGGAAACTCATACGATTCAAAGACCATAGATAAACTTGAGGGGATAGATTCATGAGGGAGATCTAGGGGATTCATTATTTGATCATGTCTGATCATTTCAATTTAAAATATTTTAAGGATACATAAAACTCTAAAAATTCCAATTCTCCATGTTGTGATGTGTTATGAACTCTACACTAATTAGATGAGGCTATATCCATGATATGAATTTTTGTTAGCTTAGTGGATTATTATTATTATGTAATATTGGTGGGTCTACTAAAAAGCTTGTTATATCTTAGAAAGCCATAATTTTTGTTATAGTTATGATTGGTGTCATTACCCATCCTTTTATACATATTCAAGAAGTCTTTGCTCAAATTTTACACCATTCTTTGTATAGAATCTAATTTAGCTTTGGTGGAGTCAACACTCTAAGTGATTATTCTCTTAGAGTGAACCAAATGTTAATTCTATTGGTTTTACTAATGGTCATTCCTTTATGGTTGATTATTCAATAACTTGTAATTTTGATTTGTTTCTTGTTATGTCATGGGAGGAAGAGTGTACAACTAATTTTGGTTGAATTCAGGGACATTCTAATTAGTATGCAGAATTGGATTCAAATATAGAAATCTATTATTGAATGTTTACCCCTAAAATTTTAGGGATTGAGCTACTTGTCAATGTTAATATCTTCTTCATATGCCAAAGCTAAAGTATTAACAGTGGTAGTTGTCCTTAGAAATACTATACTAATGGGATCCAAAGCATTATTATACATTTTGAGTGTTAAATCTATCTTTGGTTTGTATGTCATGTTTAGCCAAGTATACATATTATGAAACCTTACATTAAAATCTATAATTGATTCATTAGGATCCCTCTCCATGATATTAAAATGATGATACACCAAATTCTAATTAGTAACCTACCCAAACTCTGCAATAAAATTATTTTGACATGCATTCCATGAGGTGATGGAATTTTCCTACAAATTTTATATACCAATCATAAGCAAAATCTTGTAGAATGAATGGAAAAAGTATGCATGAAAAATCCTCATCTCTAACATTAATTAATATTAGAGTAGACTTGAAATATTTAATGTGCTCTTCCACCATTCTCCCACTTAATGGGGAAAGCATAGGCAAATATTTCTCTAGGTTCTATGGTAAATTGTGTTTATCTCCAATAGAAATAATAAAATATTTTAATGACCAAGGTTGATCCATAAGATGGTTGATGAGCAGGATGTTTCTCACTACAGAAGGTGTTCTAGCTCGTTATACCTTAGGTATGGTAGGTACTAGTCTAGGTCTCCTGTTATTTGACAAAAGTGAAACCAACAAGCTCACTTAGGCTCTAGACCTTGTTACTCTCCTAGGTGTCTCTAGTATAACTCTACATAGTGACTAACCTCTACTATTGAGAAAACACACAAATGTACCCTCTTTCTAGCAGTTGATTTTCTTATTGTTGATGTGGGTTTTATAAACACCATAAAAGAGTGAATGATTTTACCTCTAATGTTTTAGGATCTCTGTGAAATGAAGTTCCACTCTAGGGCACAAGTTGTAGGTATGCAATTAAAATAACTAGTTGGTGGAATAATAGGTTGAGCTTGCAGTTTGTTTAACCAAATTTATGGATAGATGTATGAAATCTAAAATAAATCAAAAACTAAGTGAGTTGGATGGGTGGAGAGTTAATCTATGGTGGATAGATCTCAAAGAAACTCAAAAAATTAGGGAGAGGTAAGGTTAAAAATAAGGCTATGTGTTCCTAAAAGGTCACTTCTAAGGTTATTTATTTGGTTGACAAGTATCTCAAAGATCAATGTTTGCTTCTTGTAGCTATTGCACACTCATGAACAAGCATAATTAGTAGTCTGTGGAAATAAGTATATGAAACTTAGTGATCTCAACTGAAGGTTACTCCCTTTAGGGTTATTGTTACATACCCTTATTTGAGAGGTTATAAATTGGACTAAGAAGTTATCTATAGTAGATATAACACACACCTAAAAGACTATATGAAAAGGAAATACTCCTACACACTTTAGATTATCAATCAATCTCTACTAATTTCTTAAACTAATTAAATTTACCAATCTTCAATATTTTTTGCATATATAAGATCAACATTCATCAATTAAAACAACTAGATTTATCATTATTAGTACACTTCAAAATTATCGAGTTGATACAAACAAAGAAGCTTAATTTCAATAACATAGAAAAGGAAGAAGAGAGAACAAACACAATTGAATGTCAATCATTGACTTGATTTCTTACTTTATATTGATCAAAACTCCAACCCTTTGAAAGAGGGTTTTATAAGTATTTAAATACTTTGGGAAGGGGTCACTTCATCCTCCGACTGTAGTGAAACTTTAGATTACATCAAAATAACTTAGAGCCTAAGTTGTAGTTCAATACAAAGTTATATGTTATAACTCATATATTACATTAGACATGAAATGTGTGCATGTTGGGAAAACAATTTAGTTAATTATAACATAAATGTAACAAAATATTAACTAGTCATGGTTAGATTGAATAAACATTACATGTAAAATTATACAAAATTATCCTTCATCTAAGGCTTGCTTGGTGGATTCATGGCACTACTCATTATGGTTAGAACTAAAGTGGTGGTATATGTTGTATAAGAGGTTATAGTTGGATCTAAACTATAAGTTATAGTTGGAGCTAAACTTTTATAATTGGAAGGAACTAAACTAGTGGGTAGTGTTTAAACTAGCATATTAAGTGGATTCTAGGCTACTAAACTAGTAGATGATATTGAAGCAAACTTATTTTTGGCCTCTACCTCTTGATAGTATTTGTGTCCACTAGTATGCTACACCTATATTATGATCATGTCTAGAAGAGATGGTTTGTTTAACCTATTCATTTATGCCATCAACCTTACATGCTCAGCTTCGGTAGCTTGAAAGCCTACCTGAAGACTTCTACTTCAATGGCCTTCTTCCTCACTAAACTCAACTTTACCTCAATATCTTCAAAATTTAATCCTTATAAACTCTACTTGAAATTATCTAAATCTTGTTGTAACATTTGGTCAAAAAAATCTTGACTACCAACTTCCCAGTGCTATCCTATATACATGTTAACTCTAGCTCATTCAACATTTTCACTCCATATTTCTCTTACTTGGTGATTTTTATGACTAAAGAATCAATAACATTTATCCATTTATGGGCTTCTTGGGTCCTAATGACCACTAGATTCAACACATTAGTTGCCTCCAAAGTGGACATCAAATTTGAATGGTTGAATGCCTTATTAGTAGTATACAAAACCAAAAAAATTCACCTAGTCTCATAGTCCTTGAGAACCTGAAATAATTTATTTATTGAAGTTTCTTTCGGAGCTAATTATGCCCTTAAATAATGAATAGTATCTCTTATAGGCTTAATGTTGCATTTTGAACATTTTGTTCTATCCTAGAGGGAATGTGGATTACTTGTTATTATTCTCTGAGTGTCTTTAATTCTTAATCTAACTCTTTTATTTCCTATTTTGTGCCCTCATGAATGGATATTAATGCTCTAAAGTGGGTCTCTATGTAGGAATTAAAGTCCTAAATGAAAGGGAACTGACCCTTATTTATATCTTGCCTTTTTGAAAGAGAGTAAATCTCTTCACTTTCTTCTAGAATTAAACTCTTTACAATGTTGTCACTATCTTCCTCTTCCTTACCTTTTGCATGGAGCCATTTGACTTATCAAAGAGTGAGCCAATAGTGGTTATCTTGGTGATATGCATGTATGGCCTCTTAGAAGTTGATGCTCCTAATTCCTTGGCCTAGTATAGAAGGGTCAAATTTGATGAGTTTAATGGTTATGCTTCTACTTGGGTGTCTATAATAGGTTTAGTCTTAGGGTCTAGGTTGGGAATTAAAGTCCATATTATTTTAGACTAGTCTACATTCCATAGATGTAGCATTGGATGAACAATGTAGACTAATTTATTCTTTAGAGCTCTCTTGGTGACCACCACTACTATGGTTTTCACGACTCTTGAGGAGGGCATTGGTGAGGTTAATTGACTAGAAGATGTTAAAAATTGATTATTAAGTTGACTAGTGGTGGAACTAGAAGTGGAGACCAAAGGAAGAGTATTAACAACAATTGTTTAAATAGGCCCAGATATAGGTGATGACATAGGAAGAAAACAAGAGATAATTATCAAAATAAAAAAAGAGATAACTGGTAATGAAACTACAAGATAATGGTCTAAGTGAGTAGTAGATGGAACACCCTTACTTGATTGGCCACCTGTAAGGGGTGTCTTTCCTTTTAATCCTTGAATTATCAAAACTTTGGCTTACTAAAATTCTTCTTCTTTCACCTCATGGCTTGGCTCACCTTAAATTAAATGTTGTACTTGCTTACTTAGCCCATATGTTGATTGGGCCTATGATCTTCCTACCTTAGTTTTTATATTATAATAAATTATTGTCTTTTCAGTGTCAGTAGTCACTTTTTGGGTAGGAAGAGGGAGTGTCATGTTGGATGTTGTGGTTGCTAGAGTTGCCATAGTAGGTATAATGTCTTCTTAATCATAAGAATATATACAAATGATCTCTTCTTATCCACTAATAGTGTTATCCTTCACCTAAATTTATTATTTTTCTTGTTATTGTGGTTGTTAGAGCTACCATAGTAGGTGTAATAACTAATGTTTCCCCTCCACCTTAGTCTTTCTATGTAGCTATCATCTTAATGAGTGGATTTTTGGGGTCATAGGTTTGGTCTTGTTTTTGTTGGAAGGGTATGTTATTCCATAAATCTAAAGATATATATCCCCCTAGTGGTGGGATCCTAAATTTTTATTGTCTTAGTGTGAGGAAGGGATATGCTTTGATTACATTCAACAAGTCTTCACTTACACCAGCAATCCTAGCCCTTTCCTTTAATTTTACATCATATTTTTCATTGATAAATAATAATTTATTATCAAAAGGATGATGGTTATGTGATCATAGGAATCTAAGAAGAGAGGAGGCTAGTTTTGTGTTAGTTGATAAAATAATGAAATAAACATAGTAACTTGCTAAAATCTATAGCATATATCATAGGGGGAGATTGATGAATAAAACCAAATAGAAAAACACAACTAAAATTCAAAATACAAAAAATATTTTACCTTCCTTTAAATCTCCAAAGGATTCATTGTGTGGCTTGCTTGGTTTATACTCAAAGAGTCTTTGACAAAGGAGTTTGTGTATCTCCTTATCTCCTTAGCACCTTGGATTGATGTTGGCTTGATGTGGCTTATGCTTGCTTGGCTCAATATTTTGGAATCATAACATTATTGATGTGAATCATGTTACAAAACTTGCATTATAACTCTACAATTTAAAATATTATAATTCAATAGGCAAGGGCTTGTATTTATAGGCTTATGAACTAACTCCAAGCCATGGTGAGTTGAGGTATAGTTTAAACATGGAAAGGGTTCAAACCTAACCTAGGTGAGTCAAACATAACCCCAGTAGAGTTAAAAGGTGTTAATTACACATTATTTTCAATGAATATGCATGAATCTCCAAAATGAGATATTTTCCAAAGTCTTGATAACTCACAAATTTTATGATGAAAGGCTAGGATATTTCATGTTTTTGAATTGCCTTTTTTAGTAATTCATTAATTTCACATGGATAATTAAACTAGGCCTTTAATTTGGTTTAGCTTATTAATTAATTTTTTTTGGAAATTTAGCTCTTTCAATATCTGATTTAAGTTTATGTGTCCTACTTAATAGGTTCATAGGCCAAATTGACTATTATGATGCCATATGATGGTTAAGGATGAATCTATGATAGGTTATGATTGCACATGATAGGATACCTAAATTAGGGATGTCTCAATTTGATTTTGAGCTTTGAAAAATGATGCACAAGTAAATTTGGGATGTTCAATGATTCATAGGATTAATTTTTAATGGTTGGTAGGAATCATTTTGAAGTTCAGTTGAAATCCAGTTGTGGCCAATTTTAGGTGTCTATAGTTTTCCCCTATTTGGGAAAGTGTTGAAAGCTATAGGAATAGTAACATCTTCTCAAATATTTAAAATGTCCTATATTCCCATGATTTCAATGGTAATTTATGAACTTTAGGTTCCCCCTTGAGAGAGGGTTGGCAAAAGGGTCGATAATCAGTCCCTTAAAAAGAGGAAACGATTAGGCCAAAAAAGATGAAATACGGTGGAAAAGATTGATTTTATCATAGGTGGTTATAATTAGTGGCATATTTAGCTACACAAATTAGGTAAAAAAATAGGATGATTTACCCATAGGTGGTTATAATCAGTGACATAGGTGGGATAAAAAAGGTAATGATTTGCCCAAAGGTAGTTATAATCATCAACCTTCAAATAGATGGAAATGAAATGATTTGTCCAAAGTTAGTTATAATCATCAACCTTTAAATTTATGTAACTGTAATGATTTACCTGAAATCATTTAGAATCATGGGTAATACAAGTGGAATGGTATACAATGATTTGCCCATAGGTGGTTATAATCATTAGTATCCCAATAATGGCAAACATGATATGGAATATGATGCCAAATTGGGTACAAAGGAGAAAGATGAATTTGGGAAACCTATGAGTAGGGAGATGCTTGTTCGAACTAAGAAGGAATAAAATTCTTTCATTATTTAATTACTCTATGTAGGATATTATTTGGATTAGATTGGGATTGTTGTTGGCAACAAGGAGATATATTATTACTTATTTTTTATGTAGACTCCAAGAGCTGATTTTTGTTTTAGAATGTAATGGTAGGAATCATGATATAACACCATGATAACTTGTCTAAAATATGTATATGGACAAACACGTGATCCAATACTCAATATAAAATAATGTACCAATGATAAAAATGATGATGATGATGTTGACATGTGAATATGGATGGATTCAATAATAATGCATAATTAATCACCTAAGTAATGCACATAGACTAAATTAAAGCACACTAAGAAAGCAAACAAACAAATAAACAAAAAGACAAGATAATAAATAAATAAATAAATAACAACTAAAAGAACACAAATAAATGGTTAATTACAATGTTAGTACAAATAACATGACACAAGCAACATGATGAACATTACCCCTAGACATTAAGGGATAACCAAAAAAATAAACAAGATGGGGTAATAAAATAAAAGGAAGGGGTGACCGAGCTATCTCCAGATGCACTAGGCAAATGGACGTTACCTACATAGTTTCATGGATGGAATATCCAACAAAAACTTTAGTCCAAATGTAGTTCTTCTTAGAAATGGGATAGAATAAAATGATTGAGAAAGAAAACATGATGAATATTATATAAGAATATGGGAATGTGATCAACAAATATTGAGAGTGTGGGATACTAGGCCAATACAGATGGGGAAACTAAATGATAAGTGGTTATTTGTAACTTAGTGAGGGTTCCCAGAATCCTTAAGGCAAAGAAGTGGTCAATGTTTAGAATTTTAAAGATTGTTTTATAAATGTTTTTGGAATTTTCTAAGTATCTCAACTCAATTGAGAATGATGAGATAATAAATGGTCCAAGTTCATAAAATGATGAAAGCGTTAAAACTTAAAATTCTCTCAAAATGGTGAGAATATTCAAACTTAAAATGCTCATAAAATAGTGAGTGTTTAAATTTAAAATGCTCACAAAATGATAAGAGCATTCAAAGGGTGACTGAGCTAACCTAAATGTAAAGTGAACATTGCCTAAATAGTCCTAGGATAGGACCTCAAGTCACTATAGTTTCACTTTACAGTGGAGGAATCTAACTAGTTAGTGGCCAATTCAAATAAAACAAGCACAATTGGCAAGTAGAATAGTAGGGCATAGGAATGACAAGGTATTACTTCAAGGCATGATAAATAATTCTGTCCCCTAATTTACCCATAGGTAGTTATAATTAGGAAACAATGACATAGGTAAATGATACTAATTTTCCCATAGGTGGTTATAATTAGTAACATGACTCTAGAACACTGATTTGCCCAAAGGCATTTCTAATCAGAAACGCTTGGTACAAAATAGGACAAGAAATGAAGGATACAACTTCGAAACCACTATTATACTACTCCAAAATATATCCTCTATCTATAATTCTAAAATAAATATTGAAATTTGATCAAAATCCTTCTTTCTAAAAGAATCCTTGGAACCAATACATTGGAACCAAGGTCAAAGGGTAGGGTAGGGGGTGGGAAATAACTTGGTATAAAAGGTATGATAGAATGGTATGGTACAAGAAATTTCAATATTGTGTTATAATTAAAATGGGTCTCATAGATAATACACTAGGTCTGTCAAGTGAAGTAACACTCGAGGTGTATAATTTTCATCGGCTCATCAAGTTCATCCCCATATGGTCTAGCAAGCTTGTATGTACCAGTGTCATAGTTTTCAATAATGATGAATGGGCCTATCCAATTGGGTTTGAACTCACCCTTTTATTTCTTCTCAACCATGGCATTCTACTAGTTTTATTTAAGGATAAGATTACTAATCTCAATTTCTCTATGTTTAATGAGCTAATTTTAATTTCCATGAGGTCATTTCTGGTATGTTTGTAGGTTGTTAACTGTGGCCATGCATTTCTCATCAAGTAACTCTAGATCTAATAGGCAAGCTACTTGATATTCTTTATCATCTAGAACATGATTCAAAGAGATGTGAAAAGAAGGTAACTCAACCTCAATGGGAAGAATGGCCTCAGTGCCATAAAAAAGTGAATATGGAATGACTCATGTTGAAGGATGGTGATTGGTACAGTATGCCCAAAGGGAATAGAATATTTGGAGGTGTCAATCATGGCTACCATCATTGATAATATTTGTAAGGATGTTGATAATGGTTTTATTATATGTTTCTACCTAGACATTACCCTTTGGGTAATATGCTATGGAAAAATTTTGAGTAATCTTATACTTAACACAGTGATTTGACATCCTTGTTCTTGAATGATCCACCATTATTAGATATAATGTTAGAGGGGATACCATAGGATCAAATAAGATGGTTGAATATGAATTTGTAAATTTTCTTTCCAATCATGTAAGTGAGGAATATATCTTTAACCCACTTATTGAAATATTTGATGGTGGTAAGGATATGTTTGTGGTCATCAGATGAGGTGGGGTTTATCTTCCCTATGAGATCAAGGCCCCCATATAGAAAATGGCCATAGTGTAAGCATTAGTTTTAGAGTATTTATCAGGGCATGAATCAAATTAGAATGCATTTAACATTTATCACACTTTTTCACATATGTAGTTACATCTACATTCATAATTGGCCAATATTACCCAATATGCAAGAGATTTTTGGATAGGATGGCCTTGCTAGTGTGAGCTCCACATACTCTTTTATGAACTTCCCATAATGCTAATGTAGATTCTACTAAAGTTAAATAATGAATTATAGTTACATAAAAACTATGGTGGTTTAGGATTGGTTTGAGTAAGGTATATCATGTGGATTTGTGGGTAAAGGCTTTGGAATACTTACAAGATAAGTATGGTGGCATTATTTGGTCATGAAGATAGCTGTAACAGTTTGAATATTAAATAGATTTGGGATGAATAATATCATATATCATTATGATGGTTGGAACTAATATATTTTTTTATGAGGAATTGGTATTCTTTTATCGTATCTATTTGTTGAATCAAATATCCAATGGTGGCTATAGTGTCTGTTATTCTATTACTGGCTCTTGGTATATGTTCAAACTAGACATCATCAATATATTTTTTGAGTGTCGACCATGGCCTTGTATGGTATAAATTTTTTAGCCTTGGTCTAAAAATGTTCTATAACCTAATTAATGATTAAATAATAATCACCTAAAAACTTGAGATGTTGTATGTTCCATTGTACTTTCTATTAGAAGCCTTGCAATAATTAATTCATACTCAACCATGTTGTTAATACAAGAAAATCTTATCCAAAATGATTTAGGGATAAGATCCCCCTATTGTGTAATAAACAAAATTTCTACCCCTAATCCTTGTGATGTGAATGATCCATCAAAATATAACTTCTAGTATTTCTCCTTAAGAGGTGTTTCAATGATTGTCATAATGGATTCATCTGGGAATTGGAATGTTAATAGTTTTGTATCTATAAGGGGTGCTTTAGCAAGTTGATCTACAAGAAAGTACCCCTTGATGGATATTTGGTTGATGTATTCTATCTTAAATTTGCTTAATAGAATGATCCATTTGGTCATGCAACCTTGTGAAGCTATTTTAGATAGTAGATACTTAAGCAGATATAATCTAGAAATGACCATGACTTGTTCTTTAACATGTAATGGCATAGTTTCTGAGCTACAAAGACCATAGCTAAATAGGATTTTTTAATGGGCATATAATTATAATCATACTCTATATTGTATGGTTTAAATAGTACATGATGTGATCCTTTCCATTATCATCATGTTGAGCTATAAGTGCCCCTAGAGCTTTATCACTAGAAAATAGATATAGTAAGAATGGCTTTCCTCGCATAGGAGGTAATAAAATAGGTGGATTTTCTAGATAGTCCTTCAACTATTTAAAAGTTGTCTGGTAGTGGTTATCCTAACAAAATGTGACACCCTTATTCAACAAATGTGTTAAAGGATGGAATTTATTAGCCAACTAAGATATGAAGCATCTCTAGACTGAATCTTTCCCTGCAAACTATGAAATTGCTTCAAATTGGTCGATGGTAGCATCTAAGTTATGGCTTATACTTTAGTTGGGTTGAATTTAATTCCTATATGAGACACAATGAATCCAAGTAATTTTATTGAAGTAACTCAAAAAAGACACTTCTTAGGATTGATCTTGACTTTGTATTCATGTAGTATTTCAAATATCCTTCATGATGTTGCTGGATGAGCAACCCTAGTTTTTGATTTTCTTAGTATTTCATCAATTTATTCTTCAATAATGCCATGAATTATATCATAAAATATGATGTTCATTGCTCTTTGTTATGTGTCCCTAACATTTTTGAGACCAAATGGCATAACCTGCTAATATAACATTCCCCATAGTATGGCGAATGTTATTTTATGTTGGTCTTTTGTCATAATTTAGATTTGGTTATGCCCTAAAAATCCATCCATAAGTGAAAGAATTTCATAACCTGTTGTTGAGTTGACTATCATGTCAATGTTTGGTAGAGGAAAGTTATCCTTTGGGTAGGCCTTGTTTATGTCTCTAAAATTAGTACATAATTTTATTCCTTTTGGCTTCTTATTGACTGGTACAACATTCAAGATCCATTTAGAGTAGTTGATTGATTGGATGCATCCTGATTCCAAGAGTTTTTCTAACTCTTTATTTACTAATACATCAATGTAATGATGCATCTTTTGTAATTTTTATTTTACAAGTTTGGCATCAGGATGTACCACAAGGTGGTTTATAACCAAGGTAGGGTCCAAACCTAGCATGTCTGAATAGGCCCAAGAAAATATATCAACAAAATACCTCAATAGGGAGATAAAGACTTCACATTCCCATTGAGTGAGTAATGTACCTAATTTGATCCATTTTGGGTCATGTGGAGTCTTAATGTTAACTTCTAAGTGCCCTCTAAAAGAAGTGTTGAAACATCTTCTAAAATGGTTGGCAAAGATTTGAACTAGTCTGTAATAGTGGAGTACTCTATTAGGACTAGCTCTAAAAGTTCTCCTATGCATGATGAATTAGAATCCCTGAAGGTTAGGTATGGCCATGTGACAAATATTATTGGGAACTCTTGGATGATTCAATTAAAATCCTACTATTCTAAAAAACTAAACAAAGACCCATAGGTAAGTTCATCATTTTTGGTCTCCTAACCTATGTTTGGGGAAGTTTGAACACCCCCATCTAATGATTCCTAAAATAGGTTTTCACCACTAGACTAGCCTTTCTCTTTACTATTTCCCTGGTCCAAAATTACCTTAAATAGGTTTTCACTTTGGGACCTCAATATTTTATTTAATTGTTTATGGCTAAGGTTGTTCATCCATTCTCCAAAATAGGCTTTACGATCCAACTTGATTGAGAACCCTTCTTTGTGGTCTCCCAACATAACATTGTCCCTTAGACCTAGAAAATCATAGAAGGCCTCATCATTCTAAAACTCATCAATTAACTCTTTTGATTATTATTGGTACCAGTCTATAATTTGAGGATAATATAAAGGAAGTGGATTATGGTGAATAATTGGTTAAAGGGTACAAATGACATTGGTATCAAACAAATTGGTATTATCTAGGTTATCAAAATGGCTATGATCAAACTCTCCTTCACTATCAGCATCATTATCATTATTCATTTACATTGGAACATGAATAAGGTACATGGGATCACCCCCAGGTGGTTTAAATCCAAGACCATATGTTCCTTTGTATCAATTGGTAGAAATTGGCTCGATTGGACCCTATTGATTTATCCTAAGGCCTTCTCTTTTATAGGCATACTTCTCCATGATTTTGTTTGAAATGGGATACTTGCAATTTAGGTAATAGTCAGCTAGGTTATCATTATACAACCAAGTTTCATCATCTACAAGTAGATCCTATTCTTAGCTAGTGGTTGGTATGAAAATAATAGGTGTTGGACTATGCAGTTTACCTATGCCATTTCATGTAAGGTGGTTTGGTTTTAGGGCTTCTATAAGACTTGGGTTTTTGTGGAAGCTTAGCAATATAGAATGTATCATGGGTCAAATATTCTCTGAGCTATTATCCAAGATAGTATAACTATTAGACATTTTAGGAGGTAGCATATGGGAAAATGAATCAAGGGTATCAAGGTCAATGCAGTTGGCCTCTAGTGATTCAACATGTATTTCTTTTCCCTTATCATTCTTAAGAACTAGATTTAAGCCAAAATATTAGTTATATCTTTGGTACTCAGCCTTTAAATGCTTGCAATATTTGTATGATTACAAATCTCTATGAATGGTGACCTCCATAACTACATGGTAGAACTTGATACACTAGTGCAATGTTGAAGGGATTGCATGAATCTCATGTATCCAAGGTCTAACAAAAACCATATTATACAAAAATTCAAGGTCTAACACATGGTATAATGTATCATGGGTAAAAGGCCCAAAAATAACTAGCAAGTTGATGGTGCCCTATGATTCCCATTATTTATTGTCATAGGCATTGATGGTGATCATTTCTAGTTGGAGATTAGTTTTTGTATACCTGGGAAGATTTATGAGCTTTAGAGACATAATATTTAGACCTGGTCCATTGTCTATGAGGATGCATTTCACTTTGTGTGACATTATGACAACTTTGATGTAAAATATATTGTTATGCAAAGCTCCCAGGGATGATATATTGCTTTGGTCAAAGGTTAATTACTAGTTTGGAGCTATATGTCCAACCAAATATTGAAATTTATCTATAGATATGTCATTAGGAACTTTGGATTAGCCAAGGAACTCTATCAAGATGTTCTTATGGATTGTAGACATACATAATAAATATAAAATGGAGATTTTTTTAGGTGTATTCTATAATTATTCCATAATATCAAATGTATTTTCTTGCACAATAATAAATGTCTTATTCCTATCCAAAATGGTGGGTTGGATGGGTGAAGTGGCAGATGGTTATGGGCCTAGGATGGTAATCTTTAACCATCAAGTTATGATTTCACAATCAATATTAGATATAATACCATTGTTGTTAATTAATGATGGTGGTGGGAGACTAGATAGGATAAGTCTTGATTGTTAGTGCACATGTGCGTGGTCATGGGGCAATGATGAGTTATCAGTATATGGTCTAAAAGTAGTAATCTATATTTATTGGTATACTTGTATGTAGTCCCAAGACAAATAAGGATCACCAACATGGGTTGGTTTATTATAATGGATTAGTAATGGTCTTTTTTAATTGGGATTTGGTCTCAAATTAATAGAAATGGTGGAGATTCCACCTCCCAAAATATGGTTTATAACCTTGTTGTAGTCATGTGTAACTACATGATAGGTCTATTAATTGTTGGCATCATTCTGGCCTTGGTTCTATCCATTTGGATAATGTTGTTGGTTTTGTTATTGGTTTAGTCTTAGCTTTTGGTACTATTATTATTGTTGTGCTAGCTATTGTTATTACTTTTTTTAATTGTTATGTTGTGGAAAGGGATTTTGATAAATTCCTAGATTTTAATTGGATGTGGAAGCTCTATTATCCAATGTTACCTCTTAATTTTCCAACATATTCTTAATAAAAATTTTAATTTGCACATAATGATCCAAATTATGTCCATTAACCTGATGATACAAAATTCATTTTCTTAGTACCAATCTAGATAAGGAATACCCTTAGGATAGTACTTTAGAATAGGCAAACTAATCAGATTAATTATAGCAAGCTTATAAAGCATGGATTCAATGGATTCTCCAAGGTCACTAAAGACACATTGAGTAGGTATAATTCTGCTTGGAGGATTGGTTTACAAAGGCAAAGATTGTTGTATTTTTTATGCTAGTCTAGACTGCTACACTTAATATGATTACTAAAGAGGTTATTAGTTAGGAGTGATTTGCATATGTGGCATAGGCTAAGTAGATGGTTTTTAAACCATTTGGACATGTCACAACTTGGTTACTCCATTCCCAAAAATGTTTTTTTTGTGATTAAATGGCTTGGTTTTGTCATAATTGTTGGCCTATGTGGGTTGCAATGCTTGCACTTGGACTTGGTTCTGATTTTGGTTTTGGCCATTTCCTTGGTTTATAGTTTGGTTCTGATTTGATGAGGTAAGCTTGATGATCCCTTTATTAATAAGGTATCTTTAAATCAACAAACCTTTATTAATTATTTCCTTAAAAGTGTGTGCACACACCAACTCTAGATGGTAACATATCTCACTATGTAAATTCTTGGTAAACAAAGTGGCTAATTACTTATCTAGTAGACTATGGGTGAATCAACTAGTAAGAGCTCTCCATCACTAAAAATAAATTACAAATATTTCATCAACCTTCTATTTGGCTTGTGTCAAATCCACCAAATAATTATCATGTTAGATATTTTAGGAGAAGTGTTACACAAACTTGTTTGAAAGATCATCCAAGTCATAAACTAAATTCTTAGGCAATTTAAGAAATCACTCCAAATCTTGTCCTTCTAAATTGATTGGGAATAATAGTAGGAGGTATATGTCATTGTAGGCCACTAGTTAGTAGGTAATAAATAATTCAGTTAAGTGGGCCTTAGGGTCTCGCTTCCCCTTGTATTTGTTGAATTTTGGTGGTTCATACCTTGGAGGAAATGGTATTTGTAGATACTCCATGTTGAATGGGTAAGAACACACATTTTCCAACTTGAACTTCTTGGTCTACTTCCCATCTTAGATGGTGGCATTAGCAGCCTTCATTTGTTGTAGTTCTTGGGCTAGGAAATCAAATGGAACATTGGTCTGAGATGGAAGCATGTTTTTTTGTGGTAGGAATAAAATCAAAAATTGATGTAGAACAATTTAACATAATCAAAATAATAATAGATATGAATAGAGATGCATAAAGAATAAAAATAAACATACATAATAAGAAGACCAAATTTAATGTGGTTCACCTAATGTGGGCTAAATCCACTAAGAAACACTTGATCAAATTTTATTACAATCCACAAGAGTATAATCCACTCTCAGATATGTCTTCTTACAATTATAATGCACAAATATTATTTGGAGTTGCGCTCAACAAACCCTCCTAAATTTTCACCTAAATTCACACACTGTATTCTTTCTTCTCAAACATTTATTCTCATGTTGTATTGCCTACTAAATATCCATCTATACATAATTCATCAACATAGATATTTTACAAAATAATGTATACCAAAACCATTGGCAAAGGTCCAAAAACATATCTGGGGGCTACCACCCCTAAACCCCAACGAGAATACATAAAGAGTGTATAGTATATTTTAAATGTATAGTATTTTAAATACATTGTAATTTAGAAATAAGATCCAAAACATAACATGTGGAAGGTTCATTTAGTTTAGGAATTAACTAGGAATATGCATTCATAGATTAGGATGTGATTGTTGGAATTACATGCATTGATGTGTGATAATCTAGTTAAGATTTGGTATATGGGCCTAATTTTATGGAAATTATGGCTAAGATTTAAGGATATGGATGGGAGTGAAATACTATGCCTATTGATGTTGATTAGGGACCTAATGTCAATTAGTCAACCAAGGCCCTATCATTAAGTATGTGGCACATTAGGAACAAAAAGAAATTATTGCCTAATCAGTACTTATGGAACATTAGAACCTCTTGGTTGCACAAATATTTTTTGGGAAGTAGATACATGTTGAAGGTTCATCATTTATCACTCACCAATACTCACATGTTGTTGATTAGACATCATTTTTTATTGTATTGGTATCTTGGTCAGTGACTGAAGAGGTATGTTCATCACTGCCTAACAAGGTGGAACATTAGTCACCCCCTATTGAGGTGGACAAAAAATTTAACTTTATTGTGTGGGTATGTTGGATTATGTTTGTGGTTATGGAATATTAGTCATCACCTATTATTATGGAATAATATCCATCATGTTTTGTTGAGGCATGACACTAGTTGTTTCTTGACTACTTAACCCTTATAAATGCATACTTGAAGAAGCAATTGGTTGAGGGTTAGGGGTATTTGTTTGCATTTTTGAGGTAAAAGTTCCTACCCCCTATGGTTTTGAACAACTTATAATGTTAACTAATGACACATTTTATTGAGGACTAGTTATTTGTACATTTACACCACTTTGGTCTAGATTGGATGTTACTTATGCATTATCCACTATGTTTGGCTCATTATTCTACATTGAAGTGGAATACACTTCTTCAATAATTGGGGAATTGAACATGTTTCCCACTAAAGTGATTTATGTGAATGGGTCTACACCCTAATTTTCTTAGCCCATCAATTTAATTAAGACTCCTATTCAAGGAGCTAACTCAATAAGAGGAGCATTTGACATGGTCGTATTGTTAAAGTTGCATGCTAAGTTCAAGTATGTATGGTATGCTATTTGCATATATATAAAGTGGTCCTCCATGAGGCCTTTTCCTATGACAAGCATGTGAGGGTCCTGATATGGTATTGGCACTATAGCTTAAGGGTTGTTAGAAGAGGCTTGTTCATTATTTTGAATGTAAAGCATGTCGTAAGGCACTCTTACTAGACTTGTCAAGTTTTTGTGGGGAAAGTCTACTAGAAACTTAGCCCCTATCTCCATGGATTTGATTAATAATTCATCCTTGTTTACAAGAAAGTGATGATAAAATAGATAAGGATCATAGGTTGATGGCATCATAATGTAGCATGGTTGCCATTGGACTTATTATGTAACTAAAGTTGCATTAGCTAGGTATTATACCATTTACTCTTGGTCCTACTCTAAGTGTGGAGGTGTGTTAACCAAATAATGGGCCAAAGGATCTTGGCTTTATTCCCTTGATTGAGTGTTGTAAGGTGGATAAGGATCCATCTCACAACCAACATCATCTCTATAGGGGTCTTGAATAAAGTTTTCTTATGCAACCACATTATTATACCCTAGATTATACATGACACCACTATGATTATAGTAAGACATGTTCGAATCAATGGTGAATGTTTCATGATAAAAAGGGGTTAGAGTTCTAAAAACTTTGAAAAATAATGTCTAAAAATACAAATGGTTTTAACTCAATCTAACTTGGTAAAAATATAGATCTATATCTCCAAAAAGGATGTATGATAAAACTTGGTATAAAATAACCTAATGTCAAATGTCTAACATTCAAAGTCTCACACAAAAAGGTCAAATGTATGAACTAAAAACAAAATGCCAAACTCTAGGTTCAAAGTGTTCCAAATAGGTCTAATCAAGGTAAAATAAAAGTTTACTAGGTCTTTTGGCTAAAAATGATGTCAAAAGTTAGTCTCAAACAAAGGGGTATGTTTAATCTAACAAATCTGAAACACTTTGGCATAGACTAGGCTCTCGACTTTAGGCATAAATTTGATCAAATTGGCATAAGGCATGAAATAAAAAGGTAATTGGAGATAGAATATTTTCTCCCAAATAAAGGTATAAACTAATAGTTTTCAAATTTGGGTAAATAATTAGCCTAAGTTACATGACCCAAAAGATAAAGATCCATGTCTAAGCCCAAACTACATAAGGCATAAACAAAAATCAATCAATGTTTGGATTCAAACTTTTCAAGGTTAATAAAAAACTCAACTTTAGGAAAACTAGTATTTTTTAAACAAACAAGCTAGATAAAATTCAATGGCATAACGGTACTAGACAAAAACCCAAAAGACATACGAGGATTGGTTTCAATAATTTGGACTCAAGGAAAAATAAGTCTATGAAATGATTTGAGTAGTGTAATGACGTTATCACACTCTAAGGGTATGATCAATAGTTTTTTTCAAGACTCAAATGTATAAAAATTGAAATGATTTGGGTAATGTAACATTGTAGGCATCCAATTCCTAACACCATTTGTGTTTAAATTGTCAATTGTATTTGAATTACACTCAAATGCACATTTTAGGTCAAAATCCATAAAACATGCTAAATGGTTCAAGCTTGTCATTTACAAGTGCCGATTTAGGATAATGTATCCCTAAATGGGAAAATGCATTTTATGGGATACCTAACTTTGATCAATTCATTTTGAGTTAAAATGATGATTTTGCCTTTTTATGCTTTAGATCACTTTTTTCATCTAATTCATCAGGACACATCATGTACCTTTGTTATCTTGTGTTGGTATCATCCTAAATGGAAATACATTTCCAACACATCTAAATCACCTTCCAATTCTTCTTGAGTCAAATTATGACCCAGTAATATGACTTTTTGACCATTTTGATTAATTGAGAGCTAATTTCAAAATAATTGCACAAATATTGATTAACCTTGCTTAAGTAATAATTCCATGGAACTTATTGAATATCTCATTATTATAAATTGATTATTGATATCTACATCACCTAGTGACATCATCATATGGGGTGGCATCCATTAAGCCATAAATATATAAAATATTAGGATTATGGGTCTCCCATGCCTCATTAAGATCCTTAATGCCTCTTAAATACCCTTATATCCCAAATATTTATGAGGGACATTTATGGATTTAATTATATAATTGAATTAATCCTTAGCCACACATCTCAATCTTGAGTTGGATGGTTCAGGTTGATTGTAATTAATCTTAAAATTATATAAATATAGAGGCCATGAACATCATCTTTAAGCTCAAGTATTGCAATGTTATAATGCTAAAATCTCTCCACAACTCATTTGTGTTTTGATTATTATATTATTAATATTTGGATTAGCTTAATTTGATAGGCAAATTAGATAGTTACATATCATGAGCCTAGGTTTTATGGATTGTTCTTGAGACATTGGAGGAGTTTGCCACCATTGTTGATGAAGACAAGGATGCTTGATCAAGGGAGAACATGTTTTTAAGCCACTCTTGGAGGATGGATTCACTTGGTAAGGTATAGGTTTCTTGATTTCTTTTATTTGTCTTTTATTGTCATTAAAAATTCCCCCATGAATAGATAGGCTTAATTCAGTTTACTCTTATGCATTTATCCTTTGGTTTATTGGACTAATGTTTGACTAATCATGTTATGTAATCCTCCCTACATTTTTTCATGCTCGGTATGACAAGACACATTCCACATATAAATAAGATCATTATGTAACTTTAAAATCTTTATTTAGATTATTAGAACTCTTGTAATTGGATTTTCTAACTTTGTTTTGTTATTTTTCTTTATCACAGGTTTATACAATCAACTGCCAATGGTCAATGCAACCACCAATAGTTATTTTCAACCATCAATGGTCAGGTATAACCATCGATGGTCACTATGTTTTTTTTAATAGACCCGAGAGCTAATAGTCCATTTTCAAATGCTTGGTTTGGGGTTGGTTTAGGGTCATACAGACTCTATTTTTCATGATTTTTTTAAACCACCTATTTTCTCCTAAATTTTGGTAATATGAAATCAATTTAACTTCAAGTTTCATATTTTTTTAACAAAATCAAGTTTCTAACCAAATCTTTCATTATGGTGCTTTAAAACTAAAATCACTTCAAAGTTTGTTTTAAATATGTCATCTATCACTTTATTATATATATGTAATGTTTTATTGTTGTTATTTTAATTTTTTTGCTAAGGCTAAGGAGAAAAAGAACATCACATATTATTTCAATTTAGTGCTTAAAAATTAACTCATTTCAAGTTTTATTTTATGTAAGTCATTTAACATCTTCCATTATGGTGCTTTAAAATTAAACTCACTTCAAAGTTTGTTTTAAATAAGTCATCTATAACTTTATTATTTATATTGAATGTTTTGTGATTGTTTTTCTAATTTTTTTGCAAGTTAAGACCAAGGGGGTAAAGAAAATCACCAAATCTTTGTTTTAGTGCTTGAAATTGGACTCATTTGTCAAGTTTGTATGCAATAGATGATTAATTAATTGATTGGCAAAAAAAAGGTTCATGTGTGTATGTTCTTCCATCTATCCCCTTTAGGGAACTTTTGGAATCAAAAACACCGTCTTTATTGCAAACATGCATCGTCTAAGGCATAGAAAGAATGTCATCTAAAGCACTCCCTAAAAACTCATCATAGTTTGGATTACCTTGAGGTGACCATAAAGTATTTTTAATGTGTCTTTTATTTCATTGCATCTTGGCTTGTGAGGGGGATTTCATCACCTCCCACAAAATTTATAGGTAAGATTTGACCCAAGGTTTCACCTCCTCACATTGACTTCAACCACTCCCACTAAGATTGGAGGTTTGAGCAGTTAAACCACCTTCTAATGATGGATTTACACATGGGACGTATCTACACTTTGGACATCACACTAAACTAAGCAAGCAATAGATGTAGTGGTTGTAAAAAGGGTAAGACCTTTTTGAAAAAATCCAAATGCCATGGACACCCAATTACATGCTTTTCTTTTGCATCATGAATTGAAAGTCATTGTGTAATTGATCCCCCTAAAAACGTTCAAAAACTTGATAGTTTAGTTGACCCCACTTTACCATACCTTGTCAGTTAGACTTAAGATGATTATTTTTTGTCATTAGCTTACTTGGTCTTGATTTGTGTCTAAAACTACTTGTTAACTCAATGAACTTAACCAAAGCACTTTATCCTCAAAATTCTTGAGCAAGGGAGGTGTTACATTGTCCAATTGGAAAATTCATCTTTTCCTTGATCAAATTATTATCAAAAACTTTATGTCATGTCATCCACTTTGGTGCAGTTATGTTACCCAATTGATTCTAGATCTTTCACCCACTTTATTTAAAGTCCCTCATTTATAATTCATATTTGAAATTGAACCTTCCTAAGTTTTGAGGGTTGGTATGTTAAATTTGGTTTGCCATTTGCACTCTAAACTTGTTATAACTTGGTTTCAATTTTTCATTTGAATTGAGGGAATTTATTAGACTCAAAATCATATTATCATCTTGGTGGACTCAAGTCATCTTGTGTATCACTTACACCTTGAGTCCTAGAACATATTTTATCCTACTACAATCATGTGGTGATATTGTGATACCCATTTGGTCCTAACTTTGTGCTTAGTGATTCACACATGTTTTTACATCTTGAGTTACTTAGTTCATATTATCTCCTTTAAGATCCGAAGGGATTTCATCTAAATTTCTAGGATCAACTCATCGAATTTAAAACTAGCTTTTACGGTATAGGTGTATCACAAATATCTAGGCTTTGGTGTACTAGTTTTTCCTTGGATATTTGATTTACCTTACCCTCTTCCAATCTATATGATTTCAAATTTACCAAAGGTTGAGTAAATTTGTGAACTAATTCTTCTAATTATGTGTGGTTCCAAGTCACCCTCTTTTATAGTATCTTTGGTACCTTAGTCATTTGTTTGAAGAAAACTAAGCATACCTCATTTAAACATTTTTAAAACATTTTTCAAATATTTCCAAACATTAAGAACACTCTTTTTAAATAATGACACTAAGGTACACTTGCAATATGGTTTCCTATGGCCCTAGTTATAAGGTAGAGTATTTTTATGATGGATGTGAGGACTCCATCTTGTATAAGGATGTTTCCCTCTTTGGACCTATCTATTGAAAACCAATTACATCTATGCCAGTTGTCATACGTCATCCTCATCCTTCCCCTCTGATTTATGCTTCACACTTGAAGGCTAATATTTTGGGGTATCATTCTTCTCCTTTGGCTTGTATGATCAAGCAAGCTCTACAACACATGAAGGTTACCATTTTAAGACCTCATCCTTTGGTTTACACAAGTAACCAAATTAAGAATCATCTAGTCTTTACCATTTTGGGACCTCCTCCTTTGGTTTTCATAAGCAACCAAACTAAGAAGCATCCCATTGTTACCATTTTGGGCTATTCTCCTCCATCTTATGAGACCAAGTAGGCTCCACAACATGTGAAGGTTACCATTTTAGGACCTCCTCCTTTGTTTCACATGAATAACAAAACTAAGAATCATCCAATCGTTACCATTTTAAGACCTCCTCCTTTGGTTTACATGAGTAACCAAAATAAGAAGCATCCAATCATTACCATTTTAGGACCTTCTCCTTTGGTTCGTATAAGCAACCAAACTAAGAAACATCCAGTCGTTACCATTCTTGACCCATCACCAGTTTTTGATGAACTTATTGTTGAAGAACATCCATTTGATGAACCAATTATTTTTTATCCCTTCTTTAATAGTCTAATCTTTAGAAAGTTCATTATTGAACCACAAACCATTATTCCCACTAAACCAAATATTCCCCACTTTATAAATTACCTACTAATATTTGAGCCTAAACAAGAACCATTACCTCTTCAAGAACCATCTTATGAGGATCAAAATGTGTTTAAAATTGATTTTTTGTAACCAATTGTGAACCAAAACTGTAATGTTATTATTGAAACACCCATTTGTGACAAGTCAAACTGTGATAAGTTATGTATTCATATTTTACCTATTTTTAAAGAGCCTTATATCCTTGACAAGCTTGTCTCGATAGAGTTATCTCTTGATCTTTTTCCACTCATTAAGGAGTCTCACTTTGATGGAAATGATTTTGTCAAGACATCCCTTGAGAAGTTCCTTCTCTTTGAAGGGCTTCACTTAGACAAGCCAGTCTATGTTGAACCCTTCCAAGATGAATCACTTTTTATTGAGCGCATTATGCCATCACAAGGTATTAATTATCAAAAATTTAGCATTCAATAAAACATTGAAGACACAACCACATCAAATGAAGAATCAGAATTAGAGTCAAGTTCTATTTTTAAACTGACATTAGATTTAGCATCAAAAATAGAATCAACATAAATTGTGACATTAGATTTAGATTCCCTTGCTTTGGAATCAAATTCAAAAATAGATTATAGTATTGGTTGTTACAACATTGGTTATAATTGCCTTGTAGAACAATTTGAATATATTTGTGATCCTTCCATAGTTTTTTAGGATAATTACTTTAGCATTAACATAAGTTTTCCTAGTATATTCTATGATAATTATGCTACCTTTCATTATCCCACTATTATTACCACTCAACATAGCCATTATATTGGCATTCCACCTCCCACAAGTGTCGATTGGGACCAATAAAAACACACTTTGTTGAACTTCATCCATGATGACATACCATTTGTAGAATATTAGGGGGACCATCACCACATTCATTTAAAAAAAGAACAATCTCCTAATGAAACCTTTTCAGAGGCACTAGGGGATAATCAAAAACAAACTCAGCATCTTTTAGTAAAACCTTTTCAAAGGCACTAGAATAAAATCAAGTTAAATGTTAACGTCTCTTCATGAAACCTTCTTAGAGGTGCTATGGGATGATCAGAATAAATTCATTGGTGAAAACCTCATCGAGGTACCAATAGCTGAGCATAAAATTTATTCACTATTTACTAAAGATATTATTCAAGATCAAATCAAAATAGCTTCCAATTTATATCATAATTAGATAGTAGCTACCCTCAAGATCAAGCATTAGAATAATCTAGTGGTCCTATCAAGATCATCTTTAGAGGTCTTCAACCCTACCATAACTAAAATTATGTCGAATCTGACTCAGCAACATTACATTTGACTAAAATTCTTGATCTTCATTTGTTTCCCATTTATTATACATTTTATTATCACCCACCCATTCATTACCCACTTATATCATTTATCACTGGCAGCACTTTCCTTTATAGAGGTTATGAAGTTATCTTGTCTCAACATTTGAAGGAAGTAGAATCGATTGTTAATGAATATCATGAACACATTATTGAGATCCAGATCAATAGTAAGGTCTTAATAGAGCAATTGTTTCAAAAGGGAATTAGGTAGCAACTTTATAACTGATTATTTTTGTTGTCTCACATATTGACTAGGGTATGCATCTCCATGTTAGCAAGAGTAATAGAACCATTTTTCATTTACCGTGTACCCATTAAACATTGTCCTTGCCTAGTCTCTTAGGGGTAACCCCATAGACCATTTTATTATAGGCATTATTAACCATTGTGGTCCATGAACCATGTTATTTTAACTAAATTGACTTGAGGTCCTTTAGGACTATGTAGGTGGTGCTCGATTTCTATTGAGGCTAACTCAGTCATCCCTTCACTACGCTCTCACCATTTTGTGAGCAATTATTAAGTTTGAATGCTCTCACCATTTTTTGAGTAACCTAAGCAATGTTTTCACCAATTTGTGAGCAATCTAAGCTAATCATTTCTTGGGGGCAACTTTTTTGCCACTATAGCCAATTTTCTTCTCATCATTTCATTATACCATTTTTATTATACCATTTATTTACTATTAACCAAGGCTTGATTTTAGTCATCTTACCAATGCCATTTTGATCTTGGTTTCTTTGGTTCATCCTACACTTTTTGTGTAGGGATTTCAATCTAGTTTCAATAATTTTATAATTTTATGTTCAATGATAGTCTATGGCAGTCATGTGACATTTGATCTAGCAAGTTATCTTTCATCTATCATCTTATTTAGTATCCACTAATTTTAACCACCTATGGGAAAATCAATATTTTTTTGGTACCCCTGATTATAACCACCTTTAGGTAAATCAGTATTATGACATTGTTTCTTAATTATAACCACCTATGAGAAAATTAGGTATAATGTATTTTTATCATGCATTATCACATCATCTAGACATTATTATTATCATTTATCTCATTATTTGCCTTTTTTTGTGAACTTATTGTGACTTGGTTGGTTTTTACCACCTTTTTTATGGGAATAATTACTATGACTTGGGATTATTTTAGGGTTGTATAGGTCATGCTCAATTCATGTTGAGGTTAACTCAATCCCTCTTATCATACACTCTTGTCATATTATGAGCATTTTAATTTTGTGTGCTCTTGTCATTTCATGAGTTGTACCATTCTATATCTCTTAATCCTAAATCAAGTTTAGATAATTATAAAATTCCAAAAACATTTGTAAAACATTCAAAAAACTCAAAAACATTGTATGTGTGTTTATTTGATTGTTGTTTGTTATTTAGTTTTTTGTTTTCCTTTTTGGTCTTATTTCTTTCTTTTATTTTCCGAGTACATCTTGATGGTCCACATAGATCTTGATTATTTTTATCTTGATCTCATGTTGTCAAGATGTCTTATTTTATTTTATTTTTTGTCTTTTCTCTTTTTTTTCAAATGTAAACAACTGTAACTCTAGTTTTGGTCATTATTTTACCATTATCCTTAGTTATAGGTATTCACATTTGAATCGGATCAGTGCAATTGAAATATTATGTCAGTGTAGGTATTAATACTTATAATTCCTACTTTATTTTTCTATAGCAAGTAGTTTGTGTTTAAGTCTCAAAGTCTTAAACATCAACATCAACTCTGATAAATAATTCTCAAGAACATTTTGCATAATCTAGACTCATGATATGGAATTAGGCATCTAGGTATTATGCATTTTAGCACTTGACTTTATGCTTAGACATGCATCTCTTTGCATACATTGTAAGTATAATCAATTCTTGGTCAATTTTCATCATTCTTCGTTCCATTCTATCCCAAACTTGGGTGAACTACATTGGCCTGAAGTTCATGTTGGAACATGAGTCCATGGAACTATGTAGGCAATGTCCACTTATCTAGCATATTTAGAGTCATCTCATCCATCTCCATTATTATTTTCATCTCTTTCATCACATTTTGCATTCTCATTTGTTGGGTCTTATATGGCTTTCTAATCCATTACACCATCACATATTCATTTATGCTTACTCACTTCAACCTATCTTTTGTGTTATATCCTTGAGCTATTTTGATTTCCAGTTTCCCATACTAGGGCACAACATTTGAACAATGTCATAATCAAATCAGCCCTAGAGGGGCAAACCATTATTTATTCTTTGTGCTCTTGATCACTCTTTTTTTCTAATTTGTTATTACACATCATATACCCTTTTTATTTTGTTTGTTCACCATCCTAAATGGGAATATAGTTCTAACATATCTAACATCACCTTCCAATTCTTCCTGATTCATATTATGACCCAATAATATGACTTTCTAACCATTTTGATTAATTGAGGGCCATTTTCCAAATAATTTCACAAATGTTGATTAACCTTGTTTAAGGATAAGTAATCCAAATCAAGAGCTTAAGTGGATTTTCCATGAGAGTTGTTGAATATTTCTTTTTGTAAATTGATTTCTATTAACTACATCACCTAATGACATCATCATATGGGGTGGCATCCATAAGCCATAAATGTATAAAATATTAGGATTATAGGTCTCCCATGCCTCATTAAGATCCTCATTGCCTCTTAAATACCCCTCTATCCCAAATATCTATGACGGATATTTATGGATTTAATTATATAATTGAATTAATCCTTAGCCACACATCTCAATCTTGAGATGGACAGTTCAGATTGATTTTGATCAAATCTCAAAAATCTATAAATAGAGAGTCTATGAACATCATTTTCAAGCTCAAGTATTACAATGTTATAATGCTAAAATCTCTCCATAACTCATTTATGTTTTGATTATTGTATTATTTATATTTAGATTAGCTTCATTTGATAGGCAAATTAGATAGTTACATATCATGAGCTTAGGTTTTGTGGAGTGTTCTTGAGACATTAGAGGATTCTGCCACCATTGTTGATGAAGAAAAGGATGTTTGATCAAGGGAGAACATGTTTTTGAGATGCTCTTGGAGGATGAATCTACTTGGGAAGGTATAGGTTTCTTGCTTTCTTTCATTTGTCTTTCATTTTCATTAGCAATTCTCATATGAATAGATGTTCTTAATTTGGTTTTCTCTTATCCATTTTTATTTTGATTTATTGGACTAATATTTGACTAATCATGTTATGTAATCCTCTCTACAAATGTTACCCATTTCAATCAAGTGACACACACAACATTTTTCACAAAAGTGTTAAAGGCAAAAGTATGGTTTCAAATGGATGGTGTAATGCCTCCTCAAATAATGGAGTGATGTGAAAATAAAACTTATTTTGACATGACACAAAAAAATTATTTTAGACTCCAAAACCAAACAAGTAAATTAAAAATACCAAATATAACTAAGTATAATGTCCAAATCCCTAAAACTAATAAGGTTACATCATATTGTTGAATTCCATCTATATACATGTTATTGGGAGGATTTTTAAGTGTTAATCTAAAAATAAAGTAGTATGATTTTTACACCCCTTCTCCCAAGAGATTTTATGGTGACATATAACTTCATGTTATTTGTCCTGCATCAATAATATGTCTACGGCAAGTGGGGTTGTTCTAAAACTTAGAAAAATTGATCATCTAGATGGTCCCAAGAGTGATTAACACTAGAGAAGCCTCACATTAATTGATTTTATATCTATTAAATTAATATGAAAGGGTTTATTTATTTGCATAATGATTCCATATGTGTACTACTTAGTGGAATACCTTGGTTAACCAGATCTGACTCAAGTTTTTTTATAATTAGAGAGGTTAGCACTCAACCCCCTGGTAATCATAATATATGTGCCCTAATTTATATACCCCATCATGGAGAGGGATTGGTATAATGTTAAAATATTAAATCCTAGGTCAACGCACCCCTATATAACTTGTGAAGAGGTTATGAACTCTCACTTATAATCCAATTTACATAAAATAAATGACCAAGTGAAAAGACTTTAAAGGTTGTGTCTATGTCACCCAAACCATATAGATTTTGGGGAGAGCCTTAGCAGCATTCTTTTCATGCCTTGAAAAAAGGCACAAATTTCAAGGAAGAAGCACTTTCATTAACCTAAGTTAACTAAAGGGGATGGGGGGAGAGCATACACGCATCCTTTATTTGTGAAAAACAAACAAGTATAAAATGATCTAGCATAAAACAAAACACTTCAAAGAATTTATAATTTAAGTGAGTGTTTGTTTTATGTACCAAACAGAAGTGTTTGTGAAATTTTTATCCCCTTGGCCTTAATTACAAAATTTTAAAACTTTGAAAAAACAAACTAAGCATTTACCATCTAAATATGTTTTAAGCACCAAATGGAAGTTTTCAAGAATTAAACATGTTCAAATTTGGTACTTTTCCACACATATCCTATAATTTTTAGAGGATTTTTCAAAATTTATGAAATATTTATGCAACTTTAAGGTTAGCTGATAATATATTCTAAAAATTTAAGAGAAAACACATGGTTTAAAAAAATCATAAAAAATAAAGTCTGGATGACCCCAAAAGCTCCAAAAGATGGCCTATCAGTCTCAGGTATACATACGGTGCAAAAACATAGATGCAATTAAAAAAATTCAACTAACAAGGTAATATCTTGATTTTTTAAGTTTCATTATTATAACTTAACCAAAAAAAATTATAGTGACCACTAGTGGCTAAGAATAAAATCTTTGATAATTATGTGATATCATGATTCTCAAAATCATGATATTATGATATCATGAATTTTAGAGTCACAATATTTAAATATCAAAAATAACTTACTATATAAAGAAAATAGTCAGCATAACATTAATAGTTAGGTGAAAAACCATGAAAATATAGGCAAGACCACAACTATGTGAGTTGTGATATTGCAGTCCTGAGAGAAAAATGCTAATTACATAGGGTAACCTCCTATCTTCTATAAAAATGTCCCTTAACTTGAATTTTTCACCTATTTTGGTTAGAAAGATCAAATTTTGACATGAAAATCATTAGGAGGTGTTCTAAAAGGCTTTAAAAGCAACTTTTTGGGGTACAAGTCCCACTGAACATGTCATTTGTGATTATAGGAATCTAAGAAGAGAGGAGGTTAGTTTTGTTTTAGAGTCATGATATTACAATATAATAAATAAATCCATATAGAAATAAAATAGTTAGTATAACATTAACATTTAGGTGTAAAACTATGAAAATAGAGGAAAGACTACAACTATGTGAGTTGTGATATTACAGTCTTGAGAGCAAATTTATGATTACATAGGACAACCTCCCAGCTTCTAAAAAATGTCCCTTAATTATAATTTTTCACCTATTTTGGCTATCAAGATAAAATTTTGACATGAAAATCATTAGAGGGTATTCTAAAAGGATTTAAAATCAACTTTGTGGGGTATAAGTCCCACTAGGTGTGCCATTTATGATCATAAAAATCTAAAGAGAGAGGAGGTTAGTTTTGTGTTAGTCCATAAAATAATGAAATGAACACACTAACATGATAACATCTCTAGCTTAGATCATAGGGGAAGATTAATTAATAAAACCAAATGGAAAAACACAACTAAAATTCAAAATAAAAACAATCTCTTACCTTCCTTGAAAGCTCCAAATGATTCATTATGTGGCTTGCTTGGTTTGTACTCAAAGAGTTTTTGACAATGGAGTTTGTGTATCTCCTTCTCTCCTTGGCACCTTGGCTTGATGTTGGATTAATGTGGCTTATGATTGTTTGGCTCAATATTTTGTCATTATAACATTATTGATGTGAATCATTTTACAAGACCTGTATTATAACTCTACAATTTCCAAGCTTAAAATTTAATAGGCAAGGGCTTGTATTTATAGGCTTAGGAACTAACCCTAACCCAAGGTGAGTTAAGGTGTAGTTTAAACATGGAATGGGTTCAAACCTAACCTAGGTGAGTAAAATATAACCCTAATAGATTTAAAAGGTGTCAATTACTCATTATTTACAATGAATATGCATAGGTCTCCAAAATGAGATATTTATAGATATTTTCCAAAGGTTTGACGACTCATAAATGTCGTGATGAAAGGCTAGAATATTTTATATTTTTTAATTTCCTTTTTATTAATTCATTAATTTCACATGGATAATTAAACTATGCCTTTAATTTTATTTAGCTTATTAATTTATTTTGATTAGCCATTTATCTCTTTCAAGATTTGATTTAAGTTCAATTAGGCTACTAATAGGTCCATAGGCCAAATTGATAGTTATGATGTCATAGGATGGTTAGGGATGAATCCATGATAGGTTATGATTACAAAAAATAGGATACCCCAATTATTAATGTCTTAATGTGATTATGATAATGATGAATGATGCACAAGGAAATTTTGGATGTTCAGTGATTCTTAGGCTTAATTTGCAATAGTTGTTAGGAATCAATTTGAAGTATGATTTAAAGTAGTTATGACTAGTTTTAGGTGTCTATAACTTATAGGGAATATTTAGGTTGTGAACTCATTGTTTCACTCTCCCATGGGGGTCCCAATCCCTATGGGGTAGATTAGATAAGGTATAGGCCTTCCTAGTACCACCAGCCACTCTGAAGTGTATACGGTATGTGTAGCACATCCTCCCAAATGTGATATGGGATCCATGAAAGGTGTTCTTATTTCTCTTGGTAGGTTTTCATCTATCACATTCCATAATTAATAGGCAATTTCTCACTCAACAACTTTGTCTGGGATGTATTTGGGGAGATGAAGAGGGTCGACCTTGTGCCCAATGACCATTATAATAGTATAATTTGGGTATATCCAGTAATCACCCAAAGACATGAGTGTATTGGTGATGTTCTTTGACATTATTAGTTAGAGGTTCACCATTAATTTCCATCCAGACTTAAGGATACAAATACTCTATAATGCTTGAGATGCTCTTTATATGCATAAACTTGAATAAATGAGTAGAGGTCATAGATTATATTCTTGATGTATTTGGGGTTTGGATCCCATATATCCTTGTTATGTCTATAAATAATCCATGTGACCACATCCAAAATATATGACATCATATAAAAACTTCCACCTTGGGGCCTCCTATCGTTGTGTAACATTAATTCCTACAAGCATACACTAATAACCTCCCCTTTCATGAAGGTGTGTTCTAAAGTGATTGATAGATTGAGCAATGATACCCACTCTAAATTAAATAAATGGATGTTTGGATGGCCAAATAAATGGTTCATCAATACCATACCAATGCAGATTCCCATTTGTAACCTGGTAATGGGCATAAGATTCTTAGTGGTTTCTTTGAGTGAGAAGGTCTCTCTTAGGAGAAGCCATTTATTCACTACTTATTCTATGTTAATTTTCTTCCTCCAATTGGCTACACTATGAAAATCAAAGGTAACATCTAGAATGCGTAAACATAAATAGCTCTAGAATTTTTTGCCTAATATTTATGCAATGATGGTGTTGTTGTTGACATAGTGTAGGAAACTATCATGTGTATTACCACCTTCAAATAACAAGTCTTGAAATAAATCAATGCATGGCATGATTTCAAGCTTAGTAGATGCATAATGGAGTGATTGGAATTTGAAGGGAAATAAGTCAACTACAACTTGTTGTTACTTAATAGATATGCATTCCTTATAGGCAAATGGGTCGATGCTTTCTATGACCTCTCATAAAGATAATTAATTTGTGTAGAGACTGTCAAACACTATTGCATCAAAAATTGTATCTAAGTATTCTATTGAATCCTTAATACTGAATTTGGATGGTGATTAGGCTCCCCTTTATGCTTTATAATGAAGATGCCATTCTCAATTCTCAATGTCTTTAAAATATAAGCTTATAGCAATGGTGGTTTTGCACTCTTGTTATAAAAAATTTAGCTTAGTTTAATACAACTAGGGATTTGAGTTTGTATAAATTAATATACGCTCTTGCATGATGATAATCAATGGATGAGAATTCAGTTAGCAACTTGATGTTATAGCCTCTTGGAATTCATGTTCAGTTCATGAACCATTAATCACCAACATCTACAAGCTTGTGACCTTCAATTAATTCAAAATTTACCATCTTATCTTATTGGACATGCCATGTAGGATGCTTACTCACTCAAGGGTGCCATGGTGCTATTATTTTGACACCTATCATTATGTAGTTTAGTCAGAAGTTAATGTTTGCATTCAGGTTGATTCATCTAATTTGGTGAGTTGGGAACTCTGAATGAAAGACTCTGAAGATCAAAATGTTCTTTGGCAAGATCTTTGAAACTTTCTTGAAATCAAAGATGCCAAACACTTTTCCCCAAAGACCAAATAGTTGTTCAAGAGGATTTGTTAGAGAAAGTTGTCGAAGAGAAAGTTTTTGATTGAAAGTATTAGAATGAAAGTTGTCAAAGAGAAAGTACCCTAAGACAAAAATGCTCCCATAATAAATTTTTTGTATAAAAAATCTAGACAAAAAGTTTTTTGACCTAAAATTTTCCAAAATAAAGTTACCAAAGAGAAAGTTCACGACCAAAAAGATCTAAAAAAATCTCCTAAAAGAAAGTTGTTGAATGAAAGTTCCCAAAGACCAAATTGTTGAAGACCCAAATGGTCTCAAAGACCCAAAATGTTCATTCTAAAAAAGTAAATATGAATATGCAATATCCAAATAAGTAAATTTGAATAAATAATATTTGAATACCTGTCATACATGGTTAGCTTCCATAATTTTCATTAATAGGTTAGTTCTAAAAATTCATTCTAATGAAAATGGGTTGCAAGAAGAAAATAGATGAAATAAAGGTACTTTAATGCCAAAATTTACCAAATTTCCATAACTAATTAAATAGGTTAACATGCATGTACATCCATATAATGAAAAATCCTTCTAAAAATAAAGGGTTCCCCACTTATCCATTAAAAAATGCAAGGTGGGGGTGTGTTGGATACAAAAAGTATATATATATACATACATATAAGCTTAAAGTATAATAATCTATATGTCCATGTTTAAATTTGTACTTATACTTATGTTTTATAACTTATGTTTCAACACCTTTCATACCCTTATCCAACTCCCTAAGCAATATCCTTTCTCAAATAACTCCTAACTAAGCAAAAACCCACTTTTCCAACTATGTTAGCCAACACATACATAGTCATCCAGTTTACACCCATTTTTCCTACTAATTAATCTTATTTTATCTAGTTAAAAAGGTCAATCCACATGTTATATAACTATGTTGGCCTAACTAACCTAGTTTGAGGCCTAGCGACTACTTTTCCCACTTAACAAGATCAAGTTGGTCAAACTTTTTAGCTAAATTTATGGAAGGGTTTAGGGTCAATCTTTGGATATAAATTCCACATTTACATAAATTTAATATAGAGAAACACTCATTTTCATATTGTTACAGCCCCTATTTCTACACTTGAGGAACCATTACTTAAAATTTTGCCTTGGAAGGAAGATAACTTGTCTTGTGGGAAAGTCTTGGATGAAAAGTAGGCATATTTTATCCTAGAGATAATTGATATAGTTTGATACTTACAAATCCACAAAAACCTCTTTAAAATTACCATTGGCCAAAGGAGATATTAAGGCATGGTCGATTTTTCTAAAGGTAAGAATTTCTAACTTTTACTCTTTTATTTGGTATATTAGATATTGTACAGAGCAATAGGTTGAATGTTTTACATCTTGCTTAGAATTACCTCTATATTGAATTAAATAGAGTTTTCCTTTTCTTTTTATGTTTTGTATGTTTACCTATCCTTCTTTGTGCCAAAATATTTAGTGATCACTAGATTAGTTTCTTTTATTTCATGTATTATAGGCCTAGCTAGGGTTATTGTGTAGTGTTACTTGACTAGAGGCTTTGGAACCCTCTCTTGTAGTATTATGTGATAATATATCCCTTAGATAGGTTTAGTAGATCTATATTAGTCATGTACCCAATATAAATAACTATGCAATGAGTTTTTGGTGGGATTACCTTTTTTGAGCTTGGAATTCACTTAATAGGACAATTTATAGATCTATCATTATTTGATGTATACAGTTTGGTAAACCTGATGTGAATCTGGCCCTTTCATTTTACTAATTTTTCATTTATAGTCAACTAGATCAGGTTGTCTGATCTAGTATTTTTATTTTTTTTAGGTTTTATTTTTGTATTCAATTAGATCAGGTTGGTTGATTTAGTTTTTTAATCTATTTACATGTCCAGGATCTACAATCAACTAGATCCCATTGGTTAATCTAGTTTTATCCTTTTTATTATAGGGTTTCATTTCAAAAAACCAGATCATGTTGGTTGATCTAGTCTTATGTTCCTATTTTATAGATTTTTATTTATAGTCAACTAGATTGATCTAGTCAATCTATTTTCATTTAATAGTTTTTATTTTTTTAGTTTTAAACAAACTAGATTGAGTTAGTAGATCTTGTCATATTTTACCATTTTTCCATTTTTATCTTTCCAAAGACTAATTCGACCTAATTAACCTTGTTTGACCTCTATGTTTCACATATTTTTTCCTCTACATGACTAAATTAAGCGTAGATGACCTAGTTAGTGATCATATTTTTAGTATTTTCCATCAACCAACTAAGTCAACCTAGTCAACTTAGTTATATTTTCTAGTTTCATTCTAAATAAGATGAATACTTCAATTATGTCAATTATTTCATTTTACAATTTCTTTTTTTAGAGAAAATTACTCAACATTATAAATTTGCATTCTATTTTTACCATAGTTCATTAGGTGGCTAAATTAGTTCAATAAGTGGTTTACCTAATTTATTTTGCCTTTATTTTCAGGCATAGTTCGTCAAGTGGCTGACTTAGTTTAATAGGTGGCTAACCTAGTTTTTTTTGGCATGTTTTTTCCCCAATTTAATATGTGGATGACTTAGTTCATTAGGTGGATGTCCTAGTTTGTTTTGGCCTATTTTTGACTTAGTTTAGTAGGTATCAAACTAGTTTATTTTATGTCTATTTTTAGACATACTTCATCATATGATCGAATTAGTTTAGTATGGGGATAAACTAATTTATTTTTCCTCTATTTTTAAACATAATTCATCATGTGGATGACTTATTTTAGTATGTCAATGACCTAGTTTATTTTGGCATGTTTTTGCCCTAGTTTAATAGGTGGCTGACTTAGTTTAGTAGGTGGTTGACCTAGTTTTTTTTCCTATTTATGCCTCAGTTTATTAGGTGGATGACTTAGTTTAGTATGTGGATGACCTAGTCTTATTTCATATTTATGTATTCTTTTTATCTTCCAATCAATCAATAACACTACATAATCAAGGGTTTATATCAAAACATTACTTATATTATCACTTCAGTTGAAAATTTTGAATTCCTTCCTTCATGTATTCCTAACCCCAAACCAATTTCTACACCATTTAATCTAAATTTTACATCCTCAAGGTAATCACAATGTAATACATTTGAGGTTACTCACCCTTGTCCTCCTCCTGCTACCAATGTTAGGAATTTTCCTCCACCCAATAATCATACTCCTCTCATTGATATTACTTAACTCTTTGATCAAATACTTAAACCAAAAACCAATACACAAATCACTCATATTAATCAAATGATGTAAATGCAATCTCATATATTACAATTACAAATGGCTAGTCAACTACCTCAAGCCTTCATGACTCAACTGAATCAAAATTTTGTCCCTAGTCCTCTTAGAGATTTCAATGTGTGTATCATCCCTTAACCTCTCATTCATAAGAAAATTATTCAACATCTTCAAAATGAACCTTTAGCTCTACTAAATTTATCTATAGACATTGGACACATCTTCCCAACTATCACATATGATGGGACAAAAGATCCTACTATATTTCTCAAAAGATTTGACAATCTCTATCAATAATGGGTCCAAATTAACTCTTTTGATAACACCAAGATCCTAACTAAAAACTTTGTTGGAGACGCACTTGAATGGTAAAATCAACTTCCTATAAATTCCATTACACAACTAAAATATTTATTTAATGCTCTAGTGAAGGAATTCCAACATAATGACCTTCTTAAAAATTATCTTGGCCACTTCATCAATTCTACGCAACTTCATAATTAATTAGATCACACTTCTATCAAATTATGGAAATCTCTAGCTCATAATGTGTACCATAACATGAGTGATGATAATATTTTGAAACTATTTTTTACCACTCTTAAATCTCCTCTTCAATACAAAGTTTGGATTTTCCCCCTAAAACTTTAAAGGAAGCCTTAGACCAAGTAAAAAAGTAAGACATTATTATGAGTCAATTTCAATCACCTCAAGCAACTACTAATGATTTTTTCCAATCATTTTATCATAGCATTGATTCATATAAGCCTCCCCAACCTCAAAAGGGAGCATCCAATTCAACCAATTTTATCCCAACCCACCCTCCCTTGTGTCTAGAAGAACTTAATAAGAAATTACCACCCTCTAAAACCATGATATTTGATCCTACCAAACCTTCTCTAAAATGGTATGGTCCTAATAAGTTTTAATTGTTTGGTGTTTTCACATATCCAACACAACTTAAAGTAGAGGGAGCTTTAAGTAACCTCTAACTCTCTTAAAATGAGATTTACAAGACCTCCCCAAGGTTTCTTCCACTTGGTCTAGGCATACTAGACAATACTAATTGGTTGATGCAAGATGTTCACAAGGGGTCTATTTTAAAAATAAAGATTTAGGGGATCCTATAAACTTTAATCATTATAGAGAGGGTTCAAGGTTTTACAAAGGATATTTTTAATAACAACCCTTTTGCAAACACCTTTAAATGAAATATAAGTTCTTGATACTTGAAATACATGGAAAGAGTTAATTTCTACTAGTTTATCATTACTTGTATTTAAAAATGCTATAATGTTAATGAACAAGACTTTTAATCAATATAAGCATGTAGATCCAAATTTCATTCATTAATACCCAATATTTTAACCAAAAATATTATATAAAAATACAAAATAAAAGAGGAAAAAGGAGAGAAAGGGTCCTATTGTCATGAAGGTGAATCTAAAGTATTTAAATGTGAAAATCCCATGAAAACAATCCTTAGTTGAGCCAAACCTAACACAACCAAAACTAAAAGGATGGTGTAAGATTCTGAGAAGAAGTTGATTGGGATAAGGAAAGAACATAACCACCATGAGACATTCACAATAAATAATCACCAAGCTCCATAACACTCAAAATTTCAACATATGTCAGTGATTAACAATAAATTTAATTTATAATAGACATTAAATTCTAATATTTACTTGCATAACTAGCCAAATCAAATAAAATGGGAGATAGTAATATCCAAAAGCAAAAATTTATGGGATCGCTAGATTTCTAATATAACTTACAATGAGCTATCCCTAATTTCATCAATTGTCTAATTATTTATAGACCATCAAGTCTCTAGAGTTTCCTCAATTCAACCACTATTTGGGTGGTTAAAAGCATTCAATTTTTATAGGTAGAGAGTGGTTAAGATCCTAACATCCTCAAAATAGGGCATGCTCTTATAATAGACACCATGCTCATTCAAGATCCCACTATTCTTTTCTATGTCCATTTTCATAGACTTATAACTACTGACATAAGGAATTTTTTACCTTCTATGTCCTTGTGATTGATCTAAATGTAAAAACCATAACTTAATTAATTCCTTGGTTAATTCCACATCAAATTCTATAGTAGACATCATGCTCATTCAATTCTTTTCTTAGGAAATGGCATAATTCATTATGTAGGCTTGATAGCCTTGATAGGCTAGACAACCATTAAGTTTAGACTCATAGGCTTATGTAATCATTAGTTACCACATGGTAATGCCCTTGCCACTCTTCAGTTTGACTTATTTATTTCCACAAGCATCGATCAAATGTGATCATGCCATGTGACATTATTATAGATCTTCTCAGTGCCTCTATGCTTTTGCTTGCCACTGAGTCTCCAATATCCTAATATGGTACCACATGACATAATCTTAGGCCTTCATACCTTAGGGACTTTGTTGTTAGGTCTACTAGTAATCGGTTATCATAAGGCATCAGTCTAGGAGATCAACAATTAGTAGTGTTTGACTATTAATTCATCATCCTTGAGTCATCAATCCCCTAATATGTTGTCATGTGGTGACATTGAAAGCCTTTAGGATTCATATGTATTCTTTTATTCTTTGTGAGTATTTGAATCCCATAAACAATCAATATAAGATGTCAAATAGTCAGTAGACCTTCAGAGCTCTCCATTGATTTTGACTTCTTGATATCAAAAATACTATGATTATGTCATGTGTAATTATCTCAAAGAATCAGTGTCTTCAAGAATTATATTTTATTATATTTCACTCTTGATGCTCCAACCTCCACAATTGTGCCACATGGCATGATTATAGATCTTTAGGCATCCAAACACTTACTCACTTTTTCAAATATCTTTTCTTTGGAAACATCCCTATATGATTGACACATAGAGGCCCTATCTTGAATAACTGAAACCTACACATTTATACAAAAATGACTAAGTAGAATAATAACTCATCAATGGTAATGAAAAAATTCATTAAATAGATCAAAATAATGTGAGAATAAAATAATAATTTTCAAGATTAAAATAATTCATTCGCATACATCATATATTTTGATTATAATTAGGAAATACACATCCAACAACTTAATATATTAATCTAAAGATCATGAATTTTATTTAAAATCCAAAGCTATAAATGACCCACTATTTAGTTTTTTCTATCAAACAATTTTTTCTTGATTTTGATAGCTTTGATGTTTAATACAATTTTCAAATTTAAGCTAGTGTTAATTACCACATGGAAAGCTTTCATTAGTTTAAGTACCTAAGCATTGATAGTATGTTGGTAGGTTATGGGGTATGATGATGTTATTGAGTCCATGTGGATGACCCTCATTCATCTATTTGTAGCTTCTAGTTCATGTGTTAGTGCCTAATGGGATCATGCCAATTTATCAAGTTCAAAAAGATGGAACATAATTGTGATATGTGGCAGGATCATGGGGCTTCTTTGTATCATTATGGAAGGCTCCCCTATAATTATTGAGATCCAATGATGATTCCATATGGCATGATCTCAAGCCTTTAGGCCTCAGATCTCTTCATTGATCGATCAACCCCCACCAAGTCCCAAGCTCCAATGATGGCAAGATGTGGCAACTTTGAAAGCCTTTGAGCCTTAATGATATCTTGGTCTTCAAAACTTTATACTAAGGATTAACCTAAGTTATTCATCTAAAGATATAATGGTGTGTGGTTATTTGTGCATCTTTTGACTTTGGCTTTTCTTGATTATGCCCAGGCTTTCACAAAGGTGACATGTGTCACAATCTTAGGAATTATAAGGCCCAAAATAATTGGCCAATTTTCAAAATGTTTTAGATCCCCTAAAGAACACTAGCCATTTTATGGAAGATCAAATGGTCTGTTGGAAGATCCAATGCTACTAGAAACTTTTAGATGACCCCTAGACTATGAATAAATGTGATTAGGACACATAAAGAGATATGGGGCCTCCTAGAGAGTCTTTGTGCATTTTCAAAGCTCGAAGTCATAAAACCATATTTTTATAACAAGCCTAGACATTATAAAGACTAAGTCTAAAGTCCTTATAAATTATTTTTTTAATAGGCTGACTCCAAATATTGTAACTTAAATGACCAATAGTAACACCATAAAGGTTTGAATTCTCAATTTAAAAGACCTAAATAGTGACCAAGTCTTTATAATAGAACATTATAAATACTTGGTTATTTAAATTGATATAAATATTTTTAAAGGTCTAATTAAACTCTAAAAAGATGTCCAAATAAAGAATTAATTCATGAACAATCACTAAATATTTTCACATAATTAAAAAAAAGTGTTCAATTTCCACATTGTTATTCCAAGGTCAAGATTCCTTCAAGCAAATTGACATAATACTCCTTAGGGATAAAGAACATAATATGACTTAATCAACATAATATGCACATCAAGGTTATAAAAACCTAAGGTCGAGCCAATAAATCCTAAATGGGGAAAGAATGGAAGATAATCAGATTCAACTCATAGATTTTAGAGTTCAAATCTAACTTGAACCAAAGGTTTTCTCAAAGGAAGAGCAATTTATACCCTCACCAAGTAAACTACAAACAAAAAAAAAAGGGGGCCCAAAACGATAATGAACTGAAAATTTCAATAATAAAGAGATCAAACTCTTGAGTAAAAAGAGTTTCCATGATTTCACCAATAAAATTAGGGTGTGTTGATGTAGGAAATAATAAATGGTGACTCCAATGCGAAATATCCCTAAGTATTTCAGAATATAAAATATTAGTTTTTAATCCCAAATAACAAGGACTATATACCAGAAATTAATTCAAACATAAACCAAAAATATGGGCATCAAAATCTTCTTCAACACATGACATACTAAGTTATCCTCTTGTCAAATACCTCAATGTGTGCTTGTGTAATAAATATATTTATAATTTTTCATGCACACTAAAAACATTAAAATTTGTTTGGGAAATCCAAACTTCTAAATGAATAAGAAATTATAATTTGACTATGGGAAATGATGTAGGCATTGATCTGATACTAGAAAGTCATTTATAACCCCAATGGATACACTTATGGTCCCTTTTGAAGGCCTTGTTCCACTGCCAGCTAGGATAGAAAGCCTATGATAGAGGTTATCAAGAATACCCTTTCAAGGAGAAGTTTTAGATTTTTAATTTTTGGCTCAACTTATTTAAAAGAATATTTTGTATATTAATCCATAGAGGGTTAGGAACCAAGCCATGTGTCTAAGAAGGTTCAAAAATTTCATGATTAGTCAAGATAAATCATAAATGATATAGTTCTTCATTTTTTTTAGATTTTACATTGAATGTATTTGATGGATTTAAACAAAGAGAGAAACATTTATAAATACACATGCTTTGTTTATAATCATAGGCCACTATAATTCTTAAAATGTAAAGAAGAGTTTCAATAGTTTATATGATATATTAAATTAATATTACTCTATTAAGCTCTTGAGTACCATTAATGTGCATACACTATATCTAACACAATACCATTCACTAATTAACATGGGAACCATCGAGTCAAAACCAATAATTTGGGTCAAAAAGGAACAACAATGAGATCAAACAAATAAGGAGAAAGTAGAAAAAAAAAACCAAAAAGAAAACAAAATAGGAAGGGAAAAAAGAAAATATTTATAGGAGAATTGAAGCTAATTCAAGCCTATAAAAAGTGATTGAGGAATTGTCCATTGATAAGAAATAGAAATTTAGACACCTTAGGTATAAATAATTCTTTCCAAAGATTTCAGAGATTTAATAGGGACCTATCCATAAGGCATCAAATTTTCCATGTTGTCCCTTCTTTTTATGAGCCTTGTCCCAAAGGAGGACCAGATTAGAGATCAAGAATGATTTCTTTCTATCTCACATGTCAAACTAGTATTTAATGTTTACTAAAGTGATCTAAATAAGCATTACATTTTCCTTCGAGTTGCATAAAATTCTAAAGGTGAGATTTTATTTTATCATTAGTTTACAGGTAGTCATTCATAAACTATAAGGTGGGGATTTTTAGTTGCATATAGAATATGGGATCTTGGCCATATACCAGATGATATGGTGAAGTTCCTAAAATAGATTTTATCCTAGTCTTATCAAACCATAATTCAAATTTTAACATGTGTCAATCTATGGAAATATTTCCCAAAAGTATCTTAATGACATTAGGTAAATTCTTATTTTTGGGTTCAAAAACCCCATTATCTTTTAGATAATAATTGAAAGAGTATTTGAAGATTGCATGGTTATCATAGGCCCATTAAAAAAATTAAATGAAGAGAAAGTATGGCCATTGTCACATACCAAGATAAATGGCATACCAAACCTAGTTATAATGTGCTCTTTGAGGAAGCTAATCACTATGTCAGTTGTGCAATTTTTAAAATCATAGGCTTTGGCCCGATGTGTATAGTAATTAGTCATTATGAGGATGAATTTGTGTTTAGAAAAAGAATCTACATTAATGGCTCCCACAAAGTCTAATACCCATTTAGTGAATGCTCTGACCTTGATAATAGGCTACAAGTGCATGGCAGGAGTGTGTTCTCTATGTGATGCAACTTGGAAAGTGTGGTAGTTCTTGACATGGGCATGAGAGTATCTAAAGATGTGGGGCTAATAATATCCTTATCTCAATATTTGGTGGGTTGTATTACTTTTTGAATGGTGTCTAGTTTTATAATTCCCATGGAAATTTCCAAGTGCTTTAGTCTTTTCCTCTTTATTAAGGCATCTTATATATATGCTTTCATGGTTATTTATATATATCATGCCTAATTTAATATGAAGTTATTTATCTTCAAGCATAGTTATATCCTTTAGGTAGAATTCAAGTGCCATGGACACTCATTGTTCAGCAATAAAAAGATAATGTCTTGGTACTACCCATTTGTTGAAATATTTTGCACTAAGTACTACTAGAAAATGATCTAGGGGGATCACTTTAACCATGGCTTTGCTAATTCCTTGACTTGTAACTATTTTCATAGGTTAGATTTACATAAAATTTATATATAATGCTCATCCACTTATTTCATATTTCACCTAATTCATTTTACATTAGCATAGCCTTCATGACTGGATCAAGCACTATGGCAAACACCTTGATACACAAAATGTATTGTCTAAAATTTTTAACTACTTTGATCCAAGCAAAGGCTTATTTATCAGTCATTGAATACTTGATTTAAACATTTATTAGAAGGTAAATCATAAAATATATAGGACTCTCATTTCCATCTTCTTTCTTCTACATTAAAATAAATGTACATGATTGTTATGAAGTAAAGTAAATTAGAAGGGTTATGCGTGATCTAGATTGATGTGTATTGGCATGTTCATAATTATAACCTTAATCTAATAAAAATATGTTTGTGATTTATATATTAAATTTATCCTTGTATCCTTATTAATAATGTTATTGAGTGGTCTAACTATCTCTACAAATCCCAAAATAAATTCCATCGTGAAGTTAATTTTTTCAAAGAAAGATTTCAACTCCTTTCTATTGGTGGGCAATGGGATATTCAAAATCTCCTTCACTCTATCTCATTTGATGGATATACCTTTTTTTTAATAAAATAATGGCCCAACAAATTTCCCTTGGTCAAATCAAAGATATATCTCTTAGTAATCAGGGAAATCCCATGGTCTCTACACCTCCACAACATCGTCCTAAAATCTTTGATGTGGTCTTCTCTATTCTTTAAAAATACAAATCATCCATGTATATGACTATGAATTTTTTATTGGATCTTTGAATTCAATGTCCATGGCCATTTGGAAGGTTACACCTACATTGATTAGGCTAAATGGCATCCTTTTTTTATGCGTATGTTCCCCACTTTGTTTTGAATGTTGTTTTGATTCAATCCTCATAGTTGACAACTGTCTGCTTATAACATAAATACCCATCAAGGATTGACATCATTTGTGAACCATTCACTATTTTTATAACTTAATATAGTGAAGTTAATGGGTATTTATCCTTTTCTAAGGCCTTTTTTAGGTTATGAGAGTTGACACAAAGTCATATCTATCATTTTTTTATTTTTGACTACAACCAAATTGGCCAATCACATGGAGTGTCTTATAAGAAAAATAATCCTTGCTAAGAGAAAATTTTATACTTATTTTAGGATTAATGGATCTAAAAATGGAATCAAGGGCCTTTGTCTTTATTATAATAGATTGATCCCAGTCTTGAGAGGGATAATATTCATGATAATGAAAGTGTCAAACACTTTTACGTCTTCATGTCTCCATGTAATAACCTCCTTGAAGTCTTTAAGGGCTTGTGCAATCCCTTGTTTTTCATTTTGAGTGCATGTTGTGCCTAAAATCACCTTTTTTAAATGATTGGAATTGGATAAATTATAACATTCATGAATCATACTTTTTTTAGGTTTGATATTTCATGTTTTCCTTGATAATCCATATCAAATAGGCACTCTATTGATATCATTATATTTGGTATAATGTTGGTTTTCAAGTTCATAATCCCCTCTTGATTTAGTTCCCACTCTTCTTGATTGTCTTCATTTATAATCTAGTTAGCAAACACCTCAGAGTGAGTGATGAAGTCAAGAATATGTTGATCATAATTTACCACATGGAATTTTCTAATGTTATCAAGAATTGAGGGAGTGCAGATCAACTCCACTAATAATCTCCTCATTTTAGTGTCAATAATAGGTTCAAGGTACTTACAATTATTGTCAATTAATCTGTAATGTGGTTTTTTCAACAAGACAATGTATGCATATTAAATGCATCAAAGTCTTTTATCAAGTTCCATACTCAGATGCGGTAGCTAGATAAACATTTATCATTACAATAATATTATCTTCTCACTTGATTTACAACCAATTCTAAATCATCAAGCTCTTTGAGACTATTCACTTTCTTTCTCAAAACAAATTAGAGGTTATGAACTAATGCCTCATATTAAGCCACATTATTTGTGTAGGAAAATTATAAGTGAAAGTCAGCCAATTATGGTTTCCCTCATGGGTTGATGAGTTCTATGCAAACACCACACCCATTCCTATATTTTGAGCCATCAAATTTTTGAGTCCATAAGCAATTTTTAGTTGTGTATGTTGGATTTTGGTGAATAGGTGTTGTTACAAAATTAACTTCCTCATTAATTTTCTTGATGCCTAGTGGGTATACACTTTGTTTTTCAGATGATAAGGACCTTTTGGTCATGTCTTAACTAGCAGAGGTAAGCATTAGGCTACTTGGAATTATGACTCTGTCACTATGGGATCTTATAAACTCCTTGTTTTCCCATGGATCAACATGTTTTAGTTTGTTGATTTCTAACTTAGTCATACCCATTATTAATAAGATATTTTTAAAAAATTATTATGTACTTAGATAAAATTGTTCCACATTCTCAGATGATAAGGGAGCACTATTAAATGAATTTATCTCAGGGGCATAAAGGAAATCCTCCTCAATTAACTGATATAGATTATCACATTCTGATTTTTTAGTTGACATAGTTAGCATATTAATAGAAAAGCTTTCATGAGCTTCATCCTCCTTTTCCAATGTATACACCCTAAGATCTGAATCATTATACATAATTTAATTTGTCCTATCATATTTTGTAATCATATGAGTAATTTTTGGTTCTCTCTCAATTCTGTTTTGGTTTGGAATACCTCTCCATAAGAGCCACATATGTGAGAAGTTAGTTTACATATAACCATTAAGTGTCCTAGACCACTCTCTACTGATAATGTTATATATATATATATATATATATATATATATATATGATATCCCCACCACTTGGATGTCAATAAACTATTGAATTCCTAGATCTGAAATCAATTGCATGTATATGTCACTCAACTCTCCCAACACTTTTACCTCTCTTTTGTTTAGTTGCACAACTTTTATATTTGATTTTTTGAGATTAAGGCCCAAATGTTGACAAATTGTATATAAAATAATGTTACCTAAATCATCTAAATCCATAAGATAATTATGTAAGTTTTTACCAAAAATATGAACTATAAGTAGAAAATGTGGAGTTTCAATTTTTCTTTGTAAATATCAACATGTGTATCAATGGTATTAACATGTTATTTCCTTATATGATGGGATATTTATTTTAATAACACTTCCTTTTGATTATAAATCTAATGAAACTCATACCAACTCGTACATAATTATATTTACTTTTCTTCTCTTCCTATCCTTTATAATGTTATACGTAGGTTTATTTTGTTTTGTTAGTTTATCATCCTATAAAGGGATTATGTTGTCCCTGGATTGATAGGATGTCACAAGTCTTTGAGGTGGAGAGGGATTATTGCTTGAATCCACATCAAGTGGAACTTGAGTATTATTTAGAGTAGAGATGGTCAAAGGGTTCTAAAATTTGCTCTTCAATTGATAATTATTTCCCCTTTGGAATTACTTAAAGGCGTGGACCTCATCTAAGTTATCCTCATGTTCATTATCATCTTAGCATGGGAATTCATAGGTATCCAAGACTAGGGATATATTTTTGTTTCCTCCATCTTGGTTTGAATTATCATCAAGTGTGGGAACTATTTCAAGATTGTCCATATCCTTTTGGAAGATGTTAGAGGTATATATGAATTCAGCATTATCTTTTTTGGCATGATCAATTATGTTATATACTCTACACCATATTGAGAGGGGTAGGTCAAGCATGTTCATTCAGTATGAAGACATATTTTTGGTATTGTAATTTGTATTATATAGGGGACTAGGAACATTTCCATTGTTAGACCTCATATTCTAGTGCCTATTGATCCTATGAAAGTTAAAATTCCTAGTTTGAGGTGGGTTATTTTTAGTTTGATTTATGTTTTTAGAATCTTGCCTCCATAAATTAACCATGTCATTTGATAATATTTTTACCATTTATCATAAGTTGGCCACTTGTAAGTCTATAACAGTATTTTTTTGGTTTCTCATTTATGACTATGGGTTGACCACAAGTGAAACACTATTTATAAATTTTGGGGTAACTGTGTGTGCTTGGTTACAAGTGTTATTTGTATTCATTTGATTTTGGTATAAATCAAGGCATATGATGAGATTTTTGTCTCCAAATTTTCATTACATCTAACACCCTAAGGGAGACCCCCTTTGCTTTTTAGAAAAAACCTCAAATCCTCCCAAAAACCCATTTTTCCCTTTTTTCTTTGTAAAATCCAAAACTTTGGAAGCAATTTGCACTTGTGAAAATTACTTTGTAGGTTTTAGATCCCATCATGCACCCAAGCTAGTGGAATATGGAACTCAACATACATTTTGCACATTTTTACAATATTTAAAACATACGATAGGATCCTAATCCTGCTAAAGAGCCAAACTGCTTTCCCATAGAATACAAAACCTAAAGTACATGTTACATCTTTTTGAACATGCAAAGTGCATGTTGAGCTCTAACTTATACCAACTACTCACCAAACCCCTTTTTCATGGAATACATAAACTAAAGTGCACATTACACATTTTTAAACATGCAAAGTGCACATCAAGTCTCACTTCCCACCAATCCAAGCCTTCCCATAGAGAGTGGACCTACTCCAAGTAGGTCCAACCTTCACCAACCATTTACCAATTTATAACACTATGGGATGTGAAACCTTAGGTGCACTTTGCACATTAAAAATGTGAAAAGTGCCCCATGGGTTTTGTAATCCACTAAACCACATTTTTTTGACTATAGCAAGTGGACCTACTCCAAGAAGGTCCAACCTCTACCACCAACCACCTCAGCTCTCATTAAATTTAGGGTTTTCCTATAAAAAATAAGTCATTTTTTAAAGTGTTATCATTGTTTAAGTTTCTAATTATGATTTGGATTTCTAGTCACCTACGCCCTCACCACTAAACCTCAATCCACATGCAAATACAAACCTATACTTTGAGCCACAATTACAAAATTTCAATCCACATCACCTACACCTGTAAAATGGTACTTTTCCTTGTGTTGTTTTTATCTAAGTTTCCTTCCTTGAAAGTTTTTGAGTTATTTGTAGTTTCCTACAAGGTTTTCTTTCCAATTTTATGGTTTCATTAAAAAAGACTAGTTCAGGGCTTCCACTCAAGTTAATCACAAGTTATTTTGTGTTTTTGTGTCTAGTATTAGTCTAAGTTTTATAGGGTTTCCTAAGGTTTTCTCATTCCTAAAATCTTGCAACATCACTAGAAAAAGCCCCTTCATTTTCCCTCCAAGATTTTGCATTCAAAATCAGGGTTTTCCAAAATCTAAAATGAATATTCATGATCATATACTTCATATTTAAATCAAATAATATTCCTTCCAAAGTTTCCCCTAGTGTCTTGCAGACACTGGACCTACCTTAAACACCTAAATTCCCCATAAGCTTCTAAGCCTTCATAAAAAGTGGGTTTGCTTTGATCACCTTCCACTTTTGTTAAAGGTGTAATATGTTTTAAACACTATGGAGATCTAACATGATTTTAGCACCTCTTAGTTCTATCAAAAATCTAATATCACTCAAGCACCATAGAGAGTGGACATGTTTCCAACACCTTCAAAGTCCACTGGAGAATGCAATTAATCTAAACACTTGTAGATCCTACCAAATTTTGTTATTGGTTTCTCATAAGTAATAACTTCAATTTTCATACCTCATAAGGAAATGAAGTTCAAATCTAAGGGCCCTAGAGTGACTTCTTATTTTGAGTCCAATATGACAGAAATAAAAGATACAAATTTAGGTCACATTGACCTAAGAGATTTTGGGCTAGAATAGGTTCAAATTTCAAGAGTGACTAGATATAGAGTATCTATGACTCTATTTTACCATAAGTTGTAGCCTTCCCTCTATTTTTTCAAAGATTTGAGTTAGTCCTTACAATTTCCTAACATTATGACCCTGATAGAAGACAAGTCTATAGTGAGAAAGGGGAAAGGGTTCTAGATCTAGATCCTGACTTTATCAGCTTTATGTTTCTAATTCCTAAGTTTGAAAGTTATTTGGATATCACTCCATAGACATATGCAAAATTTTATGAGGAGAAAAAATATGGATGTTAAAAGATAATTAACAAGCAATGGCTCAATAACCCAAAGCATTCCTTTACTAAATTGCCTAAGACTATGAATAGATATGATTTCAAAGAGAAGGTGGGAGATATTATAACATTATTGCATAGAATCATTGGTAATCCTGATGCCATGTGTTATCAAAACTAGATGTACCAATATATGTGGACCATTAAATAACATAGACAATACATACATTGGGCCTAATTGATAATTGATTCCCTCCATAACTAGTTGATGGAGGTACAAACAAAAAATAAGTTTTATATGACATCATATATTATTTATATCTTAGACAAAGAACTATTGTTCTTAGGCCTCAATATAATTCTTAAGAAAATAACCAAATTTTAAAACTACTACCCTGATCTCACACTACAGGCTAGTAGATAACAATTCAGGAGAGTCAATGATGCCTTCATCTATAGCATCATTATCATGTTTGATCAAGATCTTGGGAAAATAAGGTACTTCCAAATATCAAAAGATAAGATCATGAAATGGGGTTCTTACTTCATATAGTTCCCCACCTACTCCTACATTAGGGCAGTCAAATTTAGTGGTTGTCCCTACACACTTCCCTGGTATGTAAATGATAGATGGGCATTATTAAAGTTGGTTTAGTAACTTGTGAAAACACACAAGCTCTTCTCAGATAGACATAAGGAAGGGATATATTTCCCTATTTATATTGGCCATTACACATGCCAATCCCTCTTAAAGGCTAGAACTATGGAGGCAGAGATGTACCAAGTAATACTAAGGACTTTAGAGTCCATACCTTATTTTTATCCATATGGTAAGGTCACTACTATACTATAACTAGAAACATATGAACATGTGTCATATTATGAGTATTTTTGGGAAGATTATGATGATGAAGAGATGGTTAGGATGAGGGACTATTCTAGGATGTCCCTATAGCGAATAAAAGATTATGATCTAGCACCAGTCCTTGATGACCTGGGGAATGAAAACTCTAAAGTAGATCCAATTTACCTTACATAGATCATTACTATACCTTTACCACCAGTAAGGTGGTTAGTTCCTAAATCTTTTTCTTTGTTTGATATAATATACCCTATAATCAATGGAACAATTAGTTGGATAAAAAATAAGGGTGTGTAGATCATAAGGGAGATAATAGGGGTTAAGTAAAATCTCTTGAAGCTCAAATTAGGAGGTATCACTCCATCAGAGGAGGGCCTCAATGAATCATCAGACGAACCTAAGAATAAAAATAAAAAAATACAAATGCAAGAAAAGGAGAATTAAGTATACAAGGAAAAGTTGTGGATGAAGCAATTGATCTTTCAATAGAAGACACAGTAGCATAGGGATCCATATTTTTAGATTCCATAGCCTTGACTCCTATTTCCACTAATCCTCCTCCTACCCATATTTTACAAGAGGTTTCAACACCTCCACTAGTTGTCTCCACTCCTCAAGTATTTTAGGTCCCAATTGTCTCACAAGTTTTAGCACCTCCACCTTCACATGTCTCCACTTCACCTACCATTCCACCCACATCAATAAGCCAAGTGTAATTACCATAAATAAGTCAATTAGACACTTAGGGTCTTCCTACAATGGAATCTCAAGTTTCCACTCCTCCCACTTCACCTTCCCCATTTGATCCACTCCCACTTTCCATTTCATCATCATTAATTCCCAAGACTACCCAATAGTACATTATCATGGAATCAATCATCTTGACTATAGTTTTGTAGGCCACTCTAACCCCTAGGATAAATATTATTTCCCATTCATCTCAACCCACTATTTTCACATCACTAACCTTGAGTGGTCTTACACACTTAATTGACACATTCAGTGCTTTGGCTTCCACGCTTCCACCAATTCCAAAAATCATAACCCTTATGTATATTCCACCTTTCACTCCCCCAATAGGCACAGCAACTTTTATTGCCTCCACTCCACCTATTTTCATTATTTCAACTATACCATCAATAGAGGTTGGAGAGACCTAGATACTTGGTGCAAATATTGATTTGAAAACCACTTAGGAGAGTGGATCTTCATAGGAACCTCCTAAGAAATTAAAGGTATCATCTTCGCAAGAGTCTCCATTAGTTAGAGTTTAAGCTAGTATTGCTACAACAACTGTAGATTCTTTGGTGATAGTGTAAAATTAGCAAAACTATATCCCCAGTTGGTTAGCATAATCAATGAGTAAGAAGTAGAAAATAATGATTGATCCTAGAACTTTAGACTTTGACATGTTAAAAGTCAAGAATAAATCAAAACCCACTCCCAAGACCCTCTCAAATATATTCAATGATGATAAAGGGGAAATATATGTTGAAATTGTAGTTCCCTTACCAGACAAATCAAAAGAGGATTTTGTGGCATAAGATCATCAAGTTTCTCATAAACACCTTGGTCAAAAAATAAGAGAGGGACTCAAGAACAATGTGTAGATAGGTATCAGCTCTCTCTTCCAAATAATTGATCATGATAAACCCACCAAAGATGAGTTGAAAATAAAGGTAGATTAGTTGGCTAAATCACTAAACTAGTTCATAAAGCCTAATAAAACATCACAATAACCATAGGTAGTATATCCAATCAGTCTAGATCAAGCCATAATTAATTTTATACAAGATATTGCTCACATGGGAGGGGCTAAAAAGAATGGTTTAAATAATTTATCACTAAAGTAAATAAGGTTCTTACAACAATGATGAAACATTATGAAATCATCATGGAGAGAAAGGATATTTTGAAAGAATAGATAAATCAGTATGAAGGATAAATTTAGACGTTAAACTTATATTATCCCAAATTGATAGTAATAAAATCAATTGATATGAATACCCTCATTTACAAGAATATATTAAAGGATGATGTTAAGCATGAGAACCTACACAGGGCTGCTCAATTTTAGATAAGATACCCGATAGAGTCTATTGAACAGGCTAAGGAGGATCATGACAAGGCAATTGACATATTATGTGAGATTGATGATATGATAAAATCAATGTCATGCCAACCAATAGATGATGCCAAAAATCTCCTTTAGGAATAATAAGTTTAGAATAATTTCAAAATAATAATTAAGAAATAATCTGTAAAGGACATAGTCTTCATCCTAGGTTATATCCATAGGTTCATCAAGTATGAGAAAGCAATTGATAAGATGAGGACTAAAATGAAAGCCATAAAAACCTTCAAAAGAGAATTTCTTGACGTCCAGGTAGATTTTTCAACCTCTAACATCTATTATTATGTGTCAGATGTAGAGTGAATTCAAGATATTTTAAAAGCCTTTGATGCATATACAGAGAAGCTGCAGGCTAAGAATGACAAAAAAGCTAAAGAAGTTTTGAAAATTGATTAATTTCATTTCAAATGTTATTATCTTTTTTAATTTCATTTCAAGACATTGCAAGTTGTAATTTCAAAGGTACAACTATATTTTTATAACTCTTTTTGAGAAAGATAAACATATATTTTTTACACTTTATATTTTTTGACAATGTGAAAGTTGTAAAAAGCACAAGTGCAAATTTCACTTTCCATTTTGATAAATGTGATTTGTTAAAAAGATACAAAATCATGAAGTGTAAATTTCATGGTTCATTTTGGAAAAAGTGATAAAGACTTAGAAAGATGTAAAAGTCTCACTTAAAGTTTTGCATGCTAGGGTTTTGCATGAAAATAAACTTGGAATTAATTTCAAGGTTATCTTTTATTTTGAAAGGTTAAGTTATATTTTGGGTGCTTCTTTTAGCATGAGGGATATATTTTTAGCCACTATTAGATAAGGAAATATTCCATGGAGATATTCAATTTCATCCATGCCATACCATGCCATGTTATGCCCAGGATCATGCATGCCATATTCTAGTCATTCTACAAGTCCAAAAAATGCCACAAATAGAAGAGCTCGCCTTTATTGTATGAGGGTTCTAGATTTGTAGGACTTTCCTTACTGGGCATTTGAGCTCCAATAACTACATGTCTTCTATGACATATTTTTATTGAAATGGGTAAACCACATGACCCAATCAATATTTTTGTTTCTAGTTATATTTTTTTCATTTTGAATATATTTACTACAAGTTGTAACCTTTAGAGAGAAATAAATTTGAAGATTTGCCTTTCTCATCTTGAGAGATCTCTTTGTGTGTGCAAGTTATTTGATTATTTGTGGAATATTTGTCTCCTTATTTCATTTTTAATAAATTCATCTATGGCATTTTATCCTCTTGAAAATATTATTTGAAATAAAGATATTTTTCCATTTTTTGAAAAATAGCTAAAATACTACCTCTAATTTCTATTTATATGAGTCTATGTTGAAACAAATTCAACATATTTTCTTCTTATTGTGTTTATCAAAGCAAGCATAAAATCCAATATAAAATATTTGGTGAAATCACCATATTTCTAGTTTTCTAAAAATTTCAATTCTTCAACCCTTTTCCCCATTAAAACCCTAGTTTAAAATTCAAAAACACTAAAGAGCAAGATTTCCACAAAATTGGTATTTTATCAATTTGCATCAAATTTAGTGAAAGGAAGCCAGCCTTCTCTAGGGATTAACCTCAAATTGACAAGGTCCCATAACTTTGGAGGCTTTTCCATTATGTCATTAGGCAATTTCACAACAAGCTACCAGATCAAAATAGGTGCAATCTTATGTGATAATAGTATAGCTTGTTAACTTCCACTTAAAGTAGCATAATTGCTAGTGATTGACATATTAGTAACATTGTTATATACCATAAAAACTAATTGTTAATTATTCTCTTGTAGAATTACATGATTTTGAGGCCTATATGGCTAACCACTAGGCATGAAGTTCAAGGGGAATAGATTATACACTAGATTTAGACTTGAATACATATCTCTTGGGATTAGATTCATTAGTGGCATGTTTTATATGAAATATTAATTGAGCATGCATATTTTATTATAAGTACATTGTTTCCCTAATGATGGTATTGATCTTGCACCATATCCTTGTGGGACCATCTGATGTTTAATATTAATTGCTTTATTATAAGCTAAGGATAAAGATGCAAGTGTAGTAGGGTTATTTTAAGGAACATAGATGTTAGGGTCAAGGGATCTTAATTAAGTTTGAATAGTTGGAGCCTCTATTAAGATGTATAGGTATTTTAAGCTCTATATAACTTTTGAAATTGAGCATTAAGCATACTCATAGGCTCATTTAGTTTTATCCTAGTAGTAATGAAGTATTGATATAAAATAACTAGAACAATTAGGAGTCTAAAGTGATTCATAATTATTATTTCCATATCACCCCAAGAAGTTGTAGAACTAATGGTAGGCCTAGATACTGTGAACTAGGAATTTGACATACAAGGAAGGTTAGTGTTGTGTTAGTCTCATAAAACAATTGAAATGAATACACTAAATGTCTAAAACCTCTAGCCTAGATGTTATGGAGAGATTACTAATAAAACTAAATAAAAGCACAATAAAAACATAAAAAAAAACAAGTCCTTTACCTTTCTTAGGAGCTACAAATGGATTTTTTGAATTACTTGCTTAGCTTGTGCATCAAGAAGTATTTGACAATGAAGGTTGCTTGGCTCCTTCTCTCCTTGGCACCTTGGTTTTGATGTTACTTGGGTTAATATTTGGGCATGGTAACACTACTTGCATGAGTCTCATGGAACAAATCTTGCATAATAACTCTACAATATCCAAACTTAGAAATGAATAGGTATGGCCTTGTATTTAAAGCCTTAGGAATTAACTCTCACCCAAGGTGAGTTAAATTTGAGTTTAGGTTTAAAATGGGTTTAAACTAAACCTAGGTGAGTTAAACTAACTCTAGTAGAGTTAATAGTTTTCAAGTAATTATGATTTATAATTACTAGGCATGGCTCTCAAATTAGATATTTTAGGATATTTTCAAAGAACTTGATAACTCATAAAGGCAATGATACAAGGCTAGGATATTTTGAATTTTTGAATTTCCATTTTTAGATATTCATTAATTACAAATAGATAATTTAATTAGGCATTCAATCTTGTTTAACTTGTTAATTGATTTTGATTAGCCTTTTAGCTCTTTCAAGATTTATTTAAGTGTACTAGTGCCCCACTTAATAGGTCCATAGGCCAAATTGATAGTTTTTATGTTGAAAGGTGATTAGGGATGAATTCATGAGAGGTTATTATTACATACAGTAGGATACCCTAATTAGGGATGTCTCGACATGATTTTGATATTTGATGAATGATGTGTAAATAAATTTGGGACATTTAGTGATTCTTAGGCTTAATTTGTAATGGTTGGTAGGAATCAGTCAAAATTCTAATCAAAAAGCTAGTTATGGCCAGCTTTAGGTGTCTACATGTTTCCCTTATTTAGGAAGGCATTATAAGATAGAGGCATAATAACATATCCTCAAACAATGAAATGGTATGGTATACCTAATACCCTAAATAGAGATGGATAAGCTCTCAATAGTTAGCAAAGAAAGTTAATGACCAACTCCATAAAATAAGGAAAATGATGAGACCAAGAGGTAAAAGTGGGTAGAAAATACTAATTTGCCAAAAGGTGGTTATAATCAGTGGCATATAAAGTTGCCCCAATTAGGTAGACAAATAGGATGATCTACCCACAAGAAGTTATAATCATTGACATAAGTGGCACATAGAAGGTAATGATCTGCCTAAAGGTAGTTATAATCATTGAAAATAGGATTGGGGTAACAAGATAATGATTTTCACAAAGGTGGTTATAATTATGAAAGTAAAAATAATGGTTTGCCCATAGGAAGTTATAATCATTGGTAGGATAAAAATATGCCCCGTTTGGGTGGATAGAGATAAAGGTTTGCCCAAAGGTGGTTATAAGTAGTATCATAATGAAAATGTGCCCTAGTTGGTTAGAAGAAAGATAATGATTTGCCCAAAGGTGGTTATAATAATTAATCTCTAAATAGATTAAAACATAATGATTTTCAAATATACAGTTATAATCATTAGATTTATCGATGGGATGATGTCAGGGGATCTATAGCTCTACCAATTAGAGCACAATTGATTACTTTCTTATATACAATTAAACATAGAATTATACCAAAATGATAAAGTATCTAGAAACTTGAGACAGCAAAGAATTTGAGAGACAATACACACTCTTGTATTAAATACTACTAGAAGAAAATACAATAAGGAAGATGCCACTTCTTCCTCCACCTCAAAGGCTTGCCACACCTCAAGACCTTCTTCCCTCTCTCTCTTGCTCAACACAACAACTCTAAAGCCTGAGTTGCTATCCCTCCTTGAATGCTTTAGCTGATCTCCTTGACCTTGCTAGCTTTAATGCCTTTACTTGCCTTCTTACTTGATTATAATACATGCCTTATGGGTCTATAAATAAGATCCCATGCTTACAAAAATAGAACTCTAATTACAATAATTAGACATGCAGCTCGTGACTATAATTAGTCGCTTAACATGCAAACACTCACTTCACTTAACTGACTATTCATCAACAGCAGTTCTGAAAATACACAGGCGACCGATGCCAGTCCCTGCTAGTCTAGTGCTGCCAACATCGACTGACTCCCTGCCGTCGCCAGTCTCCTTCTCCACTGCATCTGACTGATGTCGGTCATACTACCAACGCTGGTGGCTCTGGTTCTTCAGCATCCTTCCTTGTGTCTGCAAATAGTTAAAGCTTTTAGCTCCACACCTTAACAATCTCCCACTTGGAGATAAATAGCTGCAACCTATACCTGTACTTATACACCATCTATTTTGTTCCTTAGGCTCTGTATCCCTCTTCAATGTCACTCTTGAAGACCAACCACCACGTAAACTTGTGATGTAATACCTGTCTCTTATGCCACAAGAATTTTGCTGCTCCTAAATTCTCCATGACATACTTTTGAACCAACTCTACCCTTAGCTCAGAAAAAATCCCTGAATATGAAACCCTGCAACAAGTAACACAATACAGTAACAGGATAATGTAGCTAGTATTATCCAACCTGGTAAAGATAAAATACAATGGCCAAACCTCCATTGCTCTGCAGCATAATCAAGACCATATACCATAGCCTTCTGTCTCATGTGTCCATCCACTCTCTTCTCTAGAACGGGAATCCATCCCTCTATCCAGTGCTTTCTTCCAACTGACAACACTACCAACAAATACCTATTTGGTTCTCCAAGGACTCACACTCCTCATCCATGCCAAGCTCCCACTATTTTTGGATTCTACCTGCATTGCTTCTTCCATCTTCCTAGTTCATGACTATTAGTAAGCAATATAAAGAAGGTGAACAATGAATATGAGGTTCACGTACCTTTCCTGACCTCCACATGGGTGTTTGAGACTCATTGATTCACCCAATATCCGTTCCAATGACCGATCTAGGCCATCTCCCAGTCTGCTCCCGACCGATGTTGGTTCCCTGCACTGACCCTGACTATCGACGTCATTTCCCTGGCCGACGCCGATGTCCCTCCTACCGACGTCGGTCCTTATGACCAACATCAGACTTCTCCTATCTGACCTACCGACCCTGCTGGTCTGCACATGACCGATGTCGGTATCTGGATGACTGACATCGGTGCCAAGCAATCGACATCAGTGTCTGTGTGTTCCTGTAAGTGATGAAATTTTCATCTATGAGCTCTTCTTGGATCAAACCTCTATCCATGCTGCCCTACTTAGATTTATTCAGCCCCTGTGACTGAACTCTGTCCTTCATCTCATCCATAAACACCAAGGCTTCTTTGTTCCTGTCAAAAGCATCAAATTTCCTTTTTTTGCAATGAACTATATTTATGCTTTCTAAATTTGAACACATACCTTTTGAATCAAGAACTTCCATTCCCTTCCTATTCTTGTGACCAAGCCTATTAAGCCACATCTTCAAATCTACACCAGAAGTAGAATCAATAATACAAGTAGACAGATAAAGAGTATCTACTTTCTTACCTCTTGCTAGAACAAGTGCTCCCTTGGTAACCTTCCAAGAATCCACTGTGAGGGTTATTGTGCATCCCTCATCTCCCAACCTTCCTACAGAAATCAGACTCTGCTTCAGAATTGGAACATGCATGACCTCTTTCAACACCCATGTGTTGTCAATCTGCAATCTCAACTGCACTTTCCCTTTGCCAACTATCTGACAAGGCGTACCATCCCCTAAATAGAGTATTCCAAAATCTCCCTGTTCATACTCATAGAACAAATCTCTATTTGGGGATGCATGAAAAGATGAACCAGAATCTAAAATCCATGATTCTACCTGACTATCTGAAGAAAGTATGAGAGCATTCTGCATCACAATATTTGCATCCTTTACTTCTTCCATACCTGCATGTCAGGGGATCTATAGCTCTACCAATTAGAGCACAATTGGTTACTTTCTTATATGTAATTAAACACGAAATTATACCAGAATGATAAAGTAGCTAGAAACTTGAGACAGCAAAGAATTTGAGAGACAATACACACTCTTGTATTAAATACTACTAGAAGAAAATACAATAAGGAAGATGCCACTTCTTCCTCCACCTCAAAGGCTTGCCACACCTCAAGACCTTCTTCCCTCTCTCTCTTGCTCAACACAACAACTCTAAAGCCTGAGTTTTTATCCCTCCTTGAATGCTTCAGCTGATCTCCTTGACCTTGCTAGCTTCAATGCCTTTACTTGCCTTCTTACTTGATTATAATACATGCCTTATGGGTCTATAAATAAGATCCCATGCTTACAAAAATAGAAATCTAATTACAATAATTAGACACACAGCTCATGACTATAATTAGTCGCTTAACATGCAAACACTCGCTTCACTTAACTGACTATTCGTCAACAGCAGTTCCAAAAATACACAAGCAACCGATGCCGGTCCCTGCTGGTCTGGTGTTGCCGATGTCGGCCAACTCCCTGCCATCGCCGGTCTCCTTCTCCACTGCATCTGACCGACGTCGGTCATACTGCCGACACTAGTGGCTCTGGTTCTTTAGCATCCTTCCTTGTGTCTACAAACAATTGAAGCTTTTAGCTCCACACCTTAACAGATGATACACAATGATTTTATGAAAGATAGTTAGAATCATTGGCATCACAAGTGGGATGAGATATAATGATTTGCCTAGAGGTGGTGATAATCATTGGTACCATGATGAAGATAAATTGGTATAGATGAGAAATATGAATCTGGGCAACCTACTAGTATCGAGATGCACATCCTAACTAGAGAGGATTAAAATTCTTTCATGATTTAATTACTCTATATGTGGGAAATGATTGGGTAGATCAATAATTTTTTACGTGCCAAGGAGAAATATCATAATCGCATTGCTTGTAAGACTTCTTAAGCTAATTTTTGCTACGGCACTTGATGATAGGTATCATGATAGAACACTATGGTGATGTAGCCAAAATATGCATAAAGACTAACACACGATCCAATAAACAAGAAAAAATAATGCACCAATGATAAAAATTGTGATGAAAATATTAGCATATGAATATGGATACACTTAAGTTTAATACATGAGGAATTACCTTATGAATGAAAATATACTAGGTCAAGACACAATAAGAAATCAAACAAATGGGAAAATAAACAAACAAATAGAAAGACAAAACAATGAGAAATAGTAAATAGAGATAAAATAAAATAAGGGAAACAAAAGGACATAAACAATGGTTAATTACAATGTTAACTTAAATAGAGAACAAACAAGGTGATGAACATTTGCCCTAGGCTATAGGAGACAAAAAAACAAACAAACAAACAAAATGGGGGAATAGAAGAAAAGGAAGGGGATGGCTGAGCTAACTCTAAATGCACTAGGAAAGTGGATGCTACCTATATAGTTCCATAGACACAAGGTCCAACATGAACTTCAAGCCAAATGTAGTACTCCCAGGATATGGGATAGAATAAAAGTGAATGATAAGAAAACATGATGATTGTGTTATAGAATAATATGGGAATGATATCGTAAAATGGTAAGCACATAGGATGAATCCTAACGGTCATTAATATATCATAGTTGAATACATAATGCATAAGATGAACTGACAAAATGGTGAGAGTGTAAGGCTTAGGGGCCATCAATAATGGGGAAACTAAAGGATAAGTGGTTTCTTATGAATTAGTGTAGGATCCCAAAATCTTTAAGGCAAAGAAGTGGTCAACATGGTGATTTTTAGAATTTTCTAGGTTGGTGTCAAAAGTTTTTGTAATTTTTGAAGCAACTCAACTCAATTAAGGATGATGAGATACTAAACAGTCCAAATCACAAAATGGCAAGAATGTTCAAATGTTAAATTGTTCATAAAATGTTGAGAGCATGGCAAAGGGTGGTTGATCTGACCTTAATGTGAATAGAGTGTTGCCTACATAGTCCCAGGATAAGACCTCAAGTCACTTTAGTTATGAGTTATAGTGGAATAATTTGATTAGGTAGAAACAAAAGGCATAAACTAGGAAAAGTAGGCAAATGGCACATTAAGGCATAGGAATGGCAAGGTAGTACTTTAAGGCATGATAAAGGTATTGTTCCTAATTTTCCTATAGGTATTTATAATTAGAAAATAATAAGATAGGTTAATGATACTAATTTTCTCATAAGTGGTTATAATTAGTAGCATGATGGTGGCACCCTAATTTTCCCAAAGGTAGTTATAATCAGTAGTATTTAAATGGAATGAAATGAGAAATTAAGGATCCAATAGCTAAACCATGATCATACTACTCTAAAATATGGCCTCTATCTCTAATGTTGAATTTGTAGTTGGAACTTGATCTGATTCCCTTCACTGAAGGTGCTTGTGGAACCAAGTGAATGGAACCAAGGTTAAAAGGGTTGGGTAGGGAGGGTGAAAACAACTTTGGCTAATAGGGAAGGTATGGTAGAAAGGTATGTATTATGGTATAAATAATAATTTCAATATTATATTACAACATAAATGTGACTCATGAATAATTTTTCAAGTCTCTTAAACAAAGTAACGCTTAAGGTGTATAATGTTTATTGGCTCATCAATTTCATCCCCGTCTATTTTAGCAAGCCTATATACTCCAGAGCCATAATTTTCAACAATGAATAAGCACCTATCTAGTTAGGTTTGAACTTACCCTTGTGTTTCTTCTCAACCATGGTATTTTATTGGTTTTATTTGAGAACAAGGTCACCAAACTTGAATTCTCTATCTTTGATGTGTTGGTTATAGTGGACACAGAGTCTATTCTAGTATGATTGAAGGTTATATTAGTGTCCATGCATTTCTCATCAAGTAACTCCAAATCTTACAGGTGAGCTACTTGGTAAGGTTCATCATCTAAAACATTTTTCAAAAAAATGCACAAGGAAGGTAACTCAACTTCAATGGGAAGAATCGACTTAGTGTCATAAACTAGGGAATATGGAGTGGCTCCTATTGGGGTATGGTAATTGGTGTGGTAGGTCCATAGGGCACAAAATATTTGGAGGTGAAAATTGTGGCCAAAATCATTGACAATATTTTTAAATATTTTGATAATAGTTTTGTTGGATGCTTCTGCTTGGTCGTTACCTTGTGGGTAATAGGTGGTAGAAAAATGTTGAGTAATTTTATACTTAGAACATAGTGATTTTACATCTTTATTTTTTAATGAGCTTTCATTATCATTTATAATATTAGATGGGATACCATAATGGTAAATGAGATCATTGAATATGAATTTGGAAATCTATTTTCGAGTCATGTGAGGGGTATAGCTTCAACCCACTTAATAAAATATTTAGTAGCGATAAGGAAGTGTTTATGGCCATTGTAAGAGGTTGGGTTAATCTTCCAAATGAGATCGAGGTCCCATGTATCAAATGGCCATGGTGTAAGCATTAGTTTTAGTGTTTTAGTTGGGGCATGATTTAGATTGGCATGTCATTGACATTTATTTCACCTTTTGATGGAAGTAGTTGCATCTACATCCATAGTTAGCCAATAATACATGGTATGTAGGAACATTTTGGCTAGGATGGCCCCACTAGTATGGGCTCCACATAATTATTCATAAACTTACCATAATGCTAATTTTGATTCTATCAAGGTTAAATAACGTACCAGAATTCCATCAAAATTGTGGTGGTAAAAAATTAGTCTAAGTAAGGTATATCATGAGGCATGATGGATAAAGGATTTTTGTTGTTTGCATGATAGATCAGGTAGTATAATGTGGTCATATAGTTAGGTAAAAAGGTTTGAATACCATATAGATCTAGGACCAAGAATATCAAAGATCATTATGGTGGTTAAAGGTTCATGAGTAGGTGTTAGAATATTTTTAGTGAGGAATTGATATTCTTTTGCCTTATCGGTATGATGAATCAAAGACCTAATGGTATCCAATGCATTCATTATTTTTCTAGTATCCCTTAGTATGTGTCTAAACTATATGTTATCAATCTATTGTTTGAGAGTATCAATCATGGCCTTGAATGGAACCAGCTTATCATCCTTGGTCTAAAAATGGTATGTAACATGATTGATGATTAACTGAGAATCATCATAAACCTTGAGATGTTGAATATTCCATTGTACTGCTTGTCAAAGTGTTATAATGAGTGTTTTGTATTCATCCATGTTGTTAGTATAAGGAAAGTTTATACAAAATGATTTAGGGATAAGATCCCCCTATGGTGTAATAAATAATAGGCCTACCCATGATCTATGTTGTGAATGATCCATCAAAATATAGATTCCAATGTTACTCCTCAAGAGGTGTTTCAATTATGGTCAAAATGTACTCATCTAAGAATTAAAAAATTAGTGGTTCTATATCTGTAATGGAAGCTTTAACAAGTTGATCTACAAGTACTTATCCCTTGATGGCCTTTTGGTTAACATATTGTATCTCAAAATTTATGACAAGCAAGATCCATTTAGCTATGCAGTCTTGTAAAGATATTTTGGATAATAGATACTTGAGTGGATCTACTTTAGAAATAACTATGGTCTTATTGTTTAACATCTAATTTCATAGTTTCTAAGCTATAAAGACCATAGTTAAACAATATTTTTCTATGGGTGTATAATTCTGCTCAACAACCAATGTATAGCCTAGATCGTACATGGTATGTTATTTTACATTATCATCATGTTGAGATAGAAGTGATCCTAGGGCTTTGTATAGGATAGATAGATACAGTAAGAATGGCTTTCTTAGCATAGGTGGTAATAAAATAGGCAAATTGGAAAGATAATCTTTGAGGTGTTGGAAGGATTTCTAGCATTCTTCATCTCAATGACATGTGACACCTTTATTCAACAAGTGTGTAAATGGATGACATTTTTTGGTCAAATAATAAATGAAGCATCTGATAGACTAAATCTTTCCCTATAAACTATGGAGTTACTTCAAATTGGAATGTGGTGGCATCTCAATAATGGCTCATACTTTGGTAGGGTCAACTTCCATGCCTCAGTAAAACATAATGAAGCCTAGAAATTTACCTAAAGTAACTCCAAAAACACACTTATTAAGATTGATTCTAACTTTGTATTCACACAATCTCTCAAATATTCTTCATAATGATGTTGGATTATTAGCCCTAATATATTATTTTCCCAGTATGTCATCGACATAGTCTTCAAAAATGTCATGCATCATATCATATAATATAATGCTCATGGATCTTTGGTATATGGCCCCAATATTTTTGAAACCAAATTGCATAACCTGATAACAAAACATTCCCCATGGAGAGGTGAACATTTTTTTATGTTGGTCTTTTAGCATAATCTTGATCTGGTTGTATCTTAAAAATCCATCCATCAGTGAAAGCATTTTGTATCCAGCAATGGGGTCAACTATCATGTCAATATATGGTAGATGAAGGTCATATTTAAGGTAGGCCTCATTTATATCTCTAAAATTAGTGTAGATTTTTATTCCTTCTAGATTCTTAGTGATTATCACAACATTTGAGATCTACTCTGAATAGACAATTAATTGAATACATCTCACTTCTAAGAGTTTTTCTAACTCTTTCTTTACTAATATAGCAATGTGAGGATGCATTTTGCATAGTTTTTGCTTCATGAGTTTGGCATTCAAATGTACAATAAATTGGTGTAAAACTAAGGTGGGGTCCAATCTTGGCATGTTGGAGTATTTCAAAGCAAATATGTCAACAAATTAACTCAAAAGGGCTATAAATATGTCACATTCTTCTTTAATGATAGATGCACCTAATTTGATCCATTTTGGGTCATTTGGAGTCTAGATGTTAACTTTTGTAGTGTCCCACACAAGAATATCTGAACCATCTTCTATAATGGTTGGTAATGATTAGAAATGGCCTAAAATGGCAAAGTCCTCTATTTGAACTGGCTCTTTAAGTTCCCCTAGGAAAGATGAATTAATATCTCCCAATGGTAAGTATGGCCATGTCAAAAAAATTATTAGAAACTCTTAAATGATTCAATCAAAGGCATGTTGTTCTTTAGAACTAAACTCAAAACCATAGACAAGTTTATCACTGGTGGTCTCCTAAGCTATATTTGAGTAAAGGTGAACACCGCCATCTAAGGTTGCTTGAAATAGATTTTCACTAGAAGACTAGCCTTTTTCTTTACTTTTACCCTGGTCTAAAAGTGCCTTAAAGAGGTTTTCACTTTGGGACCTCAATGTTTTATATATTTTCTTGTGGCTAAGGGTGTTCACCCATTATCCAAAATAGGTTACAGGATCTAGTTTGATTTAAAACCCTTGTTTATGGTCTTCCAATAGAACATTGTCTCTTAGACCTAGAAAATTGCAAAAGGCCTCATCATTCTCAAACTCATCTACAAGCACTGTGGATTTTTATTGGTCCTAGGCTGTAATTTGAGGGTGATAAAGAGGAAGTAGATTATGTTAGTTGATTGAGATAAGAGTAAAAATGGCATGGGTGTCAAATATATTGGTATTGGCTAGGTCTTTATAAAGGCTATGAGTGGACTCTACTTCACTATTAGCATCATCATCACTAGTCATTGGCATTGAAATATGAAAAAGATATGTGGGGTCACCCCCAAATAGTTTAAATTTAAGACCATAAGTTCCTACTAATTTGTCCTAAGTCCTACTCCTTCATAGGCATGATTCTCCATGATCCTATTAGGAATGGGGTATATGGTATTTTTGTAACAATGATCTTGTTTGTCAGTACATAACCATGATTCAATATTTGTAGGTGGGTCTTGTTCTTCGCTAGTGGTTGGTGTGAAAATGATAGGAGTTGGACTATGTAGTTTGTCTTTTACTTTTTGTTACCATTCCATGAAAGGTGGCTTGGCTTTAGGTATCTCATAAGACTTGGGGTTCTATGTAAGCCTGGTAATGTGAAATATATCATGGGTGAAATATTCTCTTGAGCCATGTGCTATGATGGTAAAATAATTAGACATTTTAAGAGATGGCATATGGGAAGATGAATCAAGGGTATTAGGGTCTATGCAATTTTTTCAATAAAATTAACAAGTATTTCCTTGCTTTTGTCCTTCTTGGGAATCAAATCCAAGAAAAATATTAGTAATAGCTTTCAATCTCATTTTATAAATGATTGCAATGTTTATAGGGTTATAAATATCCATGAATGGTAACCTCCATGCTTGAATGGGAGAACTTGACACACTAATGCAATGTTGAAGGGATTGCATGAATTTCATGTATCCAAGGTTTACCCAAGAGAAAATTATATGACAAATTTAGGTCTAACACATGGCATAATGTATCATGGGTTAAAGTCCCAATGATAACTTGCAAGTTGATGGTGCCTTATGATTCTTACTCTTCATTATCATAGGCCTTAATTGTGATATTTTTTGGTTGTAAATCTATTTTTGTGTATCTGAGATGCTTGATGAGATTTAGGGACATAATATTTAGGCTTAATCCATTATTTATGAGGACACACTTCACTTTATGTCACATTCTAAAAACTTTAATGTATAATGGATTATTATGGAGAGGGTTGAGGGATGACATATCACTTTGGTCAAAGGTTAACTGATGGCCTAGGGCTATATATCCAACCAAAGCTTGGAATTTGTTTGGAGATATGTAATTTGGAACTAAGGATTAGCCAAGGAACTTTGATAAGATGTTCTTTTGGATGGTAGACATATACAACAAATACAAAATGTAAATTTGTGTGAAAATATTTTGAAGTTGTTCCATAACATCAAATGTTTTTTTATTTATAATGGTATATGTCTTGTTCTTATCCAAAATGATGGGTTAGATGGGTGTAGACACTTGAAAACATCCCCTTAACCAATTTTTGATGTCAAACTACCTTAGACTTATTCTTGACCTTTAGTTAGCTATTTACCTAGTTAACTCACCCTTAAAACACCTCTTCTACTTTAACATTCATTAACACATCTAGGACACCTTGTCTAAACATTTTGAAACCTTAAATTAGAACTTGTTTTCACCCTTTTGTGCTTGGGGGTACAAGCATCAACAGTCAACCTAACCATCGACAGTTATCCTGATCATCGATGGTTAGGTATCCAAGCCTATGAAATAAGAACTTCTAATTGTAGGCAAGATGTGCACAATAAAAATGGAAACTTTTCCATATACACATTATAGCTTACAATATATTCAAATTAGTTTATCATGGACCAACTTATCAACTTCCTTCCTCCTCACTTAGCAACTCTGAGCTATAAATTGAGGGCTCTTGAAAGAAATGGGGATCCCAAAAATTACATCCAAGCTATTTTTTTTCTTTGTGTAGGCATCCAAGACCTCAAAACTATGTCCACATAACTTTTGAATGATGGAGTACTATTATGTTGTCTAATTTCATTTAGCTTTTTACTGGCTTCCACTTTGCATCATACAAGTATTTTTCTCTTATTTTTAGCATTTTCTTTTTCCACTAAATCTCTCTATCTTGATCAAATCACTTTCACATTATCCATCACCCTCAAATCCCATATTTAACCTTTGGCCTACTTGCCATTCTACCCCCAACTCCATTTCAATACCCTAGAAACTTCTACAGTCAACTATCACTGATCAAGACAACCATCATCAGTCAACCTGACCGTCAATGGTCACCTATCAAGGAAAATAACATATTTTTATTTCCTCCCCTTTTACACCTAATCAGACCCTATCTCTATTTATAGCTTGTCTATAAACCCTATTCAGATCCTCTAAACCTAACCTTCATCCACTTGGGCATTATGTTGACCTATCATGCTATATTTTAAGTGAATAAGTATGCTATTTATTTCTTGCATAAGCATTTATGTTATTACCAGGTTATCACCTTTAATTTCTATTTTTAGAACATTTTTATCATTAGTGGAGTGGATAGACAGTCGTCCAAGGGAGATTTTGCTTCTTGGATCTAGCATGTTTTTAGGCAATCCACCCTTCATACTCATCTAACAAACAAATTGGTTGAGTGTGGTCTTATTATAGGTAATCCTTTCTCACCAAAAATGAGCTCTCATTTTGTCTAGTCATCAATGATCATAACATTTAACTAGATATACACCCCTCATCTATTGTTCCTCTCCTTTTCCAAAAACTTAGAAATAGTAGGAAACATTCTAGCACGCTCGGTGGGACCCTTTCTAGGTTTGTAGTTCTTTTAAGGCATATAGTTGCATTATTGAAAATCCATGTTCTTGAATTTCTATTATTTATAAATTCCAAAAGGTATAAATTTCTTTTCTTTTCTAAAAATCAAAAAGAAATTTTAAAAAATCATCTTAGGAATAGGTTGCATTTTCATCCTCCATTAAGTGCATTGTAGTTGTTCCTTGTTTGCATGCAAAGACATCATAAATTTATTTTGGTTAAAATTGAGTGCATTCATTATCTTTCCTACTTAATGCTTAGCTCACCTAGATTAATTAAACACATTATGAATTAATCATAACACAAAAATGTTACACTACCAAACCACTTACACAAAAAAAAACATCAAAACTTACTTGAGACAAAGCCCATTGGGATTTCATCACTCTTGGATCACCTTACCCTACCTGGTGATCCCACTTAGATTTCACTACCAAGGGGATGACCCACTCCATTCTCTAGTAGAGTATAAAATCTAAATAAATGGTATCTATTGGCTAAGCAGCCTAGCTCAACTTTAGGTTCATGAAGTGCAGGGAGTAAGCCCCTAGTATCAAGCCACATACCTAGTTTAGTGTAGATTATTTTGAGCACCAAAAATTAACCCAAAACCATCTTTAGATGGCTCTTCTAGTACCTAAATTACAAACCAAATTCCTCTTTCACACTCTCTAAGGCTTAAGCCAAAAGTGATTTAAAATGAATCCTAGGATTAATCTTGTTTTTAGTGTATGCTTTATCTGCTTTGAGCTTTTCTTTATTTTCTCTTTGTTTGAGGTGTGAGTTTCACAAACCCCTTTCCATTTCTCATATGGTCTTAACCCAACAACAAGTGAGAAATTAAAACAACCAACCACTATCTTTCTCTTCATCCTCATCCATGGATTATACCTCAGATGTTGATAGATCCCCCCATGCTTCACCCCACCATTCTCCTTCACCTACTAGGCCTTCCACAGTTCCCAAAGGTGATGTGGATTTTGCCACTTTTTTGGACAATAACTAGGTGGTTCTTCGACATTATCTTAATACCTTACCCTACCGTGCTTCAGCTACTTCAGTCCTTTCAGTAGATCCACCTTATGGTATGCCACACCACCTCATGGTTGGTGTTACATCAACCCAACCTTATGTTAGCAAAGCTTCATCTTCTATCATTGGATCATCTACTACCACCACCTAGACACATGTTACCCCAACCAATACCTCTAATATTGGTCCAACTTTACCCCTTGTCACTTATGACCTTTCTACCAGTGTAAAATATTACACCCATTTCTACCATTCCCTATAGCTCAACCAATATACCAACCTCTACCCCATTTTAGAAATTGGTACTAACCATACCACAAACACTTCCACCCATTAGCACTAAGGTGACTACCCATCAACAATTCATAGGCACTTTAGCATTACCAACCCAAACCTTGCCCCCATCAACCAACCCAAATGTACCCCTAAACCAACCATTATCAATTCCTCAACAAGTCCCCACAGCACCCTATCAATATATTCCCAACCCATAAAGATATATTACACCTTCCACCCATCCCTTAATTCCTATCAATCTTACCAAGGCACCATTCCAACCTCAAATTACCACATATCAATATGTGTCCACTTTTATACCTCTTACCACATATCAATTCATAGCTATAATTCAACCACAATAAAACTTACTACCTAATTATTTAGTTGCCCAACCCCAACTTGACCTAATCAGGATGCTCATGGACAAGATGACCCATCTTGAATCCTCTATATTTGAGTCTCCTAATATTTTATCTTATGACCAAATCTCCAATGATCCTATCAACCCATCTATTCTAATCCATGCTTATCCTCCTCAATGGGAACTCCCCAATTTCTCTAATTTTTAGGGTAAGGAGGATCCTCGACAACATTTGAGGGTGTTTCACCATTCTTATTACTTAATCACATATGATGACACCCTCCTCCTTTGAACCTTCCCTATGTCTTTAGTAGGACCCACCTTGGATTGGTATAGTGCCCTTCCTAAGCACTCTATCTTTTCATTCTCCCAACTCACCCAAATATTCTTAAAACACTTTTCAGTGAACATATCTAAGAAGGTCTCCATAATAGACCTCTATACTATCAAGTAGTTTGATGATGAATCAATCACTAAATTCATCACATGATGGCAAGGTATCATTAACCAACTATCCTTTTCTCTTCCCCAAGTAGAGTTTATTGATCTTTTTTCTAGGGGATGCACAAAACACATTTCTCCCACCCTTTAGGTGCAAACATTTAGAACCTTTGATGAAGCATTCAAAATGGCACGCAAACTTGAAAACCATGCCATAGATGAGGGTAAACTAAAATTGTAAAATAATAATTCCACTTTCAAACCCAATGATCCCTTTGCTACCAAGATAGCTAACCAACCCAATCCTAAAGCTAAAGCTTCTTCAAACTTGGTTGTGTTAAAAGTTACCCCACCTCCATCCATTAACCAACTGCATCAAACCACTCCTTCCAACCCTTCTTACCCACTAAACCAAAATCAAAACCAATCCCCCTAAATAATTCACACCTATAGGATAATCTTATGCCTTTGTGCTAGATAAATTGTTGAAAACTAATGTTATCCAACTGCTACCTATCAAGCGACCCCAATAATTTGACCCCTCTCACCTCTTACCTAGGTGGTAGAATGAAAATGACCATTATTTTTTCCATCAAGTTATTAGACATGACATAAATTAGTGTAACACTTTTAAAATCCTCATCCAAAACTTGATTAACAATGGTGAATTGTCATTTGACAACCCCAACACACCTCTTAATCATTCTCTTGATATCTTTCACAAACCTTTTCCTAATCATACTCCATCAGCCCAACCTCATAACAATAAATCTAAACCATCATCATCCCATGAGTCACACATAATCAACATCATCATCATAAATGAGCCCATAGTGGATGAGCCCCACACTTCTATCACTGCTTCACCAACCTCACCTATAGAAGAAGCAAGTTCACCTCTTATCCATTTAGAGACCCAAATAGAAGAATCTATAGCCCCCATGTCTTTGTTTGATCAAACTATACCCATACCTACCTCTCCTTTCATGGAAATAGCAATTGATTTAACCACCTCTTCTTCTACCCCACCAAATGGAATGGTAAAACCCTCTTCTTTTCCTTTGGATACCCTAGTGAAGGAAGAAATTAAGACCATACCTACACCCCCAATCAAATAACCATCTATTCCCCTAATCATCCCACAAGTGACCATTACCTCATTTGCCCAACTAGGGATTTTAGAACCTTATAGCTTAAGTAAAGATGAAGGAACCCTACCTTCTTCCTCACCTAAGGGCTTAACATTTGAAACAACTAATCAAGGGACCAAACCCATTCACAAGCCCTCTTCTCAATTATTGTAAAGTCTAGAATTTGCCTCACAACCTAACCTAGATAGATCCACCTTTTGGCACCATCTAGGGCTCCCATACCAAAATAGAGATGAACCTTCAACCTCATTGGCATCCACACTCAAACTTATTATCACCCACCTCCACCTAGATCATCTCATAACTTTCTTGCTAGACTAACCAAGAATCTGGGTATCTTTCCCACACCTAAAATCACCCATCTGTCCATAAAATTTGACCTAACCCCCTCTATTCCACCTAATAAAATACTAACCAAGATGGTCTAAAGGGTACAGTTACCTAAACCTCATCCTTGAGCTCAACCTATGCTACCTCCTTCTCATTTACCATCTATTTTAGGACCCCACCCTTCTACCATCCCAACCACCTATTTCACTTCAATTAAACCAACACCCTTTTCTATTCCTACCCTTATATAACCTAATCCATCTACTTCTTCATCATTCTTAGCTATTTTATCCCCTTCTACTTTCCTACATGTTATCAACCCCTCATCCTCTACTTCAAAACCATCCACCTATAACCCAATCATAACTAAGCCAACCCAACCCAAGCCATCTACCAAAGTTATTCAACCACCTACCCCTTATAAAGCTGAGTCTTCACCTAAGAAGTTTCTTATTTCTTTGATGAGCATTACAATACCCCCAATACCTCTAAATGAATCTTATGCAATTATTTTATGGAGGTTTTTTCAAATGTCTTCCATTAAATTTCCACCCATCAAACCGCTTACCCCTTTTAATACCAAACCCTCTTAGTTTGATGATACTTTCATTTATACATATCATATGATACTAGGACATGATACAAAGAAATGCAAATCTCTCCAATCCCTTATTCACAACCTATATGATGAGGATGATTTGTTATTGGATGAACCACCTTCACTAGCCCAACCAATCCAACTACTAGCCCAGCCAATCCAATTACCATCCCAGCCAACCCAACCAATCCAACCACTAACCCCACCTATCCTTGCTCTCTAACTTTCATCTCAAAATGACTGGGAGGAATTAAAGCAATTACCTAGCCTGGCCGATGCTATTATCCATACCATTCATATGATTACCTGATCTCAAACATAATAATGAGGTAAGGGAAGAGCCCATGTATCCATTTTATGGACATCCTTTGGACTCTCAACTTTCCAACCAAGCTCAAACACCAAAACCACCACTTATTCCCTCACTTAGACCCAAATTATCTATCTTAGGTGTACCTCTCACCAACTCTTATGTATCCATTCAATAAATTGTATTGAAGTAACTTCACTAAGCACTGGTAAAGATGAGACATTACAGCTTGATCAACACCTTACCCCATCATTTTTAGGCACTAATAAACACTCTTCAATCCATTGAGGTTCAACCAGATGACCCTCAACCTCTTGCATCCTTCATTGGAACCCTCCAACATTATACCATCATCACCTTCCATGATTATGAGATACTTCTAGCCCATTTTAAAGAATTTGACCCTCCTCTCTTTATCACTGCATACATTAATCACACCCACATCAAAAGAGTGAGGATTGATGGAGGATCCAACATAATCTCCTCCCATACTTTTGATTAGCTACATTTACCAAATAACATCATGGCCAAAAACACAGTGGTTCTTTGCTCTTTTAATGACACAATGGCCACTACCTTGGGTACCATTGTACTTCAAATATTATTGGGGCCTCACACCATTACTAAGCTATTTTTTATTGTAGAGGGTGAGTTTCAATACAACATTCTACTTAGACACCCTTGGATTTGAGCTATGAGTTGTATCCCCTCTAATTTACACCATTGTGTCAAATTCAAACATGAAGGATAGGTTATAACCATCAAGGTTGATCCTAGTCCTTTTACATCTTGCAACATGACCTATAGGCCTAATTATGTCCTTCTTCCACATTCATCTCCCACACAGTCAACCAACCCCATTAAGATAATTGTACCACCAACTATGACCCATAATACTTCTACCATCAAAAATGATGAAGCCTCAACTAGTACATCTATCTCTTCTTCCTAGATTCTCATTGAGGATTCATTGGCATAAACTTTCCAATGTCTTTCCCTCGCAGAATATCAAATTTTAGCTTTAGATGTTTTTCCCACTCTACATGAATATGGGAACCTTCAAAATGACCTTTCTTATGACCCCAACATAGGAACCATCATCTCCTTTGGACTTCTCAATAATCGAATAAATTTTATCTATGGGGGATTTGATTGACCACTCCTCATTCCTACCACCACTCCATGTATTCAACCTTTCACTTTAGATTTCTCCTATCTAAGTAATCCAGCCTTTACCAAAACCTATCTTCATCATTATACTTGGAAATTATTTTGTATGGGCCTTTATGAATAAGGACCTTATGAATTTTCTGTTATCAAAACTTAGAAACTTTATGAGTTCTTTGGACTCAAGTTTGAACCGCCAAAATAATCCACCTCACCAAAACCTGTTGTTACCCTCTTGGAAGAGATTCCATCCTCACCTAGTTCATCTTCCAAATATGAAGAATCTAACATCATCCCATCTAACTTTTATTTTTGATCAATACCAATAGATTAGGCCCACTGACCTATCAATAAGGTGGCCAAACTAAAACCTTTCCTCTTATTCACCCCAAAATGATTAACCATGATTTACCCACTATTCACACCATCTAATGCCAAAATGATTCTTCTATCCTCACCTACCTCAGTGTGTAAGATTCTTCTATATACAAATCCTTTCCCCATGAGAGCCAAACCATGTTAAATGATTCCACTACTAATATTAACTTGAGAACTTAGGAAAACCCTCACATCATTAAAATTAGCCAATCCTTAAACTAAGATGAGCAATGAGATTATCCCACTTTCCTTCAAGATCATAGCATCACATTTACATGGTATTATCAAGATATGCCCAATATTTAACCCTCTATATCTATCCATAACATCGTTACCCATCTTGAGGCTAAGTTGGCATGGAAAAATCTTCGTAAAATGCACCCTCACATAGCACTTCTCATCAAACAACTTTAATGCCTTTTATCCATGAACTTCATTCAACCCATTGATTATCCACAATGGGTCTCTAACATCATTCCCAACACTAAACCCACTGGGGGACTTCATCTTTGCATCAATTTTCATGACCTTAACCTTGCATGAACCAATAATGACTTTCTTTTACCCAAAATTGACCAACTAGTTGATCTTACCATGGGCCATGAGATGTTATCTCTCATGAATGACTTTTCAAGATATAATCAGATCTTGATCACCCCTTCAAATCAACATAAAACTACATTTATCACCCCTTGGGGTACCTTCTATTATTAGGTCATGCCTTTCAGTATAAAAAATGTAAGAGTGAAATCCAAACACTGCAAGGATCATCTAGTTGTTCTTGCTATCATCTTTGATCGACTAATCCAATTCCATATCAGGCTTAATCCCAAAAAATACATTTTTAGGGTTCTCTTTGGGAAGCTCCTTGGATTTATTTTTTCCCTCCATGGAATTGAAATTGATCCTACCAAGGTCAAAGCCATCCTAGAAATGCCTCCTCCAAAAAACCTTAAACAACTTCACAGTGTACAGGGAAAACTCCAATCTATCTGTCACTTCATCTCCTAGCTATTAGATAGATGCCAACCCTTTTACCATCTATTGAAGAAAGACACCTCCTTTAGATGGACCAAAGATTATCAAAAAGCCTTTGATTCATTCAAGGAGTACCTTCTTTTTTCCACCAGTTCTTATCTCCCCTAAGGATGACCAACCTTCTTACCTTTACATATCCACCACTGATCACTCTTTAGGTGCAATGTTGGCTCATCGATATGAACAAAACAAAGAGTAATCCATCTATTATATCAGTCACACACTTTTAGAGTATGATACATGATATACCCATCCTAAAAAACTTTGTCTCTCTCTCATTTTTGTTGCCTCTAAACTCTATCATTACCTTCTTAATCATAAAACATATGTTATTACCAACACCAACCCACTCAAGTATATGTACTCCAAGCCATACCAAAATTAGTGTATGGATATGTGTCTCATGCTTCTAGTTGAGTTTGATCTTGAGTTTTTTAAACAAAAATCCATTAAAGGGTAGGTCATCACTGACCAATTGGTTAAATCTCCCCTTCTAGATAACCAACCCATTCCATTGACCTTTTCAGATGAGTCTATTGCAACTCTTTCTAGGGAATAACCCTCTTATCAAATGACCATGTTTTTCAATGTCTATAAATGTCAATATGGTAGGGGTACAAGAATAATTATCATTCTTCTTCATGGAGAACCTCTTCCACTTTCCTTTAAACTTGACTTTGAATGTACTAACAACATGGCAGAATACGAAGCTTTGGTCATCAGTCTCTAAACTACTCTTACCTTTTGAATCAAAACCATTTCTATCTTCAATGATTCCCAACTCATAATCAACCAAGTCAATGGGTCATATCAATGTAAAAATGATATTTTGTAAAAATATAAGATTTTCATTAACAAAATCTTAACATCTTTTGAACGTTACCAAATCCAATTAGTACCCTAATTTACTAAAAAATTCATAGATACATTGGCATCCCTTACATCTCAAATTCCCTCTCAGCCCATTGAATCTAAACTATTTGTCACCATCCATCATTTCATTGAGCCTTCATATAATAGTTCAGACCTTCCTACCATTTGTAATGTGGAGGCATCTCCTTCAAACATCTGGTATAACCAAAATTTTAACTACCTTAACCTTGGCATCATTTCACCTAACCTCTCAAAAAATGCTCAAAAAGTCTTCATTTAAGATACCTCTCATTATACTATACTAGGAGGAATCCTTTCAAAATGTGGCTTTGATGGCCTTCTTCTCCATTGTCTATAGAGTCATGAGATTTTCCACACTATCAAGGAAACTCATGATGGAGACTATAGGGGACATTTTAGTGGCCTCATTATCACTAAAAGAATCATATGCCTTGGCTATTATTGGACAACCCTCAATCAAGATTATTATGACTATGTAAAGAAGTGTGTCAAATGCTAACAACATGTTAGCTTGTATCACACACCTACTCATGGACTCCAAGTATCTAAAGATTATTGGCCCTTCTCGTAGTGGGGGCTTGATCTCATTGGAGAATTCAATCCTCACTCATCTCAATGACACCAATACATCATCACCACTACTAAATATTTCACTAAATGGGTGGAAGCCATTCCCCTTATCTCAATAAAATCCAAAAAAAAAATATCAATTTCATCAATCACCACATCATTTATCATTTTTGTGTCCCTCACAAAATCATCACTGATAATAGAAAATCCTTCAAAAATAAGAAAGTTTAAGCCTTCTATGATGATTTTGGCATCAAGCCCATCTATTCCTCACCTTATCATTAATAGGCAAATGGACAGATGAAAGCCTCTAACAAAACCCTCATTAATATGCTAACCAAATTTATAAGTGCTTTAGGTTAGGATTGGCACCTGTACATCCCATTCGCCTTGTGGGCTTATCACACTAGCATTCGTACCTCCATGGGTGCTACACCTTTTTCCCTAGTCTTTGACATAGAGGCTATCTTACATCTCAAATTTTAGATCCCCTCTCTTTTAATATCCTTGCAATACATCATTTCTAAGGATGATTATTGTTAAGAATGCTTCAAATGCCTTGACTTGCTCGTTGAGCATCACCTTGCTACCCTTAACCATCTTTACATCTACTAAGAGTGTATCACGTGTGCTTATAAAAAACATCTAAAAGAATGGGAATTCAATATTGGAGACCTCATCCTTAAATAAAATCAACATGTAACAAATATGGAGAAAAAAAAAAAAAGGTAAATTTACTTTCAATTAGCTTGGACCCTATATCATCACCCATAAGTATGGGTCAGGAGCTTATCATTTATCCTCTCTTTAAGGCAAATCAGAACTTGAGCCTCTCAATTCTTTGTATCTATGTCCTTTCTAATATTAATAAAGATCTAATAAACCCTATTGTCTAACTTAAGCTCATCCCTTGGTTTATGAAATTCTCACCTCCCTTACCCTATTACCCTATCCTCTTGGGGACATGTGATTACAATAGACCCATGTGATTATCCATCATAAATTTTAGCCCAATATTAAACATGGATTCCATATCTTGGCCCATGACATGGTTCTCATGGATACTTTTTGTCTTTAACTAGATGGAATCCCATGGTCACTTGTTTCCCACAACCACTTTCCAAACCTTGCAACCACCTTTTATGGTAAAAATCTTACCCCTATAAAGGTCAACCTCTAAGCTTGAATAGATATATCCATATATAAAATAACATTCAAAAAATTCTACATGAGATATAAAATATTATTTGGTCTATTTTCTTAAGTACAAAACACTCCCTTAAAAGATGGATACCAAATAAATTCAAAATAAATCGACTAGTCCCTTAAAGAATAGCTATCAAACACTTATTCATATTCAGACTTAGACCACTCCCTTGAAGGATGTCTAAGCCAACATCTCAAACCTAATCTCTTCCTAAAAGCCATAATTGGCTCTATTAAAGCATTTGAATCTTCATGTATTAATCATCTTCAGCATTTTCATAAATATGAGTAATAAATAACCCTATCAAAAGAGATTTATCCCAAAATGGCTACAATCAGTTCTCTCATGAAAAATTATATTTGTAGACTTCCTGCATTAATTAGTTTACACCTTTTTAAGACATAGACTTGTCTATTTTGGTTCTCAGGTCACCTATAAAAAGGGCAAGTAAATCCACATCAAGTTCTTACATCATCCCTTTTCCCTCCATTTACCTATCATCCCCTTTTCTTGTATACCCTTTATAAGTCAAGGGACTATGAGCTCACTTGGCACCCTACATTTATGATGACACCTTTTCACTAAAATAATGCTAATGTGAAGCATATGAAAGGTTTATTTTCATTACTATCAATCCACCTTGGGTTTAATAGGATCCAAGCCAATGAACCCAACAGGTCTTTTTCTTAATTATATTAGTTCACAAGGACGTTGTCTCTAATTGTATTGAGTTTTTTACCTACACTTACTTTATGTGTTTTCATTAAAACATTAAATCTTATCTATCCACATCATAACATTCTTAAAATAGACCATAATAATAAACTATATCATGAACAATAAAATCCACATGAACAAATGGTATAAACCATTTTCTTTCACAATGAATAACATCACATTCACACATTACTTAAATTTTCACCATATCCAAGCATATACATCATAAGCATTGTCCCCACATCAAAATCTACCTCTATAATCAACAACATCATCTAGAATAAAACATTAAACTATATATCATCACATGCCTATACTAAGAACATCAATCTAAATAATCATCATAATTATAAGTCCATAAACAATTGTCATCTATAACATCAAAAACATCTAAGTCACTCATCAACATCAGTCCTAATCATCGCATCATAAACATAAAAAAATCCATTTCATAAAACATAAAGTCATAATCACCATAAACATCTAAATCATCTCATATAAATCATTTGAATCATATATATACATCAATACATGTCAATAGATGTACATATCTCTTTCTCAAATAAATCTCACATCGATGACATACAGGCCAGTATCAAAATACATATATACATATCAAAAAATATATAATTTCATCATGCACCTATACCTAAAGTATCACTACCACTAGCCTCATCTATACTAATACCTAGTGGTGGTACCCCTGGAATCCCTATTTGACCCACTATCATATCCCACTGACTTGGGGTACCAAGCATGGCATCACCACCCATGCTAGCTTTGTACTCAATGAATCTCATGGCATGGGGCAACTGATCAAATACCATCACCTCATAATAATGAAGCTATTATATTGTGGATAAATAATGTGATCATGGCACTAAATTTGTTAACCCTCCTACTGCAGCTACCACACCCACACCAATCTACCCCTATAATGTGCCTATATCCCTATAGACTAGTTACCTACCCCTATAAAATGATAACCTAGTCTTGTGTTTGGTCCCTCTCCACTATCATATCCCCCACCTATCCCTATAATGCCATAATCTAGCCCTGTAGTGTGGCCACCTACCCCTATAATGTTGTAATCTAGGTCTAGGTTGTAGCTAGTGTTGCCACTACCTAAGGATCACCCTATGTTGGTCCCTATGCTAGATCAATGTCCATAGGTCTATGACCCCCATCCCTAAAACCAAAATCTACTACATCATATCTACCTTGGAACCATATAAGATAATCAGCTATAATGCCTACATCATCTCTCTCTAATGGGAAGCACCTCATGGTTCAACTCCTCCTCTTATAGTTACAAATCTATCAATAAAAACTCTACATCTTCCCTCATGTACTATGCAAAATTAGGTGGGATCCCTTACCTGAGTCTGAACTATCTCCACACTCTATCAAATGATATGCACTTCATCTCACCATCCCACCTCCTGTACACCCATCTCCAACTCTATAAGGCTAATGTATGATATCTATACCCAACCCATACAGGCCAAGTCCTATACAACATCCAAACTATATCTCTAGGTGTTGATCCCTTCAAGGCATCTCAAAACTAATCAATATCCCTTGTACCACCATTAGTCCCTATCATCACCCCATCCCTCCTCCACTGATAAATTCCAACTCTATAATCCATCGATAAGTAACCTTCTATAGGCAAGGCCAATGGTCTCAGCACCCATATATGCTCATATGCCCAACAATGAAGTACGAACCCCACACTGATACCATAATGCCTATGTGCTCTAAATCCCCATAGCTCTCTATAAATCTACACTAATAGAACTTGGGCCCATCTAAAAACCATCCTCCTATGTACCAACTCCACAATTACCCCTAGCAAAACATAATGGAACCTACCTCCAACTAAATTCAATAGAGCATAACAAGTCATCGCTAGCTGCATCATCATCAATAGGTGTTTGTATCCCTAAGCCTATTGGTATAATAGCCTAATAATGAATCCACCAATATGGAACTATACATGCACTCTATCTACCCCAAACAATATATCCATACACTCATTAATCTCCTCACTCTCTAAATGATATATCATATCCCCTCAAATGGGTAACTAGGTGATCCTATGCACATCCTCTTGTAGGATGCTCATCTCTTCAATCATAACCAAAATTTGTTAGTCATCAGGTCCCATATCTCGATGAGGGAAACTATCATCGTAGAATCTCTAGGAAGGCGTTGGTAATGACACATCACTCTAAAACCAATTGCCTCCATAAGTTGTCAGTCCTCTATAGACATAGCATTTTTCACCTCCAAAAAAATGTTAAGCACTCAATCTCATAGCTAGATCTGCTCTCAAGCTTACAAAATAATCATATCCAAAATAAGGTGACAACTTATCCCTATTTACATTTCCCAAGATATGATGACTATCAATAACTAGTACACCTACTAACAATATTTCATCTATCCCTTTCCTACACCTATCTCTCATAGCTACAAACAACAATTTCAACCCTTCCTAAAATTCATGCACCTATCACCTACTCAGTTATAATTACTCTTATCACCTCAATCCTATCCTTTATCTCTTTTTTTAAAAATTATTTAAACGCCCCCTACTTCTTATCTCTTTCCAAGTGCCAACTATCTATACAAAACTTCACAATACCCTTAAAACATTCTTCTCCTATTTCATCTATACCAATCTACACCCTGACAACATTTTATCCCCTAATCAATTATTTACCTTTGTAATCATCATATGCTACCCTGTATCTTTTCTTGGATGACTATTATATCAATGAAAAAATTACCTACATCTCTTATCTAAACAAATACATCTTCTCTACATCTTATTAACCTACAAAACCTCAACCATTCCTCAAAACACTCAAACCATTCTTCTATCTCAATCATCAACACACTATCTACATTTTTCACAAAGCAACCAATCTTCAACAGTAAATAATGTTAACAATCTACCACTTCTCAAATTTATAAACACACCCAACCATTATTTTAAAAACATTCACATAAGAACAAAACCAACATTTAAAAACCATTTATAATATGACATAAATATAATATAATATCAATTAAATCATCAAACCCAAACCAACACTTACCTCCTCCTCATTCCCTTTCCCCAACAAAGTAACCTACTTTTAATAAAATGCTATAAAAAATAAATACACTCTACCCTTCTTACACCTCTCTTATTCCTACCCAAAATCCCCCCTTCATTGATCATCGATGGATCCCTCAACCATTGATGGTCTCCTTGGGGCATTTTTACCACTCAAGTCAACCATCATTGGTTAGGTCAACCACTGATGGTCACTATTAGTGACCATCGGTGGTGAGCCTTGAACACTCAACCTCATCTAACCCTTCCAAACCCCCCCTTCTCACACTATTTCTTCTAACACCTCTCCTATGACCACACTAGTTTACACTTTCCTACCCTTAACCCTATTTTCCCTTTTTATCTTAAATTTTCACAAAATATAAATCCCCAAATCCTAAAAAAAAAAACCTAGGGCATCTTCTACCTGAACAATTTCTCACTCCCATGTAATCCCATGCATTTTATACATCCTAAATTACAATCCATACCAAATTTAACATTGAACCTACCTCATTTCATGACTGATGATGACATCTCAGCCCATGACTAGCTACTTGATTATGTACATCTCCCACATCCATCTTAGCTAAGTCACCCTCTCAATCCCCATCACTAATACACTCTCAATACCTAAGTAGTATTCCAACAATCATGGACATGTTTCCTACCAAATGCTTGGACAGTGCAACATGAAAAAGTTAATTTACAAATGATAATTTACTTTCACCATTTGCCCTTTTTACCATAGCTTTAGGGTTTTTACCCAACTATCGATGGTTAAGCTAACCATCAATGGTTAAAACTAACTATCAATGGCCATGTAATGATCAATAGTTAAACCTAATCAATGATGGTCATGTCACCATTGATGGTTAGGGTTAGGCTTCCTATTCCCACCCTTCCTTCCCTTTTTTCTACCTGAACTAAATTTGTAGTAAACTATACTAGGGCAAACTTTTATTTCCATACCTTAACCTATTAGAGAGTAACCCTCTCCCCCTAAACAATAAAGAATTAAATTAGGCCTAAATTCTATGTTGGATCCACTATCCATGGGACTATGTAGGTAGAATCCTCTTGACTAGTGCATCAGGAGTCAGCTCAACCACTCCCTACCCAACCACCCATTCAACCCATTTTCTCACATCCACCTTGGCATTGGGTTTATTTTTAAACCAACCTATTCACATGCCTTGTGATGACCTTGCTTTAGTCATGATTGACCACCTTAATCAATTTTTCCATGTTTAACTCTTGCATTTCATACCACCTTATACATGACCTAACCATTTATGTTTTTTCTTAGGAGCACTTCCTACTTTGGATACCTGAACAAACACTGACCTTATGTAGGAGACTTGATATGTGTGACCCAATTAGCTATGACTAATACTAGGGACTAGTAACCTCATCATTTCTCTAAAAGCCCAAACTTATTATTATCAACATTGGTAACTTTAGTCTTTGTGCAATTTTGACTCTCATATTTAGTCACATTATGTGTATGTATATGCATTTCCTCTACCTACACCTTTTAGTCACCAACCTTGTGACCTCCATTTTACTTTTTATCAAATCATGACTCAATTTTAGTTTTGCCTCATCACCTCCTAATTTGAAGGGGAATACCCTCCTCTCATACTTAAGGTAATCAGACCTTGACTGGTTAATAGTTTATTTTTGTTCTACGGCTTATTGACCTAAAGCTACACAACAAAAAGGGACAAAATGTAGACACTCAAAAACATCCCCTCAACCAATTTTTAATGTCAAACTAGCTCAAACCTATTATTAACCTTTAGTTAGTTATTTACCTAGTTAATTCACCCTTAAAACACCTTTTTAACACACCTAGGAAACCTTGGCTAAACATTTTAAAACCTTAACTTAGAACTTGTTTTCAACCTTTTGTGCTTGGGGATATGACCATAAATGGGTATCCTAACCATCGATGGTCAACCTGACCATTGATGGTTAGGTATCTGAGCCTACAAAATAAGAACTTCTAATTATAGGCAAGACATGCATAGGAAAAATGAAAACTTTACCATGCACACCTTACAGCTTATAATCTCTTCTAATTAGCATCTTTATCCTAGAACAACTTTAAAACTTCTTTCCTCCTCACTTAGAAAATTTTAGATATAAATTGAGGGCTCTTAAAAGAAATAGGGATCCTAAAAATTGCATCTATGCTCTCTTATTTTCTTTGTGCAGGCATCCAAGATCCCAAAACTCTATCTGCATGAATTTTGAAGGTTGGATTATTTTTATGCTATCCAATTTCATTCAAATTTTTATTGGCTTCCACTTTGCATCATACAAGTTTTTTTCTCTAGTTTTTAGCATTTCCTTTCTCTAATAAATCTCTCTATCTTGATCAAATCACTTATACATTATCCCTTACCCTTAGATCCCATATTTAACCTTTTTCCTACTTTCCATTCTACCCCCAACTCCATTTCAATACCCTATAAACTTCCAAAGTCAACCATCATCGATTATTGCAACCATCACCAATTACATCAACCGTCATTAGTTACCTAACCATCATCAATCAGGACAACCATCGCTAGTCAACCTAACCACTGATGGTCACCTGCCAAGGAAAATAATAGATTATTGTTTCCTCCCTTTTTACACCCAATCAAACCATATCTCTATTTCTAGCTTATTTATAGACCCTGCTCAAATATTATAGACTTGACCTTGATCCACTTATGCATGGTATTGACCCGTCATGCTATATTTTTACTAAATAAGTACACTATTTATTTATTGAATAAGTATTTTTGTTCTTAGCAATTTATCACCTTTCATTTCTATTGTCAAAAAAAATTATCATTAGGAGAGTAGATTGACATCCATCCAAGGGAGCTTTTGCTTCTTGGATCATGCATGTTGTTAGGCAATCTACCCTTCATACTCATCTAAAAAACAAGTTAGTTGAGTATAGTCTTATTATAGGTATTCTTTCCTCACCAAAAAAGATATCTCACTTTGTTTGGTCATCAACAAGCATAATGTTTAACTAGGTACACACACCTCATCTATTATTTCTCTCCTTTTCTTGAAAGTTAGACATAGTAAGAAATAATGGGTTTGACAATAGGTGGTTATGGGCTTGAGATGGTAATATTTGATTGTCAAGTTGTGATTGCACAATCAAGATTAGAGATAGGACCATGGTTACTAGAAAATTATGGTGGTGAGGGGCAATATAGGATAAGTCTCAATTGCTAGTGCACTGTATGTGGTCCAAAAGTAGTAATCCATGCTTGTTAGTTCACTTGTATATTATCCTAGGTTAAGGAACTATCATTGGCATAGGTTATCTGGTTATAATTGGTTATTAATGGTCCTATTTGGTTAGAATTTGGTCTTGGATTACTAGTAACGGTGAAAATATGACCTCCCATAAGATGACCTACAACTTTTTTGTAATCATGTGTAGTTGTGTGGTAAGTCTATTAGGTATTGCCATCATTCTGGTCTTAGTTCCATCCATTTGGTTGACATTTTTATTTTTGTTGTTGGTATTGTTGTTGTTGTCATGGATGTTGATACTATTTCTACCACTATTCTAACCTTTATTGTTGTTGTTGTTGGTTATTATTATGTTGTGGAAAAAGGTTTCAATAAATACCCAGGTTCTGATTAGATGTAGATGCTCTATTATCCAATGTTATCTCCCTATTTTCTATCATATTTTTTATCAAGTTCTTCATCTACACACGATGACATAATTTTTTCCTATAACTTGATGGTATTCATAGAATTTATTTTATCTATACCAATCTAGATAAGGAATGCCCTCAAGATAATGCTTTGGAATCAGCCAACTAATCAAATTAGCATCAACTACTTAAAAAACATGAATTCAATGGCCTCTCCAAGGTCACTAAATATGTGATGAGTAGGCACACTTCTCCTTGGAGGAGGGGTTTGCAAAGGCAAAGGTTTTTATGCTTGTTGAGCTGGTCTAGATTATTTTAAAGGTTACACTTACTGAATAGGTTATTGGGGAGAAGAAATTTGCATTTATGACATTTGATAAGTAGATGGTGTTTGAACCATTTGGACATGTCATGACTTAGTTAATCCATTTCCAACAACATTCTTGTTACGATTAAACTATTTTGGATTTTTCATAATTACTAGCTTGGGCTAGTGTTGATGCTTGTAATTAGACTTGGTTGTGATTCTAATTTTGTTCTAATTTTGATTTGATGAGGTAAGATTTATAATCCCTTTATTAATAAGGGCATTTTTCTTTTTAAACCTTTGTTGATGATCTCCTTAAAAGAGTGTACACACTGTAGCTCCAAATGGTAAGATATCTCTTTGTGAAAATTTTTGGTAAACATAGTGACTAATTGTTTATCTGGTAAGTTATGGGTGAAGTGGATAGTAAGTACTCTCCATCACTATAAATATCTTACAAAACTTTCACTAGAATTTTATTTGGATTGAGTCAAATTTACCAATGAAATCTCATGTTCAAGATTATAGGAGAATGATACACAAATTTGTCAGAAAGGTCATCAAAATTAGATATTGAGTTCTTAGTCAATTTCAAAAACCACTCCAAATCATGTCCTTTTAGACTTTGGGGAAATAAAATTAGGAGGTATATGTCATTGTAAGCCACCAGATGGCAAGCAAAAAGAATTCCATCAAATGGGCCTTTGGGTTTCATTTACCCTTGTATTTTTTAAAATTTGGTGGTTTTTACCCTAGAGGAAATGGTATCTATAGATACTCCATGTTGAATGGGTAATAACACACGTCATCCATCTTAAACATCTTGGTCTACTTCCTAGCTTGGATGGAAATAATTGCATCCTTTAATTGTTAAAGTTCTTATGTCAGGAAACTAGATCAAACATTGGCTTCAAGTAGAGGCTAGGTAGTCAAAGGTAGGATACCTTGACCAAGGTATAGTGGAGGCATGGTTTTTTTTGGAATGTTGGTTTGGTTAGGTAATTGACCAAGAATATACATACGTATATTAGAATGATATTTTTGAAATTGTACATGTTGAGGTGTGATATTCTAGTTCAGATTTGGTATATAGGTCTAGTTTTGAGGGAAGTATGGTTAAAATGGAAGGATATGGCTTTGGGTGAAGTATTATTCCTATTGAAGTTGAGTAAGGAATTGTTGTCAACTATTCAAACCTAGCTAAATAAGGGTAACTTATTGTGAAATAAGGCCCTATCATTGAATTTATGGCACATTTAGAATGAAAGGTAACTATTACCTAATTGGCATGTGTTGAATAGTAGTACATCTTGGTTACATGAACACTTTTTATGAAGTATATGCTTGTAGAGTGTTTAGAATTTGTCACTAACCTATGGACATACATTTTTGATTATATAACCTTTATGAAGGCATGTTAGTCTGCAACTAAAGGGGTATACTTGTCATTACCTGCCAAGGTGGAACATTGGTTACCCTCTGTTGAGGTGGTAAAATATTTTACCTCTATTGTGTTGGTATACTATATTGTGCTTATTTTTATGAAATTTTAGTCATCACCTATTGTGGTGGAGTGACATTTGTAATTATCTATTGAGTCAAGGCATTATTTTGCACTTGACTACTTAATCTTTATGATTGCATACTTGATAAAGAAGCTAGTTGAGGATTAGAGGTAGCTTGTTGTGGTTGGGGGGTAAAAGTTCCTACACCTTAATGTTGAAAACCACTCATGATTTTAACTAAATACACTTATTTTGGAATAGTTTTTGATGAATTTACACCACTTTGGTCTAGGTTGGATGACACTTACATGTTATCTACTGTGTTTGACACATTTGTCTAAGTAAAAGCATTAGACACTTTTTCAATAGTTAGGGCATTGAACATGTCTCCAACTAAAGTTATTTGTGAAAAGGGTTCTATACCCAAAAAATTTTTGTCCTATCAATTTGATTAAGACTCCTGTTCAAGGAACTAGATCGATAAGTAGAGCATTTAACATGGTCATGTCATTGAAATTACAGACTAAGTTTAGATAAGTTTGATATACTATCTGCATTTATATAAAATGTTCCTCTATGAGAACTTTTTTTATGATAAGCATATGTGGTTCTCGGTATGTCATTTTAATGATCACTTTAGCATTGCTAGAAAAGGCATGTTTTATGGTTTGGCTATAAGGTATAGTTAATGTCACTCTTACTAAACTAGGAAAATTTTCATGTGGGAGTATGTTGGAAACTTGGCCCCTACCTCCATGGATCTGAATAAAATTTCATCTTTATTTACAATCAAGTGATGATCAAATAAATAGGGATCTTATGTTTATGGCATCATAACATAGTACAGTTGTTGTTAAACTTGGTTTACAACCAAAGGTACATTATTTAGGTATTGCATTATTTATTATTAGTCCTACTCTATGTATGGAGGTATGTTAACAAAATAATGAGCTAAATCATCTTGTATTTGTTCCCTAGATTAATTTTTCTAAGGAGGATAGGTATTTTTCTCACAAAAGACATCATCACCATAAGGGTCTTGAACAAAGTCTTCTTATGCAACCACATTATCATATCCCAGATTATATATGGATTTGTTATGAGTATAGTGAGACATATTTAAATCAATGATGAATGTTTTGATAAAATGCTTAGATTTATAAAAACTCTTTAAAAAATGTCCAAAGGACAAATGGTTTGAACTTGGTCAAAAGGTGGATTTGTATCTCCAAATGATCTACACTAAAACTTGGTACAAAATAGTCTAATGTCAAATATCTTACACAAAAAGGTCAAGTGGATAAATAAAAACTAGAATGCTAAAGTCTAGGTGTAAAATGTTTCAAACAATTCTAATCTAAAGAAAACAAAAGTATCTAGGTCTTTTAGAGAAGGCACAAAAGCTAGGCTCAAAACAAGCATGTGTTAGGACTTTTAGAAAAGGAACAAAAGCTAGACTTTAAACAAAACAAGGTATGAGATTTAATCTAACAAATTTGAAACACTTTGGCATAAACTAGGCATTTAGATTTAAACATTAACTTGGTCAATTGATATAAGGCATGAGACTCTATGAATATGGAAGATAGGCTATTTCTCCAGCTCTAAGCATAAATAATAGTTTTCAAATTGAATAAAGAATTAGCCTAAGTCACAAAACCCAAAAGATAAAGATTGATGCCTAGGCCAAAACTACACAAAGAATAGGTAGAAATAAATCAATGTTTAGATTTTAACTTGTCAAGGTTAATTAAAAACTCAATTTAGAAAACTAGGCTTCCCTAAACAAATAATAAGCTAGACAAGAACAGATAATATAACAGCACTAGTTAAAGATCTAAAAGGCACATGTGCCTTTGGTTTTAAATAATAATTTAGACACAAGGTAAACAATTCTATGAAATAATTCAAGTAGCATAATGACATTATTACAATCAGAAATATGATCAATGGTTTGTTTCAAGACTTAAAGGCAAAAGATTCAAAATGAATTGGGCAATGTAATGACACCATTTTCAATTAAATGAAACACAAAATAAGATTTTTCAAAAGACTAAGGCAAAGTTATAGTGTCAAATGGACAGTGTAACACCTTAAACAAAAGAGTGATGTATAAACAAGACTTTTTTTGATGTGGTAAGATAAATAAAAAATATAGTTTGACTCAAGACCATGTAAGAGAGAATAAAATGACATAAACACCTAAGTGTAATGTCCTAAATCCTAAAACTGACAAGGTTGCATAATACTATCAAATTTCATCAATATACTTGATCTTGAGAGTATTTTAATTATTAATATAAAAATTAAAAGTGCATGAAAATTAGGGTTTTTAGGCCCCCTCTTCTCTCAATAGTTTTTACTACAACATGGAACTTTGGGCTACTCATCCTACATCAATAGTATGTCCATGATAAGTGGGGTTGTTCTAAACTATCACTTTTCACTCATTTGTAGATGGTCCCAAGTGTGGCTAACACAAGAGATGCTCACATTAATTGAATCTACATCAACCAACTTATTGTAAAAAGGTCTTGTCCTTTTCATAACCACTACATCCATCACTTACTTAGTGTAGTGTGATGTTTGATTTGATCATACATTCTAAGGTAATTAGTTGCTAATGAAGGTAGATTAACCACTCAAACTACCATATTAATGATTCACTAACTTAATTTATATACCCCATCATGGAGTGGGGTTCAAATGATGCTGAGAGATGAATTCCTAGGTCAAAACTTCCCTACAAAACCTATGAGGAGGTGATGAACTCTCACTCATAAGACAAAATGCATGAAAAATAAAGACAAGTGAAAAGACTTTAGGGTCCTTTTGGGGTCACCCAAACCATATAGATTTGGGGAGGAACTTAGCAAATTTATTTTCATGCTTTTTGGACTAAAGTGACAAAGGTAAATAATGAGCATTTTTGGTCACTTGAGTTCCCTAAAGGGGATGGGGGGAGAGCATACACACATCACTCAGTTTTCTAGAAAAAACAACTTTCAACAAATAAGCATAAAATGAACAACTTTTAGGAGTATGTAAATAAATGTGAAAGTTCATTTTAGTGCACCAAAACAAATTTTATTATGAAATTTGAGCCCCTTGGCATTATTTATTTCAAAAATTACAAAAAACTTCAAAAAAAACTAAGGGATGAAAATAACTAAGTCCATTTTAAGCACCAAAGACAAATTATGTAAGATTTAATCATGTTTAAAACTTAGCTTTTTAGACCTCAAGACCTATAATTTATTACAAGGTTTGTCTGCTTAGAATCCCAAAATAAAGTGAGAAAATAACATTTTAAAATGAGCTCTTGATTTTCCTATTTTTTTGTCTCAGAGAGATCAATGTTGATCTATGTAGGGATCAATGTTGATCCACAAAGATTGACATCAGTCAATACATATAGGGATCAATGCCAGTCAACAAGAGTGATGTTAGTTCTTGCAAATACACAAAAAAATACAATATGGTTTTCATAAAAAGATTGCTAGTGAAATAAGCTTAAAACCTATAATCATCAATAGATCCTATAAGTAAATGGTCAGACAAACACTATTCAGGCCTTTAGACACAATAAAAACTTAAAATAATCAATAAAACCCTAATTAATCATGCTTCTATCATAGTCTACTTTTCACATAGGGACCTGATCAATTCAATAAATTGATGTCAATCTAAGAGAATCAATGTTGATCTCTATGCAACCTGTGTCTTGATAAAAAAATATAAATATGTGAAAAATGAAGTTAAAACTCAAATTTTGAAGATTTTTATGCATCAATTTGAAAAACTAAAAATAGCATATTAATCTCCTTGCTTGTATGGGATGCTTAGTCCCACTAGACATGCCATTATGTGAACTAGTATTTGACATATAAGAGAGGTTAGTCTTGTGTTAGGCTCATAAAATAAATGAAATGAACATAATAAATGCCTAACACCTCTAGCCTATACACTAAGGAGAGCTTAGTAATAAAACTAAATAAACTCACAACAAAAACATAAAAGAAACAAGTCATTTACCTTCTTTGGGAGCTCCAAATGGCTTTGTTGAATAGCTTTTTGGGCTTGTACATCAAGAAGTCTTTGACAATAGATTTTTCTTGGCTCATTCTCTCCTTGTCACCTTAGATTTGATGTTGCTTGGTTTAATATTTTGGCATGGTAACACTACTTGCATGAGTCTCATGGAACAAATCTTGCATAATTACTCTAAAATATCCAAGCTTATAAATGAAGAGGTATGGACTTATATTTATAGCCTTAGGAATTAAATCTCACCCAAGGTGAGCTACGGTTTAGTTTAGGTTTGGAATGGGTTCAAACTAAACCTAGGTGAGTTAAAACTAACTCTCGTAGAGTTGATAGTTATCAAGTAATTATCATTTGCAATTACTAGGCATGGCTCTCAAATTAGATATTCTAGGATATTTTCAAAGAGCTTGATAACTCATAAAGACAATGATGAAAAGCTAGGATATTTTGAATTTTTGAATTTTCTTTTTTAGATATTCATTAATTACAAATGGATGATTTAACTAGGCATTTAATATTATTTAACTTGTTAATTAATTTTGATTAGCATTTTATCTCTTTCAAGATTTATTTAAGTGTGCAAGTGCCCTAATTAATATTTCCATAGGCCAAATTGACAGTTGTTACATCATAATGTGATTAGGGATGTATCCATGAGTGGTTATTGTTGCATACAATAGGATACCTAATTTTGGATGTCTTAACATGATTTTGAGATTTGATTAATGATGTACAAGTAAATTTGGGAAGTTCAGTGATTCCTAGGCTTAATTTGTAATGGTTAGTAGGAATCAGTCTGAAGTCTGGTTAGGAAGCCAGTTGTGACCAGTTTCAGGTGTCTACAGATACCAATCATAGGTAGTTTTCCCTAAAGAGTAAGTAAATAAATGACATGTTAAATACTTATATTTAACTTGGGTTTGGATAAGGGCATATTTGAATGCCTAGATATGTTCTTCAATAGACTAAATTCCACTGATTATATACTTTTTAAATAACTTATTTTGTTTTTTAGGAAAGTCATGAGGAATCTATAGGATGGTCATAAGGAAACTGCCTTGACCAAGTTAAGCCATTAAATTTTCCATTTGTTGATTCTCAGAGACAATAAATATTTTAACAAAGGAATAGAATACAACAATAGGTGAGATACCAATTGATTGGATATGTTTAATTTTTGTTTTACATTTTTTGTTCCTTATTTTTCTATGTTCACTGAGTTACAATATCTCAGAATAAACTCCAACGAACTTAGTATAACTCAGTATAAGAAAATATTTCTAAATTGTTTCAGTCTAAGATTTGGCTACAAATCTTAGCTTGTGTTCAATCCCTCCTTTTCGTTCCAATTATGATATTTGGTGTCTTGACACAAATAACGCAATTAAGTTAGAGAGACCTTTGAGTAACCTCTACATCTCTAAAAATGATATTTACAAGACCTCCCAAAGGTTTCTTACACCTAGTATAGGCATACTAAGCAAGTCCAATTGGTTGATGGAAGCTATTCATAAAGGGTCTATTTTAAAAACTGATACTCAGGGGATATTATCAAATTTAATCACTATATAGAGGTTAAAAGGTTTTATAAAAGAGATTTTTAATAACAACACTTTCACAAAGACAATTAATGAAATCTAACTTCTTGATACTTTTTAGACATAAAAAGAACTAAGATATATTATTTTATCATTAGTTATATTCAAAAATGGTATAATGGTAATGAAAAAGACTTGAAATCAAGATAATCATGTATATTTAGATTGCATTCATTGATAACCAAGATATAAACTAGAAAACTTAGAAAAAAAAATATATGAAAGAAAAGAGGGAAAATGAGAAAAAGGGCCTTGTTTTCATAAAGGTGAATTGAAGTGTCTGAATGTGTGAATCCCATGAAACCAATCCTTAGTTGAATTAGACTTATCATAACCATAACTATAAGGATAGTGTAAGATTATAAGGGGAAGTTAATTGATAGATAGAAAGAGCATATCCACCATAAACATGCAGAGGAAATGACCACCAAGCTCCACATCACTCAAAATATTAATATATGCTTGTTGATTAAAAATAAATAGGATTTACAATAGACATTCAATTACAATCTTTACTTGCATAACCAATCAAATCAAACAAAAGGGGAGAGATTGATCTATAAAAGAAAAAATGTCTAGGATCACTATGTTTCTACTATAATTCACAATGAGCTAGGCCTATCCACATAAATTATCTAATTATTTATAAACCATCAAGTCTATATAATTTTCTAAATTCAACCCACTATTGGGTTGGTTAAAATAATTCAATTTCAATGGTTAGATAATGGTTGAGATCCTAATAAAATTGAATAGGTCATGCTCTTATAGTAGACACCATGCTCATTCAAGACAATGCTCTTATTTTTTATGTCCCTATTCATAGACCTATAGCTATTTTCATTAAGACATTTCTTGCCTTCTATGTCCTTGTGATTGATTTGAACATGGAAACCATGCCTTGATTAATTCCCCTAGTCATTTCCACATTAAATTATTAGTAGACACCATGTTCATTCAATTTTATTCTTGGTAGATGCCAAGATCCAATTTTTGGGCTTGATGTCCTTGACATGTTAGCTGGCCATTAAAATTGGATTCATGATTTTATGTAATCATTAGGTTCCATGTGGTAATTCCCTTTTTCATCTTCAATTTTCCTTCTTTATTTCCACTAGTGTTGATCAAACATGAGTTTCACACAGCATAATCATGGAGTTTCTCAATGCCTCTATGCATTTGCTCCTCACTGAGTCTCTAGGCTCTTAGGATGGTACCACATGGTGTCATCTTAGGGTATCAAACCTTGGGGTCTTTATTTTTATGTCTAATGGTAATAAATTACTATGATCTATCAATTTGGGAAATCAACAATTGGTGGTGTTTGGATATTACTTCATCATCCCCAAGTCATCAACCCCCAAAATGTCACTATGTGGTAACATCACAGGCCTTTAGGTTTTAGATGTATCTTTATGTTCTTCATGAGTAGTCATTTCCAATGAACCATTGATCTAATATGTCAAATAGTTGATAGGCCTTTAGATCTCTCCATTGCTTTTGGCTTCTCGAGGGATCAAAATTCCCACAATCATGCCATGTGGTATGATCTCAAGGATTTTGGGTCTTCAAGACTTATATTTTCTTTGAGTTCACTCTCAATTATTTGACCTCCATGATTGTTCTAGGTGACACGATCATGGATCCTAATGCATCCAAACACTTAGTCACTTTTTTAAATAAATTTGCTTTGGTAACATACCTAGATGGTTAACACATGAAAGATCTACATTGAATCACTTGAACCTGCACATTTTGACAAAAATGACTAAGTAGAATAATAACTCAACAATGACAAGGGAAATAAGAATTAAATGGATTAAAAATAATGTGATAATAAAATAATGATTTTAAATATTAAAATAAATCATTCGCATACATCAGATACTTTCAATTATAATAAGGCACTCTACATCTAAACACTCAATAGATTAATATTAGGATTGTGTATTTTATTCAGAATCCAAAGATAAAAAATATCCACTGCTTATATTTTTTATCAAGCAATCTTTTCTTGATTTTGATAACTTTGACATTTGATATGGCCATCAAATTTAAGCTAGTGTTAATTTCCACATGGCAAGATTTCATTGGTTTGGGGACCTAAGCATTGATGGTATATTGATAGGTAGACACCCATAAAATTTTATGTTGGGGGATCTGATGATGTCATCAAGTGCACATGGATGACCCTCATTCATTGGTATGTGGTTCTTGGTTCAATGGATGGTACCACATGACATTATCCTGACTTCTCAAGTTTAATAAGATGGAAAATAATTGTGCCATGTAGCTTGCTCATAGGGCCTCTTGGTTATTATTATGGAATGTTCCCCACCTAATTTTAGGCTCCTAAGGTGATGCCATATGGCATGATATTAGGCCTCAAATCTCTTCATTTATTTACTAACTCTTGCTAAGTCCTAATTTCCCATGATGGCACCATGTGGTGACATCACAGATTCTCAGACCTAAAATAGATATTGGTATTAATCACTTGGAAATAAGGATCAACCCAGGCCATTAATCTAAAGATCAAATGATGAGTAGGTAGTTAGGGATATTTAGACTTTATCTTTGCTTGATCATGCCCAAGATTTCATGAAGGTAACACATGTCATAATCTTAGGAAGTGGAAGGCCCAAAATAATTAGCCAATTTTTAAAATGATTTAGTTTACCTGATGAATGTGGGTTATTTGATGGAATATTGGATTGTCTACTAGAATATCTGATGCTCCTAGAAACTTTTGGGTAACCTTTGAACTCTGAATAAATGTGATGAGGACATGTGGAGATATTTGGGGGCTCATAGAGAGTCTTTCTGCATTTTCAAAGCTCAAATTCATAAAATCATTTTTTATAAAAGGCCCAAACATTATAAATACTAAGTCTAAATTCCATGTAAATTAATTTTTTAATAGGCCAACTCCAAACTTTAAAACCTAAACAATGACGAGTGACACCATAAAAGTTTGAATTATCCATTTAAAAGACTTGAATATTGACCAAGCTTTTATAATAAAAAATTATAAAGACTTGGTTATTTAAATTAATATAAATATTTTCAAAATTTTGGTTAAACTCAAAATAGATATCTAACTAAAGATTTAATGCATGAACAATCACTAAAGATTTTCAAATAATTAAATGAAAATGTTCAATTTCCACAATGTTACTCCAAGGTCAAGGTTCCTTCAACCAAATTTACACAACACTCCTTAGGTGCAAATAACATCAATGTTTGTTATTTTATCCATATAATATGCACATCAAGGTTATAAAAACCTAAGGTTGAGCCAACAAATCCTAAACAAGAAAAGAATGGAAGACATTCAAATTTAACTTATAGATTCTCAATTTCAAAGCTAACTTGAACCAAAGGTTTTCTCAAAGTAAGAGAAAATTATACTCTCACAAAGCAAACTACAAACCAAATAATGGGGAAACAAACTGATAAACCACCAAAACTCCCCATAGTAAAGAGATTAGACTCTAGATCAAAAAGAGGTTTCATGATTTCATCAATGAAATTAGGGCATGTTGATGTAGGAAATAATAGCTTTGTTGGTGGCATTATAGATAGTTCATTCTCATGAGACTTATCTTGATCTTTAAATATTACCCCTTACCTTCTCTCTTGTTCCACATTTAAATCTTGATACTCTTACACAATGACATCATCAAGTCTATCTTCAAACCTTATAAGACAAATCTAAAGAATCACAATCACATCAACATCACTTACCTAATGATCAACAACAATTACCCCATACCTCCACCTCATAAACTAATGTTTTCCAAACCATAATTTATCCTTATTATTACACCAATAATTAAAGGATATAGAATATGAACAACTTCAAATGAGTGGTTTCATCCATCAAACCTCAACCTATTTAGTCACAACAACCCAAGGATCACCTAATTCAAATTCCTACTACAAAGCACATCATAAATGGTATGTATTTACCTTATACACCTCTTCATACCTACCCTACACATCCTATTTAAATTTTAACATCCTCAAAATCAAACATATTAACACATTTACCTATCTCTAGCTACATTAGAAATCCCAATGTAGTTCATTGTAATTGTTCAATTTCATCTCACTCCATACCATATGTTGGGGCATCTTGTGATGCCCAACCACATGTCACTTTAAGATTTAGGTCATATTTTGATTCCAAACCCTACATAAAATTAGTCATTTTGTCATCATATTATGCTCACTCTTCTTCTACATTGCATAATAGCAAATAAATTCAACTTTGAAAAACCTTTCGAGACACATGGGCTTGTATTTCACATGCTCATCTTTGATATAGATGTTAGCATATATTTTACTCATTACTTTTCTTTAAGTTTATTTTTTTGATGAAATTTATTTCATTTATTTCAATTTACTTACACCATTTTTTCCTTTTTGGTTATTTGGTTTTATATCACAATGCATTCAGCATTTGTTTCCTTTATGGTTCCTAAGTAGCACCTTCAAGTTTTTCATTGGTTTTCATTTTATCACATTTTTATAATTTTTACCTTAGCATTTTTATTATTATTTTACCCTTATTTATCTTCCCCATATTTTTTTATGACCATTTTCCTTCCCCCTCTTTTGGGATGACTACTACTTTCATTATCATTTTTTCTAGATAACTTGTAGATTAGTATAGCTTTCTTAGTGACATGACTATCATTACCTGTCCCCATCCCTTTCATATCATTATTTTACCTCCTTATGATCATATAAAATAATATTCATCATTGTATCACTTATCACATGGATGGATATCTCATGATACCCATCTTTCCCTTATTTCATTTCATTTGAGGCACACATGGGTCAATTTTGAGATTGCACATTTGTGGGGAAGTCTATGAGTCTTTAGACACCATGGTATTTAGTTCATCTTATTAGTGACCAATTTTAATCTCTCATGTATTAATCACTTATTTAATTCATTATTGGTTCTATAAATCTATATGGAGTAGGAAAATTTTTTAAAAAAACCAAAAAAAATAAAAGCCCAATCATAAAAGAAATAAAAGGCAATGATCAAAAGGTAAAAATAGTCTTAAAAGTTAAATCACACTAAAATACATTATTCTCATTTTATATATCTCTTATCTTAGTTGAATCTCAAACTTTATAGTTGGCCTCATGATAGAGCCAATATCTATTAGGGTGTGGTTGGCAAGTAGAATGTGGTTGGAGGTCTCATTATATCTAGTGCCACCTAATTTATCACACAAGTACCTAATATTCATAGTAGATTGATGACTATGTAAGGATGCTTGAAGAATGGGGAACACATTATGGGAAGGTAGGTCCATTTTAATTTTCATGCATACATCCTTCATGGGATGATCTATGTACTTTACTTATTAGTTCAAGCTTTGTGTTTATTACTTCGAGTATCCTAGGTCTTAGATGTTAATAGTTTATATCCTTTCTCCCTTGTGTGTCTCATTACTATTAAGCATGTTCACATCACCATATATCACCTCACATTCTTTATTTTAATTATATTTTCCCAACATTTCCCTTTCTGGATATTATGTTTTATTTTATCACATCTACCTACTTACACCTTTTAGTTTAGAGTTTGTGAGTTGTATTGCAATGCCTTGGAAAAGACCAAGTTTTCCTCATGGACATCCATTCATTATATACTTTCCACATCATCTTGTTGTCATACTATTCATGTAATTAGGTGTTTGTGCTTTACTAAATTATATTTTATAACAAGAACTAAGTTTGAATTATCATCTTTTTAAAGATTTTTATTTTCATTTATCCATCATGTTCATGTTTGATTTTTGTGGACTTCACTTATCTTAACTAGGGTATTTGACATGCTTATTTTTTTTTATTCATGATTCACTTGACATTCTTTCTTTACAACTTGACTTACATTTGACTTTTGTCATTCAATTTTTACATGCTTCCCAATGTGATTTAGTGTGTTCTACATTCATTTTTGTCATTTATTTTTTACATGCTTCCCAATATGATTTAGTGTGTTCTACTTTCATTTTTCATAATTTTTATTCCAACCTAGCCTTAACAATATTAGATTACCAATTTTATAATTGATTTTGAGAGTTATTCATAGCTAATTTGACCATCCTACATATGTATGCATTACTTCTATTGTTAGTATTATATCCTTAGGGTTCTCAAATGTAAGTATTACACCCTCCATATCAAGATTATGATATTTTCATATAGTACCTCAATGGAAAGGTAAGTCAAGGTATGCATATGGTACTTTTAATTAATTTCATTTAATTTCAACATTAATTTTAGTATTTCATTTTTAGTTATCTCAATTTCATGCAATACTATGCTCTTTCTTGAAGCATAATACCATGCTACACTTTCATGACACATGATGAGATTAGAGTGAGACATATGTATATACACAATATTTTTAAAATTAATCATTTAATGACACTTTATCTATTGCATGAACCTATTAAGTTTCCATCTCTTTGAGTGCACACCTTAAAGGGTGTACTGGGAAAGGGGTGGGCAGACCGTTAGTTATTCATAAAGTTTTTATGGCTTTTTATCATTCCTACCATTAGTCCAACTTATTTAGACTGTCTATCCATTCACATCCTATGATGTATTCATAAAATCCTTAAATATTTAAATATGGCTAATTTTGAAATACTAAAATCCTTAAATATGGCTAAGTTTGAAATCCATTAGGACCCTATATAATCTATAATTTACATACTGAAACCACTCCCAAACATATTGAAAGTATATATAAAAAATATAATGTAAAGTATAATAAACTAGATGTCCATGTCTTGATGTCAAATTATAATTTAATTATATATATATATATATATACACTTATTTTATCACCTTTCATGTCCTTATCCAACTCCCTTAGTGACTCCCTTCTCAAATAGTCCCTAACTACGTAAAAACCCACTATTCAAACTGCACTAGATAACACATGCATTCATCCACTTTACACCCATTTTTCCTAATAAATCAGCATGATCAATCTAGTTTAAAAGGTTAAGCCACACATTACAAAACTAGGTCAACCTATTTGACCTAATTTGAGGCCTAATGACTACTTTTCATGACTAACAAAATTGATTTGTTAAACTTTGTTAGCTAAATTTTTGTAAGGGTTTAATTTCAATCCTTTACTATAAATAGCACATTCACTTCAATAATATAGAGATAAACAAGCATTTTTGCATTGTTACATCTCACAATTTTATTAATTATATACTTTAGGAGCCATTTGCTTAGAATTTTTCCTTTGAAGGAAGATAGATTGTGTTGTGGCAAAGTCTTGGATACAAAGTAAGAATATTTTAGATTATAAATGATTTATATAGTGTGATCCTTACAAATCTAAAACAGCCTATTACAAAACACTATTGGCTAAGGGAGAGATTGAGGTATGACAACTTCATCCAAAGGTAAGTATTTCCAACTTTTACTCTTTCATTTGGTAGATTAGATATTGCACAAATTAATAGGTTGAATGTTTTACTCCTTGCTTAGAATTACCTCTACATTGACTTAAGCATAGTTTTAATCTGCTTGTTATGTTTTGTTTTTTTTAACTATCCCCTTTAGTGCCAAAAACTTTAGTGAGCACTAGATTAGTTTCTTTTATTTCATATATTATAATCCTATATAGGGTTATTGTGTAATGTTATTTGACTAGAGGCTTTGGAACCCTCTCCTATAGTACTGTGTGATAACATATCCCTTAGGTAGGTTTAGTGTATCCATATTGGTCATGTCCCTGACATAAATAGTTATGTAATGAGTTTTTGGTGAGAATACCTTCTTTAAGCTTGGAATTCACTGAGTAGGACAAGTTATAAATATAAATTAATTCATTACATACACAGACCTTATAGGTATCTATCAAGTATAAAAGAATAAGATTCTATATAAATCATATTTTATTATTTGCATTTTCCTCCCTTTAATCTTGTAATTTTTAAGGATGAAATTACTAGTTTATTAGTACTTGGGTATGTACAGCACACCTTGCCTTTGATTCAACCCACTTTGATGTTTTATTGGTGTATGACTTGTAACTAATATCATGTTATAGTATAAATTAGTGCTTATAATTTAAATTTTGAAATAACTCAAAAGCTTAAAAAGAAAGAGAATAAGGAAGGAGTACACTTGTGTGTAGATACAACCATGTTTCCCCTTGGAAATTTGGATTGGTAAACATTCTTCCTTATGAATCTTTGGAGTTGAGATAGGATCAAAATGAACCTTGGAGATTTGATGAGAGATATTATAAGGTAATTTCCACCTAATCCAATGTAAGGTTGAGTTGTGTCATAGCCATTAAGATTATTGAATCTCAATTTCACAACTCAAGCAACAGTACAATAAAAGCCAATTTAAGTGGTATAACCAACTCAACCTATAAAAGGCAATTATTTTTAGTCTAGTAAGGTCATTTAATCTCAACCACACTACTAAAATTATCTAACTAATATAGACATGAAAGTCTCAAAACAATGTTTCATGGTGAAAATAATGTTTCTTGGTAAAGTATTGGTTCTTCTTGGTAAATAGGTTTGAATAAGTTTGAATAGGTTTTTGCAATTTTTTGTGTAATTTCAAGGAATATTAACCTCTAATGTGTTTCAAGCTGAATTATCTATAAAAATTTAACCTATGTTTTTTTACTATGTATAATATTTGTCAAATTAGAAAAACTATATCCTAAATTTGTAAAAATTGATGCAATATATAAATGATTCTGACCCAAATGTATATCTAAATCATGTAAATTATGTCAAATTTTGTCAAATTTAATTTATGTATGTGTGGAGTCACATATATATTACATGGCCCCACTAATATTCTACCCATTTTGAGGTGATGGAAATATAATTTGGTAGTTACCTTACCTCAAAAAGATAACATAACTATATAATTTATGTACGACTTATGTAATATATATGAGTAGTATGTATAAGTAGATATATCAATCAATATCATAGTGGGTGATCATAAAAATCCCTAATATGCATGATATGGATCATGGAAATGTCTATAAATTAACAATAGAAGTTCATCAAACAATCAAACACACATGCAAGAGCACTTAATGTCACATAAAAGGGGTCAAAGGAGACCAAAAATAAGGGACATATTTAAGTGATTCACATTTGAATGATGACATTTAAATTTCCATATAGAAAAAGAAAAATACACTCAAGGAAGTGACAATGTGAATAAATGATGTATAAAAAACCAACATAATCATATCATACTAATCCACGTATATATGTGTTAACAAAAAATAACATTTAACATAGCATATCAAGTACACTTTGAAATATGTAAACATAGGTATAGACATGTTTAAGAATTAGTATATAATCTCATTATGATAATGTAGAAATGATCATAAAGTAATGTAACATGTATCAACCATGATCAAGGAATATATATGCCCCTAATTTAGTGTACCATATAGGAAGAGGAAAGGTCAAACATAGGTATGTCCATGTACCATGTATCTAGTGTATTATTGTATCACACTCAATTATGGGTGTAACATATGTGTATCTAAAAAATATATGATATGTTATCTACTAACATAAAGTTAAAAACATAGATGCTAAGGAGCTAATAAAAATGTGTATGCTGAATATTTTCGAATTTTTGAATTTATTTGAATTTTTTTGTATTTTTTGGAATATTTGATTTTTTTGAATTTTTTAAATTTTTGGGAAGGAAAAATTCTAACCTATGATTTCATATAATTTATGCTCATAGGAAGCTCTAAAATTAAAATATGGTACATCAAACTGATGATATTGCCAAGGGGCTTGCATAGGTGTCATATCTAAAAATTTAGAGTCTATAATAATTTGTATATCTCATAGGAATCTATGTCTATGAAGAGGTAATATAAGGATTAGTGGTTCTTGGAACCCACTTTTTAGTGTTGTGTGGTTTTCTTGGTGTAGTTGTAATTAGAACATGTTTATATACTCTTAATAACTAGGTAGACCATGTAGGTGTAGATGAATATTATTTAGAATTCACTTTGTATATTTTGTGCAATGGTCTCTCAAGTATGGGCCACCTAGGAAATTATTTTACCTATTGCTTACCCTTTCACATATAATTAACCTTAGTAGTTCATATAATTAGTTGTCTAGGAATAAAATTTTCTTATTCAAGTGGATGTTCATATGGAATTTTGAAAATTGTGACTACCCTATTGGTATTAATGTATTTTATACACACATGCACTATGGAATGTAATACACAAAGTTTATGTATCTAAGGCTATCCCAATAACATATAAAATAATATCATATATGGTATAAATGAAAAGGTAATAACCACATGTGTTGGACCAACTTGTAAAGGTAAATCAATCTCACCAATTACATGTTGTGATGTCCCATTAAATGCTCTAATTATTTTGTGCAAAGGTTATAAATCATCATATCCCAAATGTGTAAGTATTATCATGGTACATACATTCTCACTAGAACTTCTATAGTTAATAACACTATGTATATGATTATGATCAATGTATTCTCAAATAAATGATGAATAAATATTTAAGTTATCATCCACAATTTCACTATCATCAACTGTAATAGAAGGTATATTGTGTGTGTATAAGTGTCAATAATCCCATCTAATAGGTTCCCATATTTTGATAGAGTAAGATGTGATTATATTTTGGATCTTTATTATAATGATCATGTAATGGATTGTTAAATATCTTCTAGTTTTGATGGTCATCAGGTTGTGAACCTAAATTCTTTAGAGGATCAATGAGTTGTTTATTATCAATAAGATATTGAATCTTGTATTTCAAGGTGTAAAATGTATTTTTAAAATTCCTAGTCCCTTGGTGATAACATCATAATATTTTGGTAGAGGTTGACTCATATCAACATCTATAGGAGGAGGGAGAGATATGAGATGACACTCCATAAGATTCTTAAGTAACAAAGCTAGAGACTTAAATAATCATGTAAATTGTCTCTTATGTGCATTGGATAAGATGAACCAATTATGTTGCTCTGATACTATGTTAACCACTATGATTGTTTCCTTTTTAGGTTCAGTAGGTTTTACCTTGTAGCTAGGTTTGATATGAAACTTGGTAGCATATGTAGTCGATGTTTTTGCTATATACAATCAATTTTCATCACTCTCATGTCAAAATTGCAATTATAATGATTTATAAAAATGACACACAGATCATTGAAACACCCAAAATTTACTTGAACACTTAATGTGTGTCTTCTAAAACACAATAGGGTATCGTTAATGAGGGAAATGCACCATACACAATTATCAACTTCACTAAATTCATCCTGACTCAAATTATGACTATGAAAGAGATGTTTTGGATTAATTGGGTCAAATAGTTCTTTAAATTTCAAAGTCACATCACTTTTCATTAAGTTAATTAAACTTTATTAATAAACCTAATATTTTTCTAATGGAAATTTCCATAGCTTTTGGAATTTCATATTTTGTAAATTCATTAATTTGATTTATTACTCAATTCTCATGAAAATTGGCCAAGTTGTTGATGACATCATCATTACAACATGGAAAAAATATCAAAAATTATGACATCATCATGAAAGTTGTCAAGCACTAATAATAAATGCAAACAAATGTCAATATTAAGGCAAGCCATGACTCATTAATGCAACCTAATTAAAAATATTTATGATTATATAGGGCTATAGAAATTTCCATTAGAAAAATATTAGGTTAATTAATATTTGTAGAGGTAACCATAAATATTTTTAATTAGGTTGCATTAATGAGGTAAAAATTATGGCATCATCATGAAAGTTGTCAAGCACTAATAATAAATGCAAACAAATGTCAATATTAAGGCAAGCCATGACTCACTAATGCAACCTAATTAAAAATATTTATGGTTACCTCTGTAAATATTAATTAACCTAATATTTTTCTAATGGAAATTTCCATAACCCTATATAATCATAAATATTTTTAATTAGGTTGCATTAATGAGTCAAGGCTTGCCTTAATATTGACATTTAAAAAACATGTCAATATTATGATAAGCATTATGTAGTTTCCAATATTGTACAACATAAGAGATTATGCTAATGTTTGAATTACTTATTCCCGCATGATTTCTTATTCTTCCATTATTCATCAATTGGTAATTAGTCAAAGACTAAACAAAAATATTTTATCCTTCTTTAGATTTGGAGTCACCATTGTTTGCATATAGTTTATAATTTTTACAAGATGAAGTAGATGTGTGGATGGAAGTACAATAGTACCTTCATGGAGAGCAACAGTGTTTAAAGTCGATAGTCAATGATAAAGTTGATAGTCAATGATAATTTTCAACATGTGAATGCCAAGAGGATGAATAAATAGATTCACAACAATAGGTAATAAATAAGAAAAAAATATAGAACAAGTTCTAGACAAAAATACAATGTACATAAGGAAATATTTTATAATAGGTATTTGGTATATTGGGAAGGACTAAAATTGGAGTATAAAACTTGGAATTCAAAATTAACAAGTCTACATCTAAATATTAACAAGTCATCCATTGAGAAAAAGGAAGATCAACCTAGTCTTCAAAGTAATAATTCTATATAATCATAAATATTTTTAATTAGGTTGTATTAATGAGTCATGGCTTGCCTTAATATTGACATTTGAAAAACCTGTCAATATTATGATAAGCATTATGTAGTTTCCAATATTGTACAACATAAGAGATTATGCTAATGTTTGAATTACTTATTCCCGCATGACTTCTTATTCTTCCATTATTCATCAATTGGTAATTACTCAAAGACTAAACAAAAATATTTTATCCTTCTTTGGATTTGGAGTCACCATTGTTTGCATATACTTTATAATTTTTACAAGATGAAGTAGATGTGTGGATGGAAGTGCAGTAGTACCTTCATGGAGAGCAAAAGTGTTTAAATTCGATAGTCAATGATAAAGTTGATAGTCAATGACAATTTTCAACATGTGAATGCCAAGAGGATGAATAAATAGATTCACAACAATAGGTAATAAATAAGAAAAAAAATATAGAACAAGTTCTAGACAAAAAAATACAATGCACATAAGGAACTGGGAAGGACTAAAATTGGAGTATAAAACTTGGAATTTAGAATTAACAAGTCTACATATAAATATTAACAAGCCATCCATTGATAAAAAGGAAGATCAACCTAGTCTTCAAAGTAATAATTCTATATGATCATAAATATTTTTAATTAGGTTGCATTAATGAGTCATGGCTTGCCTTAATATTGACATTTAAAAAACCTGTCAATATTATGATAAGCATTATGTAGTTTCCAATATTATACAACATAAGAGATTATACTAATGTTTGAATTACTTATTCCCGCATGACTTCTTATTCTTCCATTATTCATCAATTGGTAATTAGTCAAAGACTAAACAAAAATATTTTATCCTTCTTTGGATTTGGAGTCACTATTGTTTTCATATACTTTATAATTTTTACAAGATGAAGTAGATGTGTGGATGGAAGTGTAGTAGTACCTTCATGGAGAGAAAAAGTGTTTAAAGTTGATAGTCAATGATAAAGTCGATAGTCAATGACAATTTTCAACATGTGAATGCCAAGAGGATGAATAAATAGATTCACAACAATAGGTAATAAATAAGAAAAAAATATAGAACAAATTCTAGACAAAAAGACAATGTACATAAGGAAATATTTTATAATAGGTATTTGGTATATTGGGAAGGAGTAAAATTGGAGTATAAAACTTGGAATTCAGAATTAACAAGTCTACATATAAATATTAACAAGTCATCCATTGAGAAAAAGGAAGATCAACCTAGTCTTCAAAGTAATAATTCTATATAATCATAAATATTTTTTATAAGGTTGCATTAATGAGTCATGGCTTGCCTTAATATTGACATTTAAAAAACCTGTCAATATTATGATAAGCATTATGTAGTTTCCAATATTGTACAACATAAGAGATTATGCTAATGTTTGAATTACTTATTCCCGCATGACTTCTTATTCTTCCATTATTCATCAATTGGTAATTACTCAAAGACTAAACAAAAATATTTTATCCTTCTTTGGATTTGGAGTCACCATTGTTTGCATATACTTTATAATTTTTACAAGATGAAGTAGATGTGTGGATGGAAGTGCAGTAGTACCTTCATGGAGAGAAAAAGTGTTTAAAGTTGATAGTCAATGATAAAGTTGATATTCAATGACAATTTTCAACATGTGAATGCCAAGAGGATGAATAAATAGATTCACAACAATAGTTAATAAATAAGAAAAAAATATAGAACAAATTCTAAGCAAAAAGACAACGTACATAAGGAAATATTTTATAATAGGTATTTGGTATATTGGGAAGGACTAAAATTGGAGTATAAAACTTGGAATTTAGAATTAACAAGTCTACATCTAAATATTAAAAAGTCATCCATTGAGAAAAAGGAATATCAACCTAGTCTTCAAAGTAATAATTCTATATAGTCATAAATATTTTTAATTAGGTTGCATTAATGAGTCATGGCTTGCCTTAATATTGACATTTAAAAAACCTGTCAATATTATGATAAGCATTATGTAGTTTCCAATATTGTACAACATAAGAGATTATGCTAATGTTTGAATTACTTATTCCTGCATGACTTCTTATTCTTCCATTATTCATCAATTAGTAATTAGTCAAAGACTAAACAAAAATATTTTATCCTTCTTTGGATTTGGAGTCACCATTGTTTGCATATACTTTATAATTTTTACAAGATGAAGTAGATGTGTGGATGTAAGTGCAATAGTACCTTCATGGAGAGTAAAAGTGTTTAATAGAGGTTATTACTATATGTTTTTATGACATGTTAATGTCAGCCCCAACATGATCACTAGTGTGATGGATCATGTTACAAGGACTTGATGAATGTGGTTTTAGGAAAAAACCAAGAATGAAGATGCATAAAGATGGAAAAATAAGGAAGTACCCTACTTTTTGTAGTGTGATTTGTTCTCTTAGGAGTGTCCTATAATGGAGGAGAAGACATGTTATTTTCCTATGTATTAGATTCATCAAGAGTAGGAATCCTTGTGATGCCATGTTTATTTACTCTCTCATCTAAGGGGAAATAATTTCTTCCTGGATTAATTATTATGTTGTGTATAGGCATATAATGCTTTTTAGGGTATTATCTATAGGGAACCTCCCCTTGATGAGAGGAGAGATTTGTCCCCTGATAATATGGCTCTATCCTGATTACAAATATTTCCTAGAGTCCTTAATTATTGAAGTATCTATTTTGACTCTAACTTATCCCAACCACTGATGATTCACCTAACCATCAATGGTCACTATGTTAAAAAATAACAACAAATTATTTTAACCCATTTAACCCCAACCAAACCTTATTTTTTGTGTTCCTACCTATTCATAGAGACTTCTCTAATTTTTTGAACTTGACCCCAACTATCTTAGTATGAGTATTGACCCATTTTCACTATATTTAGTCATTTTGCTTAACAATCAATTTACTTTCATCTAGTATTACATGAATATAATTTCACATTATTAAATGTAAGTTCTCTTTATTTTTATTTATATCAACTTAATTATAATAAATAGTGGATTGATAGCCTCCTAATAAGCATATGCTTCTTGGTTCTAACTCATGCTAGGTAGTCTACTCAACCATCCATCTAACAAACCCTTTTTCTAGTGTCTTTTTCATCTATAGTTTATTCCTTATAAGTCAAAGAGGAGTTCTCACCATTGTCTAGATCATGCATACACTTTATCAAGTATCCCTTTACACGCCTATTACTAATTTCATTACTTGCTTCCAAATTAAGAAATGAGCAAAAATTAAGAGAAACACTAACAAAAATTAAAAGTTACACTACTCAATATCATAAAATATATTATATGAATTATATTTTATGATATAATTAAGTGGGTGGAGTTATTTTATATACATAGTAAGAAACTAGAAGTGGGTAGAGATCCATATATATACTTGGCACATTAGAATTTTTTACTTGGTTATTTTATATTAATTCTAACAAAGAAGGCTATTTGAGAATATATTTCAATGACATAAAGTATGGATATTAAATATTTTCCTTTTACGATTTTTAATGCTAAAAGGAAAATATTTAAAAATTAATCATTTATGTCTATGGATTGAATATCCAAATCAAAAAATTGAAAATCCTAAGCAATCCAATTTACATCCTTGCTCACAAATATACCTTTAACAAGTTCTAGACAAAAAGATATAAAAGACAAGTTCTAGACAAAAAGATAAAATATAGAACAAGTTCTAGACAAAAAGACAATGCACATAAGGAAATATTTTATAATAGGTATTTGGTATATTGGGAAGGACTAAAATTGGAGTATAAAACTTGGAATTTAGAATTAACAAGTCTACATCTAAATATTAACAATTCATCCATTGAGAAAAAAGAAGATCAACCTAGTCTTCAAAGTAATAATTCTATATAATCATAAATATTTTTAATTAGGTTGCATTAATGAGTCATGGCTTGCCTTAATATTGAAATTTAAAAAACCTGTCAATATTATGATAAGCATTATGTAGTTTCCAATATTGTATAACATAAGAGATTATGCTAATGTTTGAATTAATTATTCCTGCATGACTTCTTATTATTCCATTATTCATCAATTGGTAATTATTCAAAGACTAAACAAAAATATTTTATCCTTCTTTGGATTTGGAGTCACCATTGTTTGCATATACTTTATAATTTTTACAAGATCAAGTAGATGTGTGGATGGAAGTGCAGTAGTACCTTCATGGAGAGTAAAAGTGTTTAGTAGAGGTTTCTACTATATGTTTTTATGACATGTTAATGTCAGCCCCAACATGATCACTAGTGTGATGGATCATGTTACAAGGACTTGATGAATGTGGTTTTAGGAAAAAACCAATGATGAAGATGCAAAAAGATGGAAAAATAAGGAAGTACCCTACTTTTTGTAGTGTGATTTGTCTGCTCATCTCTTAATTTAGCTTTTGGAATTTCATATTTTATAAATTCATTAATTTGATTTATTACTCAATTCTCATGAAAATTGGCCAAGTTGTTGATGACATCATCATTACAACATGGAAAAAATATCAAAAATTATGACATCATCATGAAAGTTGTCAAGCACTAATAATAAATGCAAACAAATGTCAATATTAAGGCAAGCCATGACTCATTAATGCAACCTAATTAAAAATATTTATGGCATTAAACCTCTAAAGTGAACTTAATTCTAAGCCACACATCTTGATCTGAATCTAATGGCCACAATCAATCTGAAAAATATATAAATATAAGGGTCACCATAGACCTTTTATAATATTTTTTTATGTAGAATTATAATGTTTAAATCTTACCAAAGCTTCAACTATTCTTCACTTTGATTCAATCAAACATCAAGTAGACAAGGGGAAATGGTTGCCACACATGGAGTTAACATTTACAAAGATCTCTAGTCTACAATCCAATCACAAGCCTCTTCAAATTGATAAGAAAATAATTATCTAAGGAAGGTATAACGTGTTTGTTTACTTTTTATTTGATTCATATTTTATTTGATCTTTCTCAATCCTACGGATTAGGCTTAGAATATTATGGTCTTTTAGTTGTTTTTTATTTATTCACTAACAATGATCTAATTTTCTTTGTATACCTCATATACATAATTGCATGTTCGGTGGGACCATGAAGTACCCCAAAACCTTCTTGGTAACATTCTTCAGCCCTCTAAATTTAAAAAAATTGGTTTTGACCTTTTTTCACTTCATTCCATCTAATTTTTATGTGTTCTTCATTGTGTAATAGTCAATTCGTAGCTAAAAATAAAAAAGTCACCCAATAAAATGGTGAAATCATCATAGTAACAATGAATTCATCTTTTTTTTTCATTGTTTTTTGAAGGTCTGTGTAATAGTGAATTCATAGCTCAAAATAGTGAAATCATCCCATAAAATAGTAAATTCATGTCAATAGCAAATTCATAGCTCAAAATGGTGAAATCATTCTAGAAAATAGTGAAATCATATTTGTACTTTCATCTGACTATTTTATGCAAGTCTATGTAACAATAAATTTGTAGATCAAAATGGTGAAATCATCCATAAAATAATGAATTCATCTCTATATTCTAAAATGAATGTTTTTCTACAGGTCTACAAAAAAGTGAATTTATAATTCAAAATGGAAGAATCGTCTAGAAAATAGTGAAATAATCTCTATATTTTCATCTGACTATTTTTATATAGGTCTACATAATAGTGTATTCATAGCTCAAAATGGCAAAATAATCTAGAAAACAACAAAATCATCTATGTAATTTTATCTGACTATTTTTGTACAAATCTATGTAATGGAAAATTCATAGTTCAAAATGAAGAAATCATACTATATAAGAGTGAATTTTCACTATTAAATAGTGAATTTGTTCTATGTTTAAGACCTAAAACCTTTAAAACACACTTGTCACATTTCATATGCAATTCTAAAATACCATTACAAACTATTAAAGGTTTTATTGTAAGACCTTCATTAACATAGTGATTTCATAACTCAAATCAAAAACATTTATTTTATCACCAGTCTTTCAATTTGGGATTTTAAACAACCAAGCTTTAAATTTGGGCTTTAAAACAAGCTAATAGTTTAATTTGGGCTTAAAACTACTTTCTTTTTTAAGTCATTTCCCTTCTTATTTTATTTTTGAGTTATATTTGTTTCATTCACATGTATGCTCTCCCATCCATTCTTAGGAACTTAGGTGACCCAAAAAATGAGGTAAATTACCCATATTTTATCCTAAAAAAATCATTATGTATGCTCTCCCCTTGTTTTTAGGAACTTAGGTGACTCAAAAACGATGTTATTTTTCCCATTTTTTGTTCTAATTATACAGGATGGAGTTTATCACCTTCTTTCAAGTCATTAGGGTGTGATGATTGAGGGTTTATATTATAACATTTGTATTATCCCCATACAGTTGATAAGGGATATAAATTGATGGAAAGTGTCACTAGGGCATAGAGAAATTCACCATAAAGGGTTTTGTGAAAGTAAAGGGTTAAATCCCTGATGCTAAGCCATTATACATCACCATATAAGAATCTATGATCCCTTCGATAGGAGATGTATCTCCCTATGAACAACTTGATTCTTGTATCTCTTCATCGATGGATTTTTTTCTCTTTGGGGACCATCTAGTAACCTAATTAAAACTTTAAGTAATCCAAAAATCTATTAGTGTGATCCCTAACACATGATGACTTGCATGGTCATAAAGGCGTTAGACCCTCTTGAAAATAGCTTAATTTTGGATTGATTCACCTTTTAGTCACAAAACGTTCACTGATGCAGGGGTGCAAAGGTAACAACCATTAAAGAATTCCTATCATGTACAAATCTTTGAGATAAGGGTGGGATTAAAATACCACCATAATTGTATTTAATTATTTAATGAATCCTTAAATTTTTAATCCTCTCAAAATTGAGTATATTAAAGGTTTAGTGGATGTGATACAAACTTAAATTAGTTAGTAAAATAACCTTGTGATACTTATGTGTTGATGCTTAATTGTTATGTCAAAAACTTATTTTTATTCAAAACTAAATCCAACAAACAAGTCAAGTCTAAATACCGAGTCTAAAACATTTTCATACCATGCCTACACAAAGAGGCATTACTCTATCTGTATTCCAAGCCAAAAATTAATATTTCTAGATGTCTTATCAAAACCTTGTCTAAAGACACACAATTCTTATCTAAAATCACATATTAGGTTGTCCATTTTAAACCAACTTCAAATTCATATTTATGATCAAATTCTAATTCTAAAACAAAATCCAAATTCTTGTCTAAACCATTTTAATTATGTCATATGTTTAGTTTCAAACCTAAGACATATTCTAAATCCAATCAAGTTTGAAGCAACCAAGCTTATTCCAAGATGAATATCACAAACCCAAACATGCCAAAATATACATGTACTGGTGATATTTATAACACATTATTTAATGAGGAATTAATATACAATCTATATGGATATAAATAATATGTTAAAGATGAGGCTAATCAACAATACCCTACCAATATTCCATCTAATGTCAAACTTGGACCAAGTCAACATTACCTCCCAAGTGTACCATTTAGTTCCAATATTGACCAAAATCAAAAATACCTTACGAATGCACCATCTAGCATAAAATATGGAAAATACCAATTTGCATGACACCTCTTTGATAACAAATATGAAAACCTTATAAGGCTGTTAGAAATTGGTGATAGATTTCCTATTGGATTTCCAATTGATAATTTATGTTATTTAGTTATATTTCTTAAAGAGACACCCTTTGCATTACCAAATAATTGAGCCACTTATATAAAAATTTAGACCCTTATAATAGCCTATAACTAATCCTTTGTAAAATCTATCTAGGGAAAAGGTCAACTTGTTTAAACACCACAAATCTAATTCATTGCCTCTCAAATACAACATTATGGTCAGGTCTTGCCTACTTTAGCTAACTCCCTAACTACTCTCAATATTTAAAAACCACTAATTTTAGATCTAAATCCACCAATCAAAATGAAATTAAATATATTATACCATCCAACACCCAATACCAACCTATTTTATAGTAATACATTAGTCTCATATTTATTTAACATGCCTATATTTGAAAGTAATATATTGGCTAATCCTAATCCAAATCCCCCAGGGGATTATTCTCAACACATTGTTGATAATTCTCAATTAACGCATTCCAATCGACATCAAATATCATACAAAATATAACAAAATAGTATTACCATTTCACAACCATTACTTTCTTCCAATGTTCATAACACTTTACAACCAAATGTTTCAAACATGCCTAGGCCAAAATAGAAAGTTAAAAATAATACTCCACTTAAACAAGTGGTGACTAATCCCCCACTTTAACAAGTGGAAACCAATCCCCCACTTAAAAAAGTGGTGACTAATCCCCCACTTCAACAAGTGGTGACCAATCCCCCACTTCAATAATTGATTAATAATCCTCCACCTAAATAAGTGGTGACTAATCCGCTACCACAATAAGTGGTAACTAATACCCAAAAGACATTATCTAATCAATAGCATGTTCTTATTAGTCAACTACATAGAATTTATAATAAAAATATGCCTCTTCAATCTAACAACATATTCCATTTAACAAATAAAAGATCCATTTCATATAGCAAATTCATATGAATCAAAAACAAGTTCCTTTCCATGCTCAACAAGTCTCGTTTAATACCCAAAAACCATTCCACCATTCAGACCTTAATTCCCTCCAAATCAGTTTTGCACCTTGTATCAAGTGCCTTACCATAAACAAGTGTCTTATCAGCAATATAACACCCATTAAAGGGTGAACATTCCCATAATAACCAATTGGGTACAAATTCCATACTCCATACCACCGCTTTATCCATGTCAAGGTAATATACCTTTGAATACCCACATAATGTATTCATACTCCCTCTCAATTTATCCCCACTTTTTAGGAATTTTAAGAGATGAAATATGTATTTTTTTCCATCCAAATAGGAAATCAGGGTAAGAATTTCAAATTAGATGACATATGCTCTTATCCCTTTGATATGAGCTATCTTTAGATACCATTCCTACATCATTTTAATATGCCTAAATTTGAAAAGCATAAAGGTAAAGGTGATCCAAAATATCATTTAAATTATTTATTCGTTGCTTTCTAAGGGGTGGCTTAAAGTAGTGTGTACATGCTTCAGTTATTTCCCCATAGTTTGGTTGAGCAAGCTTTGAAGTGGTTTCTCCACCTACCCATAAATATTCTTGACAATTTTGATGATTTTTATGAAAAAAATTTACAATAATTCTCCTATAATGTAGAACATGAGGTGACTTTGGTTGACTTGTGTCATGCCAAACAATGAGGAGGATAAAGTTTTACTAATTACTTGCAATTGTGGCATGCATTAGCCAACTAATTCCCACACAATGTCCCTGATAAATAATTGGTTGTAGTCTTTACTTATAATTTTAAAATAAACATAGCCTATAATATAAAACTTCATTATGAAAATATATTTAAAGAGATTATTTATAAAGAATTACAAATTGAGCAAGCCCAAATTTATAAAGGAGTGATATATTTTTATTCTCAAAATTAAATTTAGAATAAGGTTCAGATGCAATCTCCTACACAAGCTCAAGTAAATACATCTAAAAAACCTAAACCATTCAATAGGAACAAGAATGTTTTAAGAGATGGGGTAACATAATATAGGTATCTTTAAATAGTTCAACCACTACCTACCCAAGCAACCCCACTTACTCAGCCTCTTACTTTAAAAAAATAACCTTTAATAAGAGGTCAATATCAAAACAAAGTTTTGATTGAGTTCGGTGAGCCTATTGAGGTAGTATTTTAGAAGCTAGTTGTGACTAATATGATCATTTAGCTAGTTGTAATATTATTTGTAGAATGCTAACCTAAACTAATTGGTATAGGGAGAACAAGTAATGTGATTACCATGAAGTTAAAGGCCATTCCATTCATAGATGTGTCTAATTTATACACTTCATATAGGATTTATGAGAATTGTGAAATACAATTAAATGGTATTACTTTAGCATCTAATTAGAAGTTGGGTATTTAACAAAACCCTTTTTTGTAACACAACTCTAATAATTAGAATCAGAATCAACATCAATCCAATAATAAAAATTAGAACTAGCCTAAAAATAATCAAAATCAATGACAATATTAATAATAGCAACAATAAATTAGAATCAATGATAGGACACCCATTCTAGCCATGTCAATTATAACAATGTCCCTTATGATGATGGTATTGTCATAAGTCACATTACAAGTGGTCATATCACCACTATTAAGATCAATCCTAATATAATAACCAATAATACCAATATCACCACTATTTGTATACATAATATTTTCGAAAATTTACCAATTACTGATACTTTTTCTCTCATAGGAACTCATCAAGTCTCAATCTCTTCAAGTGCATGCCTTAAGGGTTACATTGAGAAAGGGGTGGGTATCCCATTGGTTCTTTGCATGGTTTTTATCCCTTTATTACCACTTGATATCTACACAACCATCTCCTAAACACACTTCCCTAAACTTTTACCATCAAAAATTGGACTTAACCTAAGTTTTTATCCTAAGGTTCATTTCATTTATTTAAATGCAATAAAACTTAGGCTAAAACCTTAGGTTATGACCATAACATTTGAAGGGACATATTTTATTATGCTTAATAAAACTTAGGCCTTTGTCTTAGTTTAATTTTTATGGCATGGTCCCTAGCTAACTTGATCCCCTTCATGGTTATTGGAACCAATGGTGTGCATCTCCCTGGATCTTAATCAAAGGCTCTCATTCAATCGAGACCAAATAATCTAATGGAGTATATCAAATCCAAGAACTATGTACCAAAATGACATTGTGATCTTAAATTTGATGTTCTCATAACCATCATTTGATGTTTATGAGGCCATCATTGATATTTGTGAGGCCATCATTGGTGTTCATGAGACCGCCAACTTTAAGCTGATCAAACCTAATTACCCACTAGCTAAAATTTGGCATTCTTATGGCCATCATTTGATTTCCACAAGGCCATCATTGATGTCTCTGAGACCATCAAATTTAATCTAATCAAATATTTTTATTAAATATAAGTATATACTCCAAAATGTTTCTAAAATATTATGTCTATATTGCAAATCAATAGGACCCCTCAAAAGATGTTCAAACACTTAGAATCTTTGAACTTTAAATGATAAAATGGACTTGTGGCCTAAAGATTTGTAGGCGTGGACTTAGTCTCAGTCTATTTCCTAAGACTCTAATTGAATTTATTTAGATTCAATAAACCTTAGGCTAGAGACTTATATTAAGTCTTATTTTAAAAGGTCCTTGTAACATAAAACTTAGCTTAAAATGCTTTTAACCTAAGGTCTTCTTGTGTTTATTGATATGATAAAACCATAGGCTAAAACCTAATATTTGGACCACTTATTATTTGGCACCCTTAATGCATATTATAAGAACTTAGCATAAATATTTTAGCCTAAAGTATATGTTTTGTTTATTATCCCAACATAAACTTTAGCCTAAAATATCTTGCCTAGGCCTATTTTATATTCATTCCATAAACTTAGGCATAAATATTTTATCCTAAAGTTTATCACGTGTTTATTAACATGAAATAAACCTTAGCTTAAGATATTTAAGCTTAAGTCCCTTCCTTTATCATGACACTAATTAAAATTCTCACCCTTTATAAGATCAATAGCTCTCGTTTCATCATGGAGGTTGATCGAACAGAGTGAAAAGACTTGATGAATCAAAGGAATTTGATCCATCAAACCAATCATATGCATCCACCCAGATTAATATCAATGGTCTATGTTTCTCATGAGAGGATGATCATATAGAGTGCAACTATTGGAGAATATTCATCAAAACCTAAGGTACTCATGGGATCAACATGTGGTGAGCACGCATTCATTATATAGAATGTAGGGCCCAAGTGGTACAACTATAGGGCTTGACATAAAGCAACCAATGATTCTCAAGTCCCATGATCAATGGTCTACATTTATCCATAAGCAAGTATCTAATGACATGAAGGGAAAGTTGATTTTTAAAAGGCAATAGCTAGTCCCTCAAGGCATTTATGAAAAATGTCATGAAAGTTGTCAAATGGATGCCACATGGGTGTTACATAAGCACAAAATGACAAAATTGATGATTTTATGTTCTCAAAAAGGCAAAGGTATAAAGGCCTAGGTCTCAATCAAATCTGAGACATGAATGAGCCTAAATCTAGATTGTCACTACCATTAAAGCTCTAGAAAAGCCTTAAACATCCATAAAATCCCTAAATCAAAATTGGATTGGTGACAATTGTAATTTGAGTAAGAGTGAATTAACTCAGAGATTACTTATAATTCATTGTTAATTAGTTGTAACTTCCACAGCCATGGTAACTCATAGACAACAACAAAGGGATGAGACCAAGTTATATTTAACCTTAGATAATGAGGGAAGAATATTTAAAGATATGAACCTAGATACTATAGATTTAAACAATGGGAATAGGAATTGGTCCAAACTCTTTTGGACCATTGAGGATATTGAATACCTTATGAGGGAAGAATAGAAGAATGTAACCATCCTACAAAGATACAATGACCTAGTCACTATCCAGATGACTAGCCTCTATTATGTTGTCACCAAGATTGAGGTATTACACCACATTAACATCTTTGGTCCTCTTTTTATTGATTGTAAAATTGATAATGATTGGATAGTGCATGATCAAAGTTTTAAGAAAGTAGCATACATTTCCCCTCTAGATTTTAAGAGTTACTATAAAATATGCAAGCCCCAGATAGACTTGCCAACCATTAAAAAATGTACCGGAGAGCATAATCTAACCATAATCATAACCCCATAGTAACTTACCAAGAAACAAGTAGTCCAAGACCCCACAAGCAAAATACCAATTGTCCAATTTAGGGAGGGGATTAGGATAATTATGACCTTGTTGAATAGGTTATGCAAAGCCCCCTCCACCACACATATTGACAAAGTTTGGGTGCCCTATGTTTACTTCATGGTTGAGAAGGGACTCACTCCCCCATTGGATGAGATGATCAATATTCATTTAAAGTCATAATTCATAGCCATCAAGAAGAAAATAAGTAAACACTTTTACATGATGTCCTACCTGCTTGATGCCTTATTAGCCATAACCAAGATCCCAAACATTAAGAATTAGTCACCTAATGGGAGACCTACTATCTCCCATCACTATTCCAAACTTCACATATTCAAATATAGACACAACATGTAGTTCGTTTATGATTGTGTTTATCCATCTCTAGTGGAGGCCATCACGAGAATCCCCATGGGCATGGTCAACCCCTTGGTTAATAAATATGTATAATTGATAGGGGATATATGGTTCTACCCTAACTACATAATAATAAGGATAGAATGGACTTTGACTTAGCCCTTTAGGTTACCCATATATGTTCTAACCAAGCTATTAAAATAAGAAGTGGCTTGCTAACTTCTTTATGGTATAGATGGATTTTGAAAGGAGAAATGGAAAGGCCCCCCTCATCCCTTTCCTTTCACAATTAGTAGAAATATGTTATAAAATTAGGAGCATATAAATGTTATTGTTGAGCACATGGACTCATTCACCTTGTAGAAAGATGATTTGAGGCAATGGGACCCTAATGGGATGTTCTCCAAAACAATAACCAAAGCATATGAGCATCATCCCGGTGTTCGTGACCCATTCTACATCAAGGCATCTAGTTTCGTAGAGGTATTAGCTAGATTTAAAATGTATAACATTAAGTTGGAGCCTAGGTTGGCTAAGGGAGACGATAAGCCACTGGGTGAGATTTGGCAAATAGGGCCCTTATAGTATCATTTGTTGCCTAGAACATCCTCAAGACCCCCTCTAGAAAAGCCACAAGTTGCCATGCAATAGCCTTAAACATAGGTTACACAAGGAACTAGAAAATAAAATTTAGAAGAAATACCTAGGAAGAATCATCTTTAGCCCCACCTAAAAGGCCAGAGTCTCCAATAGATTTTATAGATATGGTTGCATTGGAACTTAATTAAGATAGTAGAAGATGCACTTAAGGTGATTGATAAAGCTTATGGGTTATAAGATGAAGAGGAACAAATTAAAGAACCCCAAGCCCAAGCTAAGGAGCCAAAGCAAGACAGAGGGAAGGAAGTTACTTTGGACCTGGTTCTAATAGCAACACCACATAAAAGGAAAGTTGAATTAGCATTAGTCCTAGTTGGGGGAAATAAGCCCAAGTTAAGCTTCACCCACCCATGAGTGAGGTCAATTTTTTCAATGATTAATACCCCATTCATGGGCCCATTATCCCTAAGTGGTTCATTTATGGGAAGATGCAAATGATTCCCACTTTATCCCATTTTTGGGCCTTGACACAAATAATTCAAATTGATGTTCATGAAGAAGTCAATCCATGGTTATTGTCTTTGATGAAAGAGGAAGAATAAACAAGAATAATTACCATAGTAGGATCAACTGGCACATAAATGGACACTCTAGGAGCTTCAATCAACACCAAAGAACTATGGAGATTCTCCAAGAACAACAAGGGAGCCCTTAAGCCCAGGGCGCACCAGTTAATTAATATTCCATTTTACATAAAGCATTGTAATATTTAAACATGGGATATTCTTTTGTAAAGGCATATGCTAGTTCATTAGCATATTTTCCTCTAGGTCGGTCTATTTTGGAAAGATAAGTGTATTCTAGAATCGTGAAGAAGGATAGTTGTCCTTATCTTTGTATATGTAATCTTATGACTAACTGGTATACTACCTGAATCTTCTATATAAGGCAGTACTATCATTTTGTAAAGAGAGGGAGTTTTGAGCCAAAACTTGTATACTTCTAAGCAATTAATATAAGTAAGGAATACTAAAAATTTTGTCCAAGTTTGTTTGTGTCAATTGTTATATGGCTCCTTTCTCAATTACTTGTTTTATGCCTTGAATTTGAATGGTTTTTATGAATTTTGAATGTGCATCTTTGATATAGGTTTGTTAATTTTTGCTAATACTAAATTGGTTGAATGTTCTTAGACTTTGATTCATTTTATTTATTATGCATTAGGATGTGCAAATGTTATTTGAATGTAGCAGTAAACCTTTAAAGCAAAGTTAGTTCATACTTATGTTCTTTCATGTTTTCATTAGATATTTGCCTAGTATATGGTGGGATTTGAGCATTTGCTACTTCACACTATATGTTGGTTTAATGCATGTTTAGTTGAGATCAAAACCTTGTCATAATGTTTAAGGCAAGGATAAGTAATCACATACTTTTTTTCTACCCTACCCTTCCTTTGTTTCTTTTTTTAATCAAATCACTTTAGTTTAGATCTCATTGTAAATATTCATCTAGATTAGCCTTAGCATAGAACTTTGATCATAACTCACTAAGATCAGTATAGATACTTCAAAATTCACAAGGACCATGGTGGCTCTCAACCACCAATCAATATAAAATTGTGGAATAGTTTAATTTGCTCTGCCTCTATTTCACCACAGGGAATTAGATTACCAAACCCTGTCACTCATGCTATGAATTCTAAGAATTATAAAATTAAAAGTGTTATTTAAACACTAAGATCACCTATTATACACATAGAGGCATCAACAGTGGGTTTGTCTTTAAAGGTAAGTATTCCTAACTTTGTTCATCTTTTGTAAGAGGAGATAGATTTGCATTTGTACTTGTCTCCCATGCATTAGGATTTCGTATACATTAGCTTGAGCATATATTTTTTATGCATGTTTACTTTTATTTTTATTACCCCCACTTTATTACACAAGGTTTGGTGATCACTAGATTAGATTAAATATCCGTGTATTTATTATGTGAATATGAAAACATAGGACCTAGTTAGGGTTATTGCATAGTTTTGCTTGACTAGAGGCTTTGGAACCCTCCCTAGTGACATTATTATGGTAAGATATCCTTTGGCTAGGTCTAATAGATATATCTTAGTCATAAAACCAAATATATAATATATCAATAATTGAAAGTGTAAGTAGGATTTATCTTATCCGAGCTAGGATTGATTAATAAATTAGTTGCATTTCTCTTTGCATACATTATGGTGAACCTGACATGAATATAACCCTTACAAGTTTTATTTCACACCATCATTTTTGACATCATATTATATTTTTAGTACTATATCAAACCATTTAGTATAGTTTTAACTTTCTATGCATAGATTTAACATAGATGATTCAAAATGATGATATTTTATCTGTGCAAGTCTTTACCAATTATAGGTTACTAGATCGAGTAATTAGACAAAACATTCTTATTCATGTCTAAATTAGCATACATAGTCAAACCATTCAACTCTATTTAATATTTTATTTTGTCAACATAAAGGCCTATAAACACAGTTGAACAGGTTGACTCTGTTTGTTATCTCTTCTTTAGGAAACATGGTTTTGCAAACTTGGTTGAACTAGTCAACCCAGTTGACAGAATTTGAAATCAATATTTGAGCATCAAAACATAAAAAAATTTAAGCTAGAACATATTCAATCCCAACAAGGTTACTTCCTTTTCTCTCTCTATCAATTTAGTTCTTCCTTTAGTATTGTTTTTCACAAGTTTGCAGTCTATCAAAATGTAACCCTATAGCTAACTAGGTGAACTTGATTGAATCAATTATGTAACTTACCTTCTATTTAAGAGACATAGTCGACCTATTTAACTTTGTTCTTTACAACCTTATTTAGAATAATAATGACCCAGTCGAATTTGTTTTATATTGTTTGCATATAGTGTCACCAAAATTAACTTTGTACTATTCTCAATCAAGGAATTAACATATATTTGCTAGTAATTAATTCACTTTCTCCTTTTAGTTATTTTCATGATTAGAGTAAGTCACATAGCTTAAATAGGTTTTTTAAATTACCATTTTATTTAAACTATTTTACTCTTTTTCACACACTACCAAATCAATTTACACTCAAAAAACATTAAACATTTATCTTCCCAAGGGCTACCTTCTTGGATTTCATCACTAAAGGGGAAGTTGACTTGGTTTTCTGACTAAATATAAACATATAGTTGATGGTATATATTGGTAAATCACCCAAAACCCTTATTGTTGTAAGATTATGAAGTGAGGGGGTAGGCCCCAATACCAATCTAGCACCATCACCAATATATATCCCTTTCAGCCCAAACATCCTGAAACCAACCTTATATTAATTTCTAGTTCCTTAATTCAACCTTCCCTATCACATTAAAATCAAAATTTATTATAACTTAACAACACTTAGGATGACCAACTAGTCAGCATTTACTTTTTAGTTACTGCATGCTCTTTGATCATTGTGTGTTGTATGGCAAAATTTGCATTGGCCAGCATTGGTGCAAGGTTTGTGTTGTGTGTTTCACTTGGATCCATCACATTGATCCAAATGCTTGTGTGCTTGATTTCATTATTGCTTAAAATTATCTTACAAAATTTTCCCCTATTTTAGAACACTACCATCTTCATCAATATAGTCTCTTAAAAACTATTAATCCTTCTTGCCTAAGATATATAGTTGACCTACATGATTATGTATTCTTATCTCCTTTTTCAAGTTATTTGTTCAATAGCACAAGTTAACCTACATGACTATATATCCTTATTAACCTATTTATCCTTCCTAACTACAATACTTAATCAACTTGCACAACTATGTATCTTTATATTTATATTGTGTTCCCTAGATTATATAACACATTCGACTAGTTTGACTCTATACCTAATTTTTTGATTTTGTCTTTGCATCATCTCCTTTTAGCTCCCTTAGTTCATCATGAACTTCTTGTTTGTCAACAACATAGAGTTGAACTCAATATATATAATGATCATTACCAATCCCAATAGGTTCCCCATCAACAGCTTGTGTCTTCCACTTTGGATGAAATCAATTTGCATGTGGCCACTTGCACTACAAATTATGGGACTCATCCTCATTCATCTTCAATTTGTAACGCTTTTTTCTCTGTAGAATATTATTCAAAATTAGAGTACACTCATGAAATGATTTTCTTCATTAATTAATTTCCTCAACATAGGTGAAAAGACCCTTTAACTATTTACAATCTCATGATAAGTGGTCAAACATAATTACCCCATTCACCTTCTCCCACATTCTTTCATAGATTTGGGGGTAATACTTTCTTTGCTTCTCAACCTCTCCTTTCTATTTTGACTCCTTATCATACTATAAACTCTTCTTCTTTAATTTATTTAACCTCCATGCCAAGTATATCTACTAACATGTCTGATTCAACATCTAGTAGACCTTTTATAAGACCCCTCTTTCTCAATCACTCCACTAGTGCACCTTATTATACCAATGTTAATCATGCCACTAGTGCTTATTTTTCTTCTAATCCTTCTACTAGTGTATCTTTTGCTACACATGTTAAGCATGCTACTAGTTCATCTTCTTCTACTAATTCCTCTCAAACCACTAGTGCCACACATTCCACTACTCATAGTGCAACCCAAGCCACCAATACCAATAATAATGCTTCACATGTCATGCAAACTAGTCAAAATCATGCTCAAATCTACCAACTCCTATTAAAAACTCTTAATCAAATGAATGTTTTTCAAGCTAATAATGTCAATCAAATGATGCAAATGTAGAATCACCTTAATCAACCTCAATAGGTTCTATAGGGAGTGCAAAATCAAAATACCCCCCCACCCCGCTTAGGGATTCCCATGGAAACCTCATTCCTCAACCACCCCTTGTTAACAAAATGATTAAATATATTCAAAATTAACCTCTGATACCCAAAATTTCCAACATAGACATAGGAGGTATCACACCTACCATTAGTTATAATTGGTCAATTGATCATACTCTACATTTAAAAACATTTGGTAATCTCTAGAAAGATTAGGTTAAATCAAACACTTTTGTTGTTGCAAAGCTATTAGCAAAAAATATCTCCAGAGATGCTTTACATTGGTATAATCAAATCAAGTCCCATTATATTACTAGCTTGGAAGACCTAGTTAACTCTCTAGTACAAGAGTTTCAAACTAGTGACCTCTTTGAGGATACCTTGGCTCACTTTATCAATTACAAACAACTTGAAATTGAAACAACACAAGCTTTAATCAAATGATGGAAGACCTTATCTAATAAGTGTGAGCACACCATGGAGGATGATAATCTATTTCATATATTCACTAACACTCTTTATCCTAATTTATAATATTGGGTTAGTTAGGACTCTCTCTCTCTCTCTCTCCAAGAAATTTGAAAGAGGCCCTCGACCAAGCCAAATGCCAATATTTTCTCATGTATCAATTTAAGCCATCCCAACCTCCCATGGGCACTCACATGCTCATCAACAATAAAAATCATCATGATCCAAACAATGGTGTCATTGAATAATATGATACCATTCATAATATTCAATCCATTTCTCCCAACCCTATTACAGATCAAGTTTCCCCTTTAAACAACACCCCTAATCCTTAATTTTCTCAAATAAACAATATCAATGTTCATAAGCCATTATCCTTAGCAGAGGTCCAAAAGTGTCTACCAAGGCCTCTTTTATAAGAGCTTGACCCCACTCACCCTATGAAATCATGGTATGATCCAAATATTTTTTTTGATTTTATGGTAGTTGGGTTCAATCTCACAAGACTTGTAGGCAATTTCATAATTTAGTTATGGATTTCCTCCTTGGTCCAAATTTTGATCATGATTCACTCATTTGTAAACACTAACAATCATATGATATCAACTTAAAATCTCATAAAACATAAAATAAAAATCAAGATTTGAATCAAGCTAATGCTCATATTGTCATCTACAAAGACGCTCTTCCTAATCATTAAGACAATAATGATAAGCCTGCTCATTCTACCAACAATGTTGAAAGTCTTATAGACCAAACTCCCAAAGAGAATTTGGTATATATGAATAATATGAAAAGAGTATTACTTTCATTGATTATAATCCTACACACACATGTCAAACATCCCAAACTTTCTATGTTATCCAAGATTCTTCCCCATCTCACCTAATAGAGTTGGGGCAAGAGGACCTTATCTCTTTTCAAGAACTAATTCCAACACCTACATTTGATAACACCTCTTAGACTATTATAAAATTCCCCCAACCTATCTACCCATCAATAACATTATTTAAACTTCTAATAGAATCTCTTTAAACTAATCACAAGATAAACCTAAATCAACTACCACATCCTCTCAAGACAATCAATCAATTTATCCCGAAACTAAACCAACCATGTCTTATCAAATAAGTTTGAGTCTAATTCTAACCCTCCATCCTAAGAGCTCCTCCAACATTATGCACATTTATCTAGAAGTCCCCTAATGGGTTATGATGAATGGGACCCTATCACAGAACTTATTAATTTCCCATCTCAAATACCTTTTCTTGAACTCATGTTAACTTTTTCATGCCATTGTAACTACCTGATGCAACTATTATTCAAAGTGAAAATCCCTAATTCTCCCCTCATAAGATGTGAATATACCTTATTTGTGTTAAAATATAGTATCTTAAAACAATGCAAAGAGATGTCTATACATGTTGATGAAAAAATAGACACTTTTCTTTCTCTCAAATTCCCTATTACTTCTATGATCCCAGATGAGATTCTACTTCATGTGAATGATCCTCCGATCTTTATAAGCATTAAAATTGGTGATATCTAAGTGTGATTTTATTTATGATGGTTTAGGTACTTGTGTTTCCTCCCTCAACTTCATTAAAACTCTTGGATATTTTGAGTGTAATCTTAAATCCACACAGCACTTGTCAAGGTTATGATCAAAGGTAAATGCCTCTTTTAGGTTGTATGTGGCTCCATATTACCATCCATCCTATCATTTTTCAAGTGAAGGTTATGATATTCAAATTTTCCCTTTCCTACAATATCTTTCTTGGTAGGCCTTAGACTCATCGCATGAGGGTTGTTGCCTATTTTACCTGCCAATGTGTCAAGTTTACCCACAATAGTGTTATATATAGGATTCAAGGAGACACAAACCCTTGGATTTTTGAAAATTTCCAAAAATGTGGTGTATTCAAAATGTCAACTCTTGAACCCTTTCTAAGTGTTCCATTCTTGTAATCTCAACATTTCAATCTACCCATCAACTCTGCTCAAGGTTAACATGGTCACCCCAAACTCACCATAAATATACCACCTAAGCTTTTAGACTTCGATGATAATGAGCCAAATGAGATCAACCTCAAGATTAAAACTTCAGCTCCCTCTCATCATCTCATTTCCAAATTTTTATCATCCTTAAAGGTGAAGTCCCATTAGCCACCTATCGATGATATACCCATGGTATTAACCAATACTCAGCATTCTATTCATCATGCTATTTTTGATGAAAAGACCATATCTACCTACACCATTGACCTTCATACACTCAATTATGATGACAACTATAGTTTAGATGATCTATTTATAAGAGATCTTGTCTAGGCTAGATATGTTGAGATACTTTGCTATCATTCTTATTTGTTTCAATCTTTTTATTCCTCTTATCATATTTGATCTTATATAGTTCCTAATTCAATTCTCAGGGTAGAGATGGAGTATTCACATGACACACCTCTAGTTTCCACATATCCTCTTAGGATCATGCTATGGATGGTCCCTATCATTTTGATAGATATAAAGATCCCTATAGCCTACTTCCCCTAGAGATGATTATTACTACCCTTAATCCCTATGTGCATCTTGTTTCTACCCTAATTGAGTGTAGTCTAGATCCTATTCCCACTCTACCCTTAGTTAAGAATCTCCCCACTAGCCCCACCTCCCATCGATAATGACCTTATTCCTTTGATACATTTTAATCCCTTTCCTACCCAGTAGGTTGATCACCCTTACTATGACATTCATAGAGTTTTTAGTCATTAGACTAGAGACTACTAGTTATACCAACCTTCCCTAACTCCTACTCCCCCTTTTGTTAATAGACCCATAAAGTCTACTAACAAGAGTATCTATTATTTCCATGACACAGATAATCATTCTTATACCCATTATAAAAAAATTTAATAATATATCGACATATTTCACCCTACCCTTCCTCAACCCAAAGATAAAGCTATACCTCCTCCCAAGTTGTTACCTGAGTATATTCCAAAATATGGAGAGGTATATTATATTTTTCACTAGTGCATTACCCATCACACTAATTATGTCTACATCCTCTATCTGCATCTTCTATTCCCCCTCCCACATGCCATCCACATAAGAATGTTCCCCCTTATTCACATATGGTTCCCACTCCACCTATGGTTCCTTCTTCACCTGTGGCTCCCATGCCACCTACATCTTCTCCCCCACATGCGGTTCCCTCTCCACTAGTGGTTCCATCTTTCTATCCCATAACTACCATTCCTATTCCAACATATATTCCCATTCTTGAGTATTTTATGCATGAGGTCCATAATGAGCATGATCCTTCAGCTATACCTACATTTTATGTAGAGCAGATTCGACGAGAGGTATTTTCAAAAATTTACTTGAGGACCAATGAGACTCTCACTATAGTTAGAGTCCAACTTCATAGATGTTAGGATCTAAGAGCACAATTGATTACCTTGTATAAGCAACTAAACACAAAATTTAAACCAAAAGTAATAAGTAACTAGAAACCAAAAATAGCACAGAATTTGAGAGACAATACAATCTTATATTAACACTCATCCAGAAGGAAATACGATGAAGAAATCACACTCTTCCCACACCTCTTGGGTGTACCAATTTTCTTCCCTCAAGAGTTCTCTCTCACACAACCAATTACAACCACAACTCAAACATAGAGTTGTACCCTCCACTAGTCAGTAACAATATTGCCAGTCCAACAAGTACTCAACATACTCCAAGTAGATCTCCCTGATATTGCAACAACCTACAAATCAAATGATCTTACTTACCATGTAGATCTCCCCTGATCTTACAACAACCTGTAGATCAACCTGGTCTTGCACACCTGCAAACCTAGATCTTACAATTGGAAGGATCTCTTCCTTGTCCTTGATTACAATACAGCCCCATGGGTCTCTTAAATCGATCCCATGCAAACAATAATTAGACTTTCCAATTAAAATAATTAAAAACATAGCTCAAGACTAAAATTAGTCTTTACATGTAAGCTAATCGTTCAACAAACTAATTGTTCATGTAACTAACAGTTCTGGAATGCACAAGCGACTGACGTCGGTCCCTGTCTGTCTGGAGATGACTGACATCGGTTGATTCCTAACCGATGTTGGCAACTTTGTAACTAGATATGACCAACGTTAGTTGATCATGCTGACGTCAGTTGCTTTAGCACTCAGCAACCTCCTCCAATTTGCATTAGTGAAGCTTTTAGCTCCACAACTTAACAATCTCCCACTTGGAGATAAATAGCTACACCTATACTTGTACTTGTATATCATCTAATTTTGTTTCCTAGCTTATATCCCTCTTCAAGTTCAATCTTGAAGACCAACCACCACACATCCTATGGTGCTACTCTTGTCATCCAAGTAACCTACCATATCCGAATCTACATACCCATGTAGAGAAGTGCTTGACCTTGCATAGCATGTATACCTACTACTGGTCCCTCTCAGATACCTGAAAATCCATTGAACTGCTTTCCAGTGCTTCTTTCCTAGATTGGCCACAAACTTGCTGACAACACCCACTACTTAGGCAATATTAGGTCTAGTACACATGTACTCAACCTCATCATGTGATTTGGGACACTGTTATGTGAATCGTCCATCCATAAGTGTGCTAACTGGTTCTACATCCTGCATATTGAACCTCTCCACTACCTTATTCACACAATCATCTTGAGACAACATCACCCTGTGATCTTCCCTATCTCTAGGAATAATCATGCCAAAGAATTTTGCTACTCCCAAATCCTTCATGGCACACCACTGAACTAACTTTACCTTTAGATCAGTAACTCCCTACATGTGTGACCCTGCAACAAGCATATACACTACATACAAAAACAGGATAATGTAGCTAATATTATCCAACCTGGTAAAGGAAACATAATGGTTACAATGACATTTACCAAAGCCATGCTTTGTCATACACCTATCAAACCTCCATTGTCCTACAGCCTGCTCAAGACCATATAACATGGCCTTCTATCTCGCGTGTCCATTCTCTCCTTTCTTTAACCTAGGAATCCATTCATCTTTCAATGCTTTCATTCTGGCTGGCAACTTTACCAAATCTCCTGTTTGGTTCTCATCCAAGGAATCAACTTCTTCATTCATGCCATGCTCCCACTATTTCCTAGATTCTACCTATTCTACTTTTTTTAAACTTCTTGGTTCTTGACCATCAGTGAGCAACAAGTAGAATAAAGAAGGCAAATAACAAACTTGAGGCTTAAATACCCTTTCAGTCCTCCTCATGGGCATTTGAGACTCCTTGATAGCTTGCTATCCACCTAAAATCTATTTTTTGGTCGACCCTAGTCTGCACCCGATCGATGTCGATTCCACCTGATCGCTAACGCCGGTTCCCTGATTGACGTCAGTGTCCACCTGGTCACTAATGTCAATTCCTTGACTGACATCGATCGCCACCTACCCGACACCACCGACTCTAGTCTACACATGATTGACGTCGATACCTACCTGTTCAACGTCGGTTCCACCTGACTGATGTCGATAACTATGTTTTCTTGTGAGTGATGAATTTTTACCCACGAGCTCACTTTGAATCATAAACTTGTCCAAACTGCCTTGCTTAGAATTATTCAACCACTTGAGCTGATCTCTATCCATCATCTCCTCCTTGAAAACCAAGGCTTTCCTATTCTTATCAAAAACATTAGATTTCCTCTTCTTGCAATAAACATGATCCTTTCTTGTAGCATACCACCGTGATCCTTCAATAGAAGCTCCCTTCTTTGTTGACCCAGTTTCAAGAAACCTCACTTTCTTCTGTTGCTTATATAAATCTTGATCTATGCTTTCCAGATCTAAATTCTTACCTTTTGACTCAAGAACATGCATCCCCTTCTTACTCATGTGACCAAGCCTACAGAGCCACATCTTCACATCTACATCTGAAGTAGATAAACCAGAAGGAGAATCAGTAATACAAGTAGATAGATAATGAGTACCTACTTTCTTACCTCTTGCTAAAACAAGTGCACCCTTGGAAACTTTCCAAGAATCTGTTGTGATAATTACTGTGCATCCCTCATCACCCAATTTTCTTACAGAAATCAAGTTCTGCTTTAGGACTAGGACATGCATGACCTCCTTCAACACCCATGTGTTGCTCGTCTGCAATTTCAGCTACACTTTCCCTTTGCCAACCATTTGACAAGGCTTACCATCCCCTAAATAAATCTCTCCAAAGTCTCCCTGGACATATTCATGAAAAAATTCTCTATTTGGGGTTGCATGGAAAGAGGCACCAGAATTTAAAACCCAAGATTCCACTTTATCCAAGGAACATACAAGAGCATCATGTGCAACAATATCTAAAACATCTACTTCTTCATTTCCTTCATGCTGATCTTTAACCAACCAACAATTTTTATTTACATGCCCTTGCTTTCCACAATTCTAGCAGATTATTTTGCCATACTTGGATTTGGATCTCCTACCTATCTTTGACCTTGATTTCCCTTGCTCGATCTTCTCTCTTTGCCTTCCCCTGCTTTCAACACTTAAGCATTCCCTGATGATTCACCTGTGCTTTTCCTACGAATTTCTTCATTCAAGATTACACTAACAACATCATCAACTTTCAAGATATTTGAAACAGACGCAGTATTACTAACTGCCATTACCAAACTATCCCAACTTTCAGGTAATGAGCATAAGATTAAGAGAGCCTTAATTTCATCATCAAAAGCTATATTGACTAAAACTAACTGATTTACTAATCCATGGAAATCACTAAGATGACTGTGTATAGATCCACCTTCCAACATTTGCAAATTAAATAATTGCTTCATAAGAAATACCTTATTCAAAGTTAAGGGTTTTTCATATAAATTTGCTAAATAATCCATTAACTCTACCGTTGTCTTAGCCTATGATAAGTTGGAAATCATAGACGATGCCAGGCTCAACCTTATAGATCCCAGAGCCTTTCGATCAAGATCATTTCATTCTTCATCTTTCATATCTGTGGGCTTGCATGCAACCCCACCCAATGGTAAGTATAGATCTTTCTGATACAGATAATCTTCTATCTGCATCCTCCATAATTGATAATTTTTTCCATTGAATTTCTCCATTCTTAGCTTACTTTCTTCTGCCATTGCTTTACTCCCACTCAATCAGAAACCCCTGAGAGTGACCTGTAATCAAACACTAACCTGCTCCGAACTAGGCTCTAATGAACTTGCAACATCACTCTAATACCAATTGTTAAGATCTAGGAGCACAATTGATTACCTTGTATAAGCAACTAAACATGGAATTTAAACCAGAAGTAATAAGTAATTAGAAACCAGAAACATCACAAAATTTGAGAGACAATACAATCTTGTATTAACACTCATCCAGAAGGAAATACAATGAAGAAATCACACTCTTCCCACACCTCTTGGGTGTACTAGTAATCTTCCCTCAAGATTTCTCTCTCACACAACCAATTACAACCATAACTCAAACACAGAGTTGTACCCTCCACCAATTAGTAACAATACTGCCAGTCTAACAAGTACTCAACATACTCCAAGTAGATCTCCCTGATCTCGCAACAACCTAAAAATAAAAAGATCTTACTTACCATGTAGATCTCCCCTGATCTTGCAACAACCTATAGATCAACTTGGTCTTCCACACCTGTAAACCTAGATCTTACAATTGGAAGGATCTCTTCCTTGTCCTTGATTACAATACAGCCCCATGGGTCTCTTAAATAGATCCCATGCAAACAATAATTAGACTTTCCAATTACAATAATTCGAAACACAGCTCAAGACTAAAATTAGTCTTTACATGCAAACTGATCATTCAACAAACTAATTGTTTGTGTAACTAACAGATTTGGAACGCACAGGTGACCGACGTCGGTCCCTGTCTGTCTGGAGATGACTGACATTGGCCGATTCCTGACTGATGTCGGCAGCTTTGTAACTAGATATGACCGACGTCGATTGATCATGCCAATGTCAGTTCCTTTAGCACTCAGCAACCTCCTCCAATTTGCATTAGTGAAGCTTTTAGCTCCACAATTTAACAATCTCCCACTTGGAGATAAATAGCTGCACCTATACTTGTACCTGTACATCATCTAATTTTGTTTCCTGGCTTATATTCCAACATATATTCCCATTCTTGAGTATTTTATGCATGAGGTCCATAATGAGCATGATCCTTTAGCTATACCTACATTTTATGTAGAGTAGATTCGACGAGAGGTATTTTCTCAAATTTACTTGAGGATCAATGAGACTCTCACTGTAGTTAGAGTCTAACTTCATAAAGACATATCAGATGTTATGGATAATATTTGTGGATAGATTTATTAGTATTTGTAAACATAGCATGGTGTTCCTTCACTTTCATCTTCATTATGATTATTGGATTGGATTTAGCATCCACTTTTATTTATATCTTATATCATTTGACTTTGTGTCAAATTTTGCTTCACTTGTCTATCTTACATGGATATTTATATTTCACATTATGTATTATATATGGTTTCATTTTTGGATTCTTTTACATGCTCAAGTTCAAGAGTTCATTTCTTTTTCATGGATGTCTTTGTCATTTTCTCATGATTTTTTACCTTATCTCATATAACAAATATAATTCTTATTGTGACTTTGTTATACAAATCTTGCTCCCCTTAGTAATACTTCTTTACCCTATGATTAGTTAGCAAACATGACATCTAATTATAATTATATCTGACTGATCCACTTTGGATTCCCATTTATTCCCTTATTTCCTTTCAAAAACTAAGCATACACATGGTTTAAGCTTGAGATAACATAGTGGTTCATAAGCAAGATTAAGTGTTTAGTCAATCATGTCTTTAGATACATAACTTCCTTCAAGCAAAGTCTAAATCTTGTTCATGTGTATCACTTTTAACTCTCATGTTGGTTATTCCAAATCTGTATGGAGAAGGAATCCTAAAAGCCATAAAATTTTAAAAACCAAATCATTTAACAAAAGGCAATGATATAAAAGGAAACATACCAAATTCAAAATTCAAATCACACTAAAAGACATGATCCATAACACATCTCCTTTTTCTAATCAAAGATCAAAGTCCATAGTTGGCCTCATAATAGAGTCGAGGTCCATTGGGGTGCAATAGGCTAGTAGAATGGAAAAGAAGAATAAAAAATATTTTAGTGCTACCTACTTTATCACACAAGTACCCAATCTTTACAGTAGACTGATGGCTTTATAAGAGGTCCCAAGAAATAGGGAACATGTTGTGGGGAGGTAGGTCTATTTTAATTTTCTTATTCATACAACCAATGAGTTGATCTTAGTATCTCACCTATTTGTAAATAAATCTTTGTGCTTATTATGAATAGGTATCCTTTGTATTTTTATAAATTACTAGCCACTTAGTGTCTTTTTTGTGTACTTAGTGTGCTTCATGTTTCCTAAGGTCTTCTCATATATGCCTACATTTTGCTTTTTACATTCCCTCTTTCATTTACAACATTCCTAATATTTCTCTTTGAAAAATATAATTCTGTTAACTAATCATCCCCCCTAGAAATTCCATTTTTGAGTTGTATTGTAAGACCATGGATAGGAATAGGTGTTCCTCACAAATTGCCATATTACAAATATTCCTTTTAAAATAATTCCCATGGTTGTATTCACCTCATTAGTGTCCCATTTGTGAATTTTAGTGTAAGACCATAGATAGGACCAGGCCTTCCTCACAAAATATTTCAATACCCAAGTTAGAATGAAATTATATCTGTCAAATTTGAGATAAGTAGTGATTGATTATGAGTTACACATCATTGACATGTTTCCTATCTTGATATAGTATGTTTTATGTTTCATTGATCTTTCACTTTTATCTTCTTATTTTCTAGTTACATGTAAGTTTACAACCATTTTCTTTAATTTTTCATACTTTCCAGCTTGAATTAGTGTGATAAATCTAATTTTCCAATTTTGTTTCTCTTTTATACTTCCCAACATGATTTAGTATGATTACTTGACTTAATTTTTTTGCTTTTATATCATATATCTTTTTAATGCCCTCTATTTTATTACATTATTTTCATACTTTCCAATGTGATATAGTGTGATTTTACCTATTTTAACTTGGGAAAAATATTTTACATGGTTTAAAAACATTTTATTATTTATTTTTACCATCTTTGGTTTATTATATTTAGTCATATTTTGTTATTACACATTTCCCATCGAGATATAGTGTCTACTACATTTATTTTTGATTACTTATATTTTCCAAGTCATTTTTACCTTTTTATTTTTAACCATGAATGTGTATCACATAATAATAGAAAATGAAATACTCAACATGTATTTCCCATAGCATATACAACAAAATCTAAATAAATTTGCTAGAAAGAATATATATATGCATCAACATCCTCAACCATGTACAAATCATGAGATCAAATCCAACTGTCAAATTATATATATATAGTAGCATGGCTAGGCCATAGGATAAAAGTATGGAACCCATCCTTATAGTTATATCTATTTTATATTTTATACTTTGTATTATATAAAACATATGTATATATATATATATACATATGTTTTATATAATACAAAGTATAAAATATAAAATAGATATAACTATAAGGATGGGTTCCATACTTTTATCTTGTGGCCTAGTCATGCTACCCATAGATGCCTAGGACTGTCCCCTCTAAATGGTATGTTGTAACAAGGTAGTTTGGATCTCAAACCTACTACCTGTCCCTATATATATATATATCATGTGTTTTATATAATACAAAGTATAAAATATAAAATAGATATAATTATAAGGATGGGTTCCATACTTTTATCCTGTGGCCTAGTCATGCTACCCATAGATGCCTAGGACTGTCCCCTCTAAATGGTATGTTGTAACAAGGTAGTTTGGATCTCAAACCTACTACCTATCCCTATTTATTGGCCACCTAGGTCTATACCTATTTTATATAGACAATGGTATCCATGTGCACCATTTTCTCCTAAGTCAAGGCCTACCAGGTTTATGCCTCTCCATCTCCCACCCCTACTAGTGGTTTTAATCCATCTCCACACATTTTAAACTACCTCATATCCTCCCCAAATAGTATAAACTAATCCACTTGGGTTGAGGTAGATGGAACCATATGATCACCCAATATAGTGGGATTGTATGGAGCCAGCACCCCATCCAAAATGTCCTAGTGCACAATCATAACCAAGGATCCCCATTTGATCTCTTATGTCATAGGATCTACAAAACCCAAACTAGATAGATATCATATCACATATATATCTCAAACCATCTATCTATATACTATACTAAAATACAACTAGTGTCCTATATTAAAGCTTAAATTAAAATTACAATAATTCTCACTAGTATCAGTGTCACAATCATCATCTCCCCATTTACTCACCCATCAAGCACGATCTCTCCATCCACTTGTCCACTAAGTGCCTCCTTTGTAGGTAACCTCTACACTAGTGCAAACCGAGGAGTCACCACTCTATATCTTAAACCATATATCTATATACTACACTAGAATACAACTAGTGTCCTATATTAAAGCTTAAATCAAAATTATAATAATTCTCACTAGTCTCGATGTCACAATCATCATCTCCCTATCTGCTCACCCACTAATCATGGTATCTTCATACACTTATCTACTAAGTGCCTCCTTTTTAGGTCATGTTTACACTAGTGCAAATCTAGGAGTCACCACTTGATAACGTTGTGATCCTATCATAAGAGGTGTCTCTATGACCAACTATGTCTTAGAGTGGTTATTGGGTCCTCTTACACTATATCCCTCACATGTGCCTACTCTTTCTAGTATTACTTCTATCTATGGTGTGGATGAGGTGGTCACTATTATTGCTACTATTGTAGTGCCTACTACAGTGCTTATTATGGGCTTTCATCTACATTCATGTCATCCCCTCCCCTATCGCATGTTGTTATGCTCAATTATTCCATGGTATAGAACATTGTGGCCTAACAATGGGTATATTAAGTGTTACTCCTCCTCTTCCTCTCCCCCTTGACTCTATAACATGTCCTACCCAATAAGTAGATATTACTAGAGGAGTCATTGGGTATGGGAGTGTGAACTACCGTTACAAATGTGCCACCAAATTCAGCTCTACCCATGAGGTGTAGTGGCTTTTGATCTACACCCATGCCAACCATATAACAATGGTTTATAAACTAGGCCATACATTAGTTATGTGCATGTAGGGCTGCCACATGATCTCCCCTCATGCGATAGTCTACAATGTTGGCATATAGGGCATGGCCCAAGTTACATCATCATGTCTCCATCTCATGACCTGAGGTAACTATTGATGTGGGTTTTATACATGCCTTAGACAGTTTTAAATGTGGTATCCTCTAACATTTTGGTATCTTTTTAGGACTAGGTTCCACTTTAGGGCACATGTTCTAGGTATGTGGTTAAAATAATTAGTTGGTAGAATAGCAGGTTGAGTTTTTGGGTTGTTAAACCATGTTTTATGGATGAATGTGTAGATTCAAATAAAAAGGTAACTCAATAGGTGAATTGGATGGGTGGAGAACTATTATATGGTGGGTATATCTCAAATAAACTCAAAAAGGAACGAAAGGTAAGGTATAAAATAAGGTTTTGTATCTTTAAAAAAGTAATTTATAATGTTGTTTCTTTGGTGGACAAGTATCTCCAAAACTAGTGTTTGTTTTTTATAGCTTTTGTAGACTCATAAACAAACATGGTTAGTAGTCTGGGATAATATATATAGGATTCTTACTGGCCTTAGCTAAAGGTTTCTCTTCTTAGGATTATTTTTGCACACCCTTGTATAAGAGGTTATAGTTTGAACTAATAAGCTATCTAAGGTAGTTTTGGCTCAAACCTAAAAGACTATATCAAAGAAGATACCTCTACACACCTTGGATTATCAATTCAACTTGTAGTAACTATCTATATCAATGAAATCTATCAATCCTCAATAGTTATTACACATCTAAGACTAATACTCATTAATAAATAATCAAATTTATCCATAGCATTGGCACACATCAGAATTATTGAATCAATACAGACAAAAAAAACTTCAAATTTATTAAAATATAGAGGGAAAAAAGAAAGAACATATTTTCACGATAATTAATTTCTTGATTTCTTCCTGTATATTCATCCAAAAATTTGACCCCTTTGAAAAGAGGGTTCTACATGTATATAAAAAACTTGGGGAAGAGATCACCTCATCCTCCAAGTTCAGGGCACTTTGATTACATATTAATAGACTATATTATAAGTCTTAGTTACATCCTCATGACTTATAGATATTTTAGACATGCAATGTGTGCATATTAATAAAAATGATTCACTTAATTACAATATAAATGCAACTAGGACCTTAATATTCTTTTATAACTACTATATGAAAAATTGTACAAACAGAGCCTTCAAACTAAATCAGTGATGCACTCATTGATTGAGCTAGAGTTACCATCAAAGTTAAAGTGTGAGGTGGCATTGATGTAGTTGTTATTACTAGAACTATAGGTGGAGTTTGTGGAGTAGAATTGGTAGGTGGTATTTGCATTACTTTCTTCTTGGCATATAAAACTTGATAATATTAATATGCCTTAACATGCTATGCATTGATTAAGTTCATGTCCAAAAGATGTGGCCTAGTCACCTTGCATGTTTGTTCCATTAGTCTAGTATGTTCTATCTTAGTGGCTTTAAAGCCAACTCAAAAGACTTCTAACTCTATTGAGTTTTTCTTGGTTGTGTTCAATCTAGCTTCAATGTCCTCTAAAATTAGTTCTTGTAGACTCTGTTTGAAGCCATAAGAGGATTGTTGAATCATCTGATCAAATGTAGCTTGAGCTACCAGCTTATTTAAATTATCCTAGATTATTTTCAATTCAAGCTTCCTCAAAATTTTCTCGACCTACTTCTTTTATTCATCCATTTTATTTACTAAAGCTTTAGAGGATGACCCAATCTTGGGCCTCTTGTGTTTTTATTAAAGCTAGATTCAATGCATTTGATGCCTCTAAAGGGGTCATCAGGTCCAAGTTGATAAATGCCTTATTGGGGATGTAAAATACTAATAAATTTAGCTTATTATCATCTTATCTAAGAAGATTAAACAATTTGGTTATGGAATTTACATGGGGAGCCAAATTGATTCTCAAAGAATGAATTGAATCTAAAATTTCATAGAGTTTAAGTGCTACATTCTGCACATCTTGTTCAATACCTTGGGGAAATCAAATTACCTATTTTTTCTCTTTGATATTTTTTACTCCTCTTCAACCTCTTGTATATCCATCTCCTTTCCCTCATGTATAGCCAAGATTTCATTAGTATAGGTCTCCATGTACGACTTAAGGTCCTCAATATATGGGGATTAACCCTTCTTCCTATTTTGTCTCTTTAAAAGGGAATAAACCTCTTTCCTTTCCTCCATGATCAAACTTTTGCCAGATCTATCCTTAATCTTCCTCTTTCTGACCTATTGAATTAATGTTTTAGCCTTGTCAAATAATGAGCTCGCCATTGGAAATTCAGTGATCTTTAGATTGGGTCTCTTAGAGGCTGAAGCTCCTAACTCCTTAGCCCAATCTAAAATAGTGATCTTTGAAGGATATGATGGCTAAGCTTCCACTTACATATGCTCTTCAAGCTTAGGCTCAATTTCATAGGAAGTTTTGGGCATTGATGGCCAAATTATTTTTGACTAGTCTATGTTTCTAAAATGTGGCATTGGATGTACAACATAGATTGGTTTCTTTCTTGGGGCCCTCTTGGTTGTCACTACTATGGTTGTGGATTCTAGTGCTAAAGAAGGTAGAGGTGAACCCAATTGGGTAGAGGAAATAAAAATTAGAGTGATAAGTTGGATGATGGCTAGAATGGATAAAGTTATGGTTGAACTTTTGGATGAATATACAAGTAGAAATCAAGAAATTAATTGTCATGCAACTATGTTTGTTATTTATTCTTCCCTCTTTGTGTTAATGAATTTTAAGTTTCTTTGTCTGTAGTGATTCAATCATTTTGATGTGTGCTAATGCTATAAATGAATCTAATTATTTTATTAATAAGTATTAATCTTAGATGTGCAATAGCTATTAAGGATTGATAGATTCCATTGATTTAGATAGTTACTACAATTTGAATTGATAATCTAAGGTGTGTAGAGGTATCTCCTTTGATATATTCTTTTATATGTGAGCCACAAATACCCTAGATAACTTCTTTGTCAAAATTGTAACCTCTTATACAAGGATGTGCAATAATATCCCTAAAAAGAGTAACCTTCAACTGAGACCATTAAGCATATTATATCTATTATCCCAGGCTACTAACCATGTTTGTTTATGAGTATGTAAAAGATACAAATAATAAACATTGGTTATGGAGATACTTGTCCACCAAATAAACAGCCTTAAAATTTACTTTTTCAAAGACATAGAACCTTCTTGTATACCTTACCCTTCATTTTTGAGTTTATTTGAGATATTCCCACCATATAATAGTTCTCCACCCATCCAAATTTCCTAGTGATTTACCTTTTTATTATAATCCATGTATCCATCCACAAAACTTGGTTTAACAACCCATAAGCTCAACTTGTTATTTCACCACTTAGTTGTTTTAACCACATACCTAAAACTTGTGATCCAGAGTGGAAACTAGTTTCATAGAGATCCTAAAATGTTAGAGGCTACCTCATCTAAAACTCTCTAACATATGCATAAAACCAACATCAATAGTAACCTATCATCGACCACATGGGGCAACCCAACTAGATGATACATGGGGAACCTCTCATATATCTAGACACTAAGTAAAATAATAGGGTCCATGATGTTATACCCTCTAGACAACATCCCATATATATCATTCATGCTTTGGACCCATATGACAACCCCAAAATCATAGAGTGTTCCCTAATCCAATATAGACTAACATAAAGTTATTGTGTATAGTGGTACCTTGCCATCTAACTTATGACACAACACTCATGTTATCACAAGTCCTATCACAATCTTCTAGATATCTAAAATGTTATAGACATAAAACAAACTCACCCTCAATTTAGATTAAATCTTATTTGAGCACATCATGTCCACTGAGTTTGTGCTTACCTCTCATCAAGATCATCTAGTATGTCAGTGATTACAGGTGTCCCTCTTATTAGTAGTCCCAGTAATGCATGGGCATCCTATAGTGTGATACCCACCTTAATGGTATCCCCATCCAACACCCATTGAAAATTTTTAGTTAACCATTCCCATACTCTAAGAAACATGATAATGATATCAATACTAAGTAGGATCCACCTCATCTCCATAATGCCTTTGAATCCTAGTGTGATCAGTCATGCTCTATCCATGTCAATCAATCGATCTAATAGATCTAGAATCCATGATGCATCTATTAGTCACCAATACCTCTGACATCTATAAAAAATATCAAACAAAAAATAATTTATCAGATCTCTATGTCATAAATAATCAAAAGTGATTCTTAAAAATTCACAAATTAACTACTTAAATTAGTTGGTTTGATTTAGTTTCTCATGTTCCTAATTTTCCTATAAAATCAGCCTATTTAATACTAAATTATCCATATATATTATTTATGATACTAAATTAACCATTTTTATTTCCAACAAGATCAACTTATTCAATACTAAATTGGTCATCTTCTTGCTTTAGCATACTCAATCATCCCTATCATACATAGTCAACCTCATTTTTTAGACTATATCAGCCCTATCCAACAAACTAAGTGATCCCTCTAGTATGTGATTAGACTTATCCTTTTTACCAACTAAATTAGCCTACTACTATGTGGTCATCCACCCATTAGATTACTAAATTAGCCCATTATTATGCATTTGACCTTATCTTTGTAGCTCACCTTATAGACTAAGTCGACCATGTCAACTCTATTCTTCCATAACGATGACTTTTAAACCATTTACCATAAATGCCTTAGGCATTTATTGGTATGACTTCTTCCTACCCATTACCTTATTCTACCCCTAGTTTACCTAAAAATTTCATAGGATTCATTTTGGTGCTTATATTTTTGCCTACCACTCAATTTTATATATTTAGCTTAATTTCAAATAAAATTATTCAAAAATTTGAAATTCACAATTGCTTACCTTTGTTTCACTCATTGTGGCTACTATGCATCATCCCCATCACAGTTGTCATCTCCTCACCATGATGACTCTCTGATCTCAACCTAGATTTCTTAGAGCTCTATTTTCTTAGAATAGTAAAAATAACAAATAATTTTTTCACCCTATTTATATTTACGATTCAAAATTATTTACCTTTCAAATATTTACTGCTAGATTCTATATTTTGATCATATCTTTGTTTTTACTAGCTCTTTTTATAAACCATAAAATATTCTAGAATCTTAACATAGTAGAGAATATTTTCACCTATTAAATGTATATGTTGCAAAAATTTTGATTTTTTGCTAATTTATATAGGTTCACCTAATGTTCCCTCCATTGGACACCTTCACATTTCTTTCATCTCCTTCTTTATCTACAACACTAAGGTTAGTAAAGGTATGTGTTTATTTTCAATTATATCCTTTAATTTATCTTATTTGTTCATAACTACATTTTTTAGCTTCAGCATTGTGTCTTACTATGTTCTTTTCTTGAAGCACCATCCCCTATTGCATATGAGTGACATGTGATGAGCTTCGAGTAGTGAATATGTATACACATAATATTTTCAACAATTTATCAATTATTGATGCTTTCTCTCTTTTAGGAACTCATTGAGTCTTAATCTCTCTGAGTGCATACCTTAAGGGGTGTACCATGGAAGGGATGGGTAGACCATTGGTCCTTCACATCATTTTTTTCCCTTCGTTACTACTTTCTATCTACACAACCATATCCTAAACACACTTCCCTAAGTTTTGTCTCCTCTTTTTCATCCTCTTATAGTCATTTTCTACCTTTATTAGCCATTCACTAGCGTAAACTCCTTTTTGATGGTTTAAAATATATTGTCAACCCTAAAGACCCTATACTCTAATTAAAAAAATCATTTAGGGTCTAGGTCAACCCTTGGCCAACCTAAATGAAGACCTAATTTATTTAATTCAATAATAATACATAGTCAATTAGGCTAACCCTATAAGCTAAACTTTTGGAAAGGCTTAGGGTTAGATTCATCTATATATACACATCTATTTCATCATATATTAGGAAGAAGAGAAGAAGAGTATTATATTGTGCATATGTTTATCTACCATTTTAATTAAGGAGTATAGCCTAGGCTTTTAATACTTTTTTTGGAGATACAAATCTTGTCTTGCAGAGAAGTCTTTTGGATGCATAGATAGGTTATGTAGCCTAGAGTTGATTTATCCTTCTCATCCTTATATACCATAAAAAACTATTATAAAACACCTTGGCTAAGGGAGATATTGGGTCTCGATGAGTTTATCTTCAAAGGTAAATATTCCTAAATTTGTTCCTCCTTTGTAAGAGTAGATAGATTTGCATCTGTACTTCTATCCCACATATTAGTATTTTATATACATTGACATGAGTATATATATTCTATACATGTTTAATTTTATGTTTATTACCCCCACTTTGTGCCACAAGATTTGGTGAGCACTATATTAGATTTTACTTTCCTTGTATTTACTTTGTGAAAATGAAAACACAGGACCTAGTTAGGGTTATTGCATAATTTTCCTTGACTAGAAGCTTTGGAACCCTCCTTAGTGATATTATTTTGATAAGAGATACTTAGTTAGGTATAGTAAATATGTCTTGGTCATGACCCTGAATATATAATATATCAATAATTGGAAGTTTAAGTAGGATTTATCTTCTCTAAGTTACGATTGATTTATAGATCAATTGCATTTCCCTTTGCATACAGTATCTATTATAAGACCTCATCCCCCATATATTAGTAATCCTCCTTTAGCTTGAAATGACATTAATTCAAATCAAAACCCAAGAGTTATCATTTTAGGCCCTCATTCCCCTTATTTTAATTATATTAATCCTTCTCTAACTTGAGGTTGTGCAATCATAAATCGACATTCCAAGGTTATGATACAAGGTCCCATGCCTTTTTCTTCTAACAATCCCATTAAAGTCCCTTTGCCTCCAAAATCCAAGATGATTTGTTCTTATAATGACAAGTCATATGATATTGTGGAATAATTATAAAAGACATTGATGTAGTCATATAAAATGCAAAAATTGGTAGCTTGATCATGGTTAATGACACAAAGTCCTTAGGTCCCTCTTTCTTGCTCTCTAAACCCTCTCAAGCTTGTTTTTACAGATTCTTAGTCATCTATGGCCATCGAGACTTGACCCCAGCTAAGCCAAGACCCTCTATTCATGACCAATCCATCCCCTCAAGTCCCCTCTACTCAAGACAATAATGCCAAAGTTAAACTATAGCATTGGACCCTAGGGTGTCCCTTTTTTAGCACTCCTATCTAATTGAAATTTGAGCCCAAATTACCATTTTTCCCTGATTGCTCTTGTTTATTATGTTGGCCTAGTCTAGTTTCATCTAACCCATGACCAATGATATTAATATAAAATCCCATTCAAAGATAATTTGGAAAGGCTTATCAAATATCACTAAAGCAAACAAGAATACAAGCAATACCACTCAATAAATTTTCCCTATTCTCTGCATACAACGAGACTATACACTTTCAAGCCAATTCAAGTCCTTACACTAGCCCCTAGTCATCTCGAGCATACCTAGTTTTAGCATTTCTTACATTTCATTCAATATTGCACCAAGCACTCTTAAAGGGAGAACTACATATGGCTTTATCCCTCTTCGAAGTATTGGTATGTTGGCAACGTGCCCACACATGGTGTGTGAAGCATGTCCAGTGTATCTTACACACACTAACCCCTTTTCCCCATTTGCCAAAGTTTTTTTCAATTACATAGAAGATAAAAATACACAAATAATTAACTCTATAGGTATATTTATTGATAATGAGGACTTAAAAATTGGGACATAGGCTCACACTGAGTCAAATAAAACCTAGAAAGCTTAAATCCAGAGGATAATAGCGCTAGAAAAGGATTATAATGCTAAATCCCAAGGTTTCTAATTTTGGTGCTCCTATCCAGTAAAAAAATAAAGTCCAAGATCCTATTTATGATAGTGTCTCAGTCCTGCACATAAATTTCTAGACCCTGTCTCAGTTGAAATAGTCTAGAATAAGTTAAGTTTAATTTTCTCTCTCTCACTGCTATTTTTAGAAAAGGTCTAATTACAATTTAATTTCAAAAATTAGTAGCTTAAATTAGGAATATTATTTACTAATTTTTCCTACTCAGACCTATTTATTTAATAGGAATAAAACTTCATTATTCCTAAAAATAACAAATCATTTTGTGAACCCAACCTACTTTGAATTTCGCATAAAACCCTAGGGTAAATTCCTAGTTAATTTTTCCCATTAATTTATAAATTTTTTATTGAATATTAAAATCAAAAATTCCTCTCACATTTTAAAATTTTGTAGTAAATTTTAAAATAAATTTATTTCAAACTCTAGTTGCATACACTAGGTCCCAGTAATTTTCCAGCATTAATCCAATAATTTCTTAATTTTTTGCTTGCACATATAAATCAAAAATTTATCTCAAATTTTAAAATTTTTTAGTAAATTTTAAAATAAATTTATTTCAAACCCTAGTTGCATCAACTAGTTACCAATACTTTTCCAATAATTTTCTAATCATTTTCTAAATTTTTATTTACATATTAAAATCAAAAAACCACTTCAAATTTCAAAAATTCATAGTAATTTCAAAAAAAAATTAAAACCCTAGTTGCATCTACTAGGTTCCATTAAATCAAACACTTTACCATAAATTTTTGAATTTTTTTTGAATAATTAACTCAAAAATTCAATTTCAATTTCAAAAGTTCATAGTATTTTGTAAAAATATTTTTGAAAAATCCCTATTTGCATGTACTAGCTCCTATTTTTCTTCTTGAGGTATCATCTTACATGTTTGGAAGCTCAGTATCCTTTTTGCGTAAATTCTAATTCACTATTTTTAAGACCCTACATTTATTATATTCATTACTTTCCCTTTCTAGCACATTTCCTATGAAAACTTATTGTAAAACATTCAAACACATTTCAAATTATTTTCCTACTTTAATAATGGCTCAATATACCAATTTTGATGAAACTAATAAATGAGAACTTCAAGAACTCTTAACCAAACATCTAGATATGAAATATGACATGTTATAATTTTACAAGAGGAACAACAAAAAGTGAACAATGGTCAATCTTCTCAAACTACAGAGCCACCAATTGTAAATGACACTACGAGGGTAATTATGTCTCAATAACCCCCTATAATATCCCAACCTACCTCTATACCACCAGTTAAAGCTCGTACATCCTTATCTCCTGATGTGGTAGCCGTTGTGTAAGAGATAAGATCTCTCTAATCCAAAGTGCTCCATCTTGAGCAAGGTGCTCCTAGACCTACATAGGCTTTGGATTCTTTTGCTTTACTGCATACACCATTGGCACGTCACATTGCCTCTACACCCTTACCACAAGGTTTTGTTCAATCTAAGCTCACTCTATATGATAGCAAGGGTGATCCAATAACACATTTGAGATATTTTCACATAGCATTCCTAGATTATGTCCCAAATGATTGGCTACTTACCAAGCTATTTCCATAGAGTCTAAAATATTGTGCTTTACAATGGTTTTATCATCTACCAAATCAGTTGGTCAATGCGTTCAATCCTTTAGCTAACTTGTTCCTTACACACTTTAGTATCAACATTAGTGATAAGGTTTCATATGCTCAAATTTCTCAACAAAAACAATGACCAAATGAGCATCTCACAGACTATGTTCTTCAATATAAGACCATATTGGATAAGATGACTAGCCCCATGGTAGATTAAGAGTTACAAAACATTTTCAAACAAAGTCTTTTACCATCACTTCATGAATCAATCATGTTTGAAATATTCTCTTCCTTCAATGAATTATGTCACACATTAAAGGAAAGAGAAGTCAAACTAATTTCAATGGGCAAACTAAAGTACACTAATACATCAAACACAACTAATAAGAGTAACAAAGAAATCCCATATAAGGTCAAGTTTAATGATACTAAAGGGTAAAATTAACCTATAATTAATGTAGCTTCAAAGCCTCCTCAATGAATAGTTTTGGCAGTACCCCTTAACATATGTTTTCACATCTTCCAGTTCCTCGAGTCAGGGTTTTACAGTAGATTTTACATTATAATATCGTATCTCTCCCTTTTATTTAAAAGGTTGATTTAATAAAGCCTCTTCCAAAGGGATATGATCAGCAGGTATTTTGTGACTACCATAGTGCACCAGGCCATATGATAAATAGATGTATTAGTTTAAAGCACAAGATACAAGACCTAATAGATTCAAACACTATTGATTTTGGCACTTCAATTGAGCCTCCACCGATAAAGAAAACATAGGGTAAAGCATTTAAAATATTCTTAGATCCATTTTCACAACATTTAAAATACGATATAGGGGATACATCAAGGGTTCATCATGCTTATCATGCACGTCCACCACTAGATACATACAGGGCACCTTCAGTTGAGTTACATCCTTTAAGAAACATGGTCAATGTATACAATTCTAGAGTTCCAACTAGACCTTCTATCTCCTTCTCAAAATAGGAGACTATTGAGGATGATTCAAATTATCATGTACTCTTTATCAAAGCTCACATTCATAATCAACCTATTCATGGTGTGTTTATTAATAATGGTTCTAGACTTAACATGTACACCCTGACACTACTATAGCATTTGGGTTATTCAGAGTAAGATATCACTTCAACAAAAATAGTTATCAGTGGTTTCAGTGGGTATATATAGAGTTCATTGGGTGAGATAGTACTTCCACTATAGGTTGGTCCTACACATGTGGCCACACTATTTACAATAATTCCTAGCATAGGAGTTTTTGATATGTTACTTGGTCGACCATGGATTCAAATATTTAGAGTAGTACCTTATACAGCTCATAGATACATGAACTTCATTCACACTAATTAGGTTGTTATAGTTGGCAGAGTTCCATATGAGTTGCCACTCCCTACTTTAGAGCCATCTACCCATTTGTAGTCACTAGTTTTAGTTTCACCACCAGTTTTAGTTTTGCCACTAGTTTCAACTTCTCCTCAGTTTTAGTTCCTATTCCACTTTAGATTTAGACATAGTTGAGGCATTCATAGCTAGTACTGAGGGTTCATACACCTCCAAAGTTTTAGGATTCAAGACAGTTTCTAGCTATAATATTCACACCCATATTAGTTTCATTGGGATCTCATGCATCTACACATAGAGCACATGTTCAAATAGTTTCTCCTACTTCTAGGTGGGTCCCTAAGATCCCTACAATTGCATCCAATTTTTAGAGTTATAGAGAGACCCCACAGTCAGTTTCTACTTCAGAGATTTTAGAATATTTATAGCATATATTGGTTTTAGAGCCATAGCCCCAACATTTCCATCATGCTTTATGATCATGCATGATTCCACTCCTTGATACAAAACATGATGATAGGGAGTCTTACATGGGACTTATCAATTAGTATCATATTTTTCTAGCTTTGCTTGTATATAATATCTTTTGCTTGATTGTACATAGTTCAATTATTTCAAAAATACAAAAATAATATAACATTTCAAAATCCAAAAACATTCAAAAATGTCAAAACACCAAAAAAATTTAATTGTATGCATCATCCATGTTTTACATTATTAATATCTTCCTAAGACTTATATTTGATGTTTCATGCTATTGTATGTCAATTTATCTACATTACCATGCTTTACTTGATTTTTTTTAGTGTGTGTAGTGACATCCAGCTACTTGATTGCTTCACTCTACCCATTGAGGTGACATCCTACTTCTACATTTGAGACACACTTCAATATACATACCCATTAGAGGCATCTTCTACATGACTATACCATCCAGGTTATGTCATTATTATACTACACACTCCAAGTTATCATGCTAATGTACATTACTTACTAGATCATACAAATTATTATATCAATATTTCACTAGTATTTAGCACATGTGTATCTCTTAGCATATACCTAGTATTGTACTAACATGTCTTGCATACTTTCATTCTTGCTTTGATTAGTTAGATGTGCTTGTATTTTCTAGTTATTACATGCTTTCTTTCCTTGCTTAGTGTAGCTAGATGTGATTATATTTCTTAATTCTTATCTGTCTCCTATATGTGCTTTTAGACATTTGCCAATGTCCTTTGCTTCTATGTCGTGTGTGTAACTTAGGACATTTTTCAATGTCCTTTGATTTTATTTAAGTGTGTGCCTTTAGAAATTTATGAATGTCCTTTTCCTATACTCCTCTATGTGATTATGGCTTTCATTCCAACTTTCTTGTTCCAACTGTATATGTATGTGGCATTCAAACATGCCTTGTATGCTTATTTTTTAGTTTGAGTGACATGTGTCCATGTCCCTTGTGTGTGTGGCCCCTTGGCCACCCTTGTATGTTTTTTTATTCTTGATTTGAGTGCTTGTTTTCTTGATTTTGTCTTTGATTATTGTAATGATATGGTCCTTATCATGCATTTTCCTATTCTCTTAGATGCCATGATGGACATCATGTTCCATCCCTCCAACTAATAACTAACAAACTAACAACTAACACTTTTAGTTCTAGCTCAGTACATTACACATGTTATTACATTATTACATCTATCTAGGTATACCCTTATTGATCTAACAATCTCTCAAATCAAACCATGTTACATCTTGAGATATCTTATTCATTATCATTGATATCTCATGTATATTTCTAGCTTAACACACTTGCAGGGCTTCTTATTTTGAGGGCAGTCATTGTAGGGTACCTATTCCTACCCTCAAAAGAGGAGGCAAAAAAAGGGGGTTTTATATAGAGATCAAATCTCCTATCAAAAAATCCAAGTTTAGAACAACCAGAATAGCAACCAGTCATCAAACCACTCAGAACAGACCAAGCAGATAGTCAAGATTTTAGAATAGTGATTAGTTTCATCCCAAAACAACAACATCATGGCTAGACTATAGTGTTGGATACCAGGGTGTGTATTTTTGGTGCTCTTGTCCAAATATTAGAAAAACCAAGTTTTTAAGAAGTAGGTAGATAGGTAGGTTCAATTATAGTTTTGTATAATTAGACCAATTCAGATCAATAGTTTTTAGTATAGTTTTCTAAGATAATCCAGACATAGGGGGCATCATGCATAGCATGATTGGTTCTCACTTTTAGTTTTAGATATGGTAGTTGTTATAACTTCCATATCATAATCCATGTTTTAGACACCAATGATTAGGAGTAGATTGCATAGCACTTTTGCTTCTTTTCTTTTAGTTTTCAGTAGTACCTAGTCATTCTCAATAATTGCATGCCTTATTCGATATGTAGGTGGTTGGCATCATTTTAGAGTGGCTTTCATACAAGCCTAACCTCCAAATTCCTAAGTACCCAAGTTCTCGAGTGGCTTCCACATAAGCCAATTTTTTATTTTTTGGAGTGGCTTTCATATAAGCCTAATCTCCATCTTTTTCTGAGTTGGCCAACATTGGCCTAGTTTCTAGCACACATTCAGCTATCCATGCCACATTTTTAGATTTATAGAACATTAAGGGGCTTCATGAGCCATCTCATATGACATACTTCTTCATACCATTATCAATTATTAGCTTCACTTCATGGGGTAATGATGGAGCCAAAGGGGCAGCCTTTGTATTCTTAAGCCACCTATTCAAAGAGATTGGACACATAATACAAATATCGATTAGCACATGCATGATCATATAGCTTCACTTAATGGGTAATGATAGATCCAAAGGGCTAGCCTTTGCATTCTTGATCCACTTTTCAAGTAATTAAGCACTTAGCTCCGTTTGTGATATAAATTTTAGTACAACATCATCCAGCACATCCATCATTACTCAACCTTACTCAGTATCACAATAGATTTTATATCGGTTCACGTACCCGATGAGGTGTATTTGTTCTTGTCTCTTCTTCTCTCTTACCTAGCTTTATATGTTCTTATTTTATATTGCATATAATAATAACTAATCTACTCTTTGTTTTATTTTCATAGATTCACACTTATATAACATGCTCTCTATGCACTATCCAATATTACTCAACATCACAAGCTTCTTAAGCTTCACCTTTGTAGGTAAGTTCAAGTACACTTTTTATTTGCCTTTATCTTAGTATTTCACTTTGCTATATCACTAGAATAAAGTGGGGGCAAATGTAGTCATATAAAATGCAAACATTGGTAACTTGAACATGGCTAATGACACTCAATCCTTAAGTCCCTCTTGCTTGCTCTCTAAACCCTCTTAGGCATATTTTCACTAATTGCCAATCATCCATAGTCTTTCAAACTTGACCCCAGCTAAGCCAGGACCCTCTCTTCATGACCAATCCATCCCCCAGGTCTTGTCTACTCAAGACAATACTACCAAAGTTAGACGATAGAGGTAGACTTGGGGGTGTCCCCTTTCCAACACTCCTATCCAATCACAATTCAAACCTAGATTACCATTTTTCCTTGATTCCTTTTGTTCATTATGTCAGCCTAGTTTGGTATCATCTAACCCATGACTAATAGATCCTTATAAAAGCCCATTCAAAGATCATTTGGAAAGGGTTGTCAAATATCACTAAAGCAATCAAGAATACACACAAGACCACTCAAGTAATCTTCCCTATTATCTACATACAGCCAAACTATACACTTTCAAGCTAATTTAAGTCCTTACACTAGCCCCTAGTCATCTCAAACATACCCAATTTTAGCATTTCATTCACTATTGCACCAAACACTCAAAATGGAGAAATACATATGGCTTGATCCCTCTTTAAAGTATTGGTATGTAGGTAGCATGCCCACACATAGGGTGTGAATCATATCCAGTGTATATTACACACATTAACCCCTTTTTCCCATTTTCCAAAGTTTCTTTTAATTATATAAAAGATATAAGTACATGAAAAATTAGCTTTACAAGGAGATCTATTGACAATGCGGACCTAAAAATTGGTACATAATCTCATACTGAGAAGGCAAACAAAACCCAAAAAGCTTAAATCCTTAGGACAATAGTGTCAGAGAAGGACTACAGTGTTAGAGCCCAGGGTGTCTAGTTTTAGCGCTCTTATCCAATCAAAAAAGGAAGTCCAGGATCCTATTTGTGATAGTGTCTTAGTCTTTCACACAAATTTCTAGACCTTATCTTAGTTGGAATAGTCTAGAATAAGCTAATTTTAATTTTCTCTCTCTCGCTACTATTTTTTTAAAAGGTCTAATTGCAATTTAATTTCACAAATTAGTAGCTTTAATTATTGATTTCTCCTACTCATACCTATTTATTTAATAAGAATAAAACTCCATTATTCCTAAAAATAACAAATCAACTAATGTAAATTTACATATTAAATATTTTATGTACATCAAATATCCACAGTAATATCCTAAATGAGCTTTTCAGTTGATCCAACGTCTAAAGTAACATTATTCTTGGCAAATTACAAACACTTGTGAGTCATTTGGCTTCAGGCCAACAACTCACTTTTAACCAAAGTGATATGTCACCCATTGGTACTCTTCATAATAATCCACTTTATATAAAGGTAGTCATTTCTAGACATAAGATCAAGTGTATCCTCATAGACAATGGTTTGGGTCTAAATATTGTAGCTTCAAAACTGGTCAAACATTTGGACTACACTACATTAGATCTTCAACCTAATACTATTACTATTAAATCCTATGATAATTAGGAGATAGAATCATAGGGCACCATTTACTTTCTTATTATTTTTGGTCCTTTAACCCAAGATACCCTTTGTCATGTTCTTGATCTATATTTGTCATATAATTTATTCCTTAGGAGACCTTTGATAAATGAAGTATGCATAATGCCTTCTACTATACATTAGTGAATTAAATTCCCTCATTAAAGCTTATAAGTCACCATACCTAGCCATTTATAGTCATACCAATATTTTAAACATCTTGAGGTAGAGTATGAAAGCTATAATTATCATATTAACCTAGATCGTGTCCCTAAAAGGGATAAATATGTAGTCATTCAACCTCCTAAATCAAATTATTTGGATCAAATTATCCTTGTATCTACTTTATCTTGACCACCTCCTCGAATATCCAACCATTTTACCATATGGACAAAGGCCATGGTGAATACCAAATTGGCAATGATGTTCATATAGACAAATTATCTAAAATGCCTAAATTATATAGGTAACCCACAATGAAGAGTGTTCACATGGAATGTCATGATAAGGATGATTCGCATTATAAAGGACCTATTAATTTCATCAAAACCACTTCACAAGATTGAGATTAGCTCAAAGGTGATGATTACTCATGGTTATATAATTATGACTTTACCACTTGCTACCAAAGTAAAAAGTATCCTATCTCAAAAACGATAATGGATAATCAAAATTATGAAGGAAAAGGAATATGGTCAAACTAATAAGGTCCTATTGATCCCATATCTACTACAAAACAAAAGGTAATTTGAGGTATTAGATACAAACTGACTGGGGGTGATCCCTCAGATATTGAGAGTGATATTTATTTATTATCTAACGATAAACATGTTTATATAAATGTAGAGTCCTAATATATTATCTACAATGAGTTAGCCAATACAAACATTTTAATATCAATAACATTTTTACCATAACCTTTATCACTTCTAATTTTAATACTTTCCTCCATCACCCCTAGTTGATTGACTGGGACCAACAAGATTCACACATGCCATTAAATGATTTCCAGAATGACGAGACTATTTTTGAATTCATGGGCCTCAAAGATGGTTTTCTAAATGATGATCATAAACAAGATTTTCATATTACATTAGAATCTATCACTTATTTTAGGGAGTAGGTGAACTTCATTGTTCATAAATAAAAATAAAATGAAAATGAAAAATTAAGGTCCCCAAGTAAAAACCTCTTTGAGATACTTTTAGACCAAGAAAATAGTAAAGAAAAAGATGAATCCCATGGTGAAAACTTATTTTAAGAGACATTGGATGGGTAATTTCACCCTATTTTTAATGAATCCTAGGGTTTCTATAGTCCCAAAACCTCATGATAGTCAAAAAATACTTCAGAAGATCAGAGAGTATTTGAATAATTGGTTCAAAACTTCTCACATGCCTTTGTTGAGTGGCCTTTACTAGCCTTTGGTGATTCATATTCCTCATACGTGTGGGATATTGATGAGATAATTTATCCTAAAGATGATGAATAATATCAATGCACCTCATTGACAACTATTATATATTATGGTTACACACTACTCATGGAGGATATTATGGAAGTCAACATTCGAACCTTAGATGATCATAATTGGATCAAACTTAGAACATCCCTCATTGAAGAGGAATGAGAGCTTATTGCTACCTTATTTCATGATTTTATTGATATTTTTACTTGGTTTTATTTATATATACCTATCCTAGATCTTTCTTTGGTTATACACCACCCTATTGTACACTTAGATGCAAATCTAATAAAATATAAGCTAAGAAAAAAGCATCCTTGCATTGCCATACTAGTAAAAAAAGAATTAAAAAATCATGGGAGGTAAGATGTGTTATTCTCATAGACTATTCAAAATGGATATCAAACATCTTACTAGTTAGCAAAAAGCTATAAGGAATCTACATATTTACAGATTTTAAAGATATCAATAAATCATGCCCAAAGGATGATTTTCCTTTGCTAAACATTGATATGATCATAGATTCCATAATAATTAATAAGATGTTATCTATTATGGATGGATTTATAGGGTAAAATTAGATAAAAATAACACATGAAGACCAACACAAAAGAATGTTCACCAATCTATGGGGAATGTTATATTACCAAGTGATGTCATTTAGCTTCAATAATGTTGGTGCTACATACAAGTGTGCAATAATTGTCAATTGCCATGACCTTATGAATGATATTTTAGAAGACTATGTGGATGACATTTTGGGAAAATCTAATACCATATCATACTATCCAATAGTGCTATGAATAATCTTTGAAAGCCTTCATAAATACAAAGTATGTCTTAACCCAGAGAAATAGATATTTGGTGTCACTTCATGAAAAAATTTAGGTTTCATTATCTCTCACAAGGGCATTGAAGTTGATCCATCCAAATTTAAGTACATTTTTAAAATTCCTCCTCCTTCCAATTTGAAGTGCTCTATAGTTTACAAGGAAAAATCTAATGCATTTGATGTTTTATTTTTCATAATTGTCAAACACATGTTATCATTTCACTCACCTTTTGAATAAGGTAACCACCTTTTCATGGAATATTGAATTTTAACAATCATTTGAGCACTTAAAGGATTACTTGGAAAATCCACCATCTTAGCCCCACTATCACTTGGTAATCCACTAATCCTATACATGTCATTAATAAAACATGCACTGGGAGAACTTCTTGCCCAACATGATGATCAGGGGGATGAGAAAGCAGTATATTATTTAAGTTGAACATTGGTTGCCTATGAACATAAATACAACCCAATTGAAAAATCATGCTTATAAATGGTATTCTCATCCCAAAATTTGTGAAATTACATACTCAACAACAAAGCCATTTTATTACCAATGTGGACCCACTCAGATATTTAATTTCCAAGGTAACTTTGACTAGATACATGGCTAAATAGGTCATTCTCTTTAGTGAGTTTGAGATTGAATATGTACATCAAAAAGCAATTATGGGGAAATTACTTATAGATCAACTTATTAAAGCACCATTATCAAATACCAAGCCACTCAATTTCAGTTTCCTTGATGAGTCAATCTTGAATCTGGATGAAACCTCTTTTGAATAACAACATTGGAAAATTTACTTTGATGGTTCCTAAACATCTCATGTGGAGCTGACATTTTGTTAATCATACCATAAAGAGACCTTGTTCTCAAGGCTTTCTACATTGGTTTCACTTGTACCAATAATATAGCAGAATATGGATCACTCATTGTAGAGCTTCACCTAGAAGTACGATGGAATATTAATTAATTACATGTTCATGGGGATTCCTAGTTGGTTATTATCAAGGTGAAATATCAATACCATACCAAAGATAAAAAGCTTATACCTTATTAAAAAATGGTGGACAGTCTCAAGGAGAACTTTTAGCATATCCAATTTGAACAGATACCAAGGACTAGTAATAGGACTATCGATGCAATGGAAATAATTGTCTCATTGATAGTAATCACATATCACATTATAGATTACTAGTTCCTCATTAATCATATTATGAAACCAGTTCATGAATGTTTAATATCTAAAATGGTATGTGATATTGTTAGTCTTAACTCACCTTGGTACCATAATTTATTTGACTACCTCCACTACCAAATTCTTCCTGATAATATCTATTGTAATAAAAATATACTTTATTCATAATTCCTCTCATTATTTCTTACTCAGTGATACACTCTATCATATAGGATATGATGGAAGTATACTTCATTATTTAACTTTAGCATAATTTTGATTAATGCTTAAGGAAGTACATGAAGGGATTTATGATCCCATACCAATGGAATGGTCCTTGATAATAAAATCCTATGAATAGGGTATTATTTTCCCACCATGTAAGTAGATACATGTGCCTATGTTAATAAGTATGTGAATTTTTAGAAACACGCCTATCTCATTCATGCTCTAACTTGAGCACTTCAGATGATCAATACTTCTTGGCCATTTTCCACTTGGGGACTTGATCTCATAGGAAAAATAAATACTACTTATTCGAATTTCCATAAACACGTCTTCAATGATTAATTATTTTACTGAGTGGGTTGAATTTGTTCCCCTCACTTACATTACCAATAAGCAAATTTATAATTTCATCCTGAACCAGCTTATCCCCATTTTGGTAATCCTTTTGACATTAATTTTAAAAATGGTAGATCCTTTAAAAATAAAGATGTCAAATCCCTCTATGCCTTGTACCATATCAAACAATTTTTTTCCACTCCTTATTTCCCCAAAACAATGGCCAAGCTAAGGCATCTAATAAGACCCTAGTCTAAATCCTTAAAAATAGTATTAATCCCATTGGATCTTATAATTATTCCCCACCCTTTGGTCCTATTGTACCAATAACCAAACCCCAATAGGATCCATACCATATTCCCTAGTTTATAGAACTTAATATATCTCCCTATTGATATCGAGATGCCTTCCTTGTGTATTTCACTATAGGATATCATTGATGATGAGGAGTATAGAGTATCTTAGTCATAAGAATTATAACTACTTGATGAAAAATGGGTAGTTGCCTTGAAAAAAATCCACATTAAAACATGTTACATCATAATTATAACAAGTGCATCAAACCCAAAGAGTTTGAACTTGACAACTTTGTACTAAAATATAATTAGAAAAATATGAATGTTACACTTGAAAAGAAGGGAAAATTCGAGCCTAATTGGTGTTATTCATTATCATGACTAAATATGAGTATGGTGAATATAAATCGGTTACATAATATGGGCAAGAGTTAGATGATACCATGAATATTATGTATCTCAAGTGATTTTACACCTAATTTTATTAAACATTATCTATGAGGACCCCTGCTTTGGGACATGACCTATTACCTTCCCTTCATTCCTATCCTAATTATGCCAGTCCATCCTAATATAATTACTTATCCTATAACCATCCTTATCTTGATTCCAGTTTATATGTCTAAAAGATAGATTCAGATGCCAGATTCAGATAAATTTTTAATGGGAAAATCATATTTGATCATCATCAGCACATCATTAGTAGCATCTCTCATCATGCTTTGACATGGTCTTTCTACATGGTGGTTCCTAAAATTACATACTTTATCTTTTTACAAATATTGCACCATTCATTCCCATTTTTTCTTTGCCTATTTTAACCTATTATTGATTAGTAATATTTATCATTGTAGTTTTAACTACAATGACCTAAGGTCTATTTGGGCTATGTGGGTTCAGTTTCTAAGGTCATCTTAGTTTCCCTATTCCATATTCTTGCCAATTTGTGAGTATTTTAAGCCACACTCTCATCATTTTAAGAGCATATCATTTGAACCCTCACCTAAGGTGATTTTTTTTCCTTTATTATATGGTTCCCTTGTACATTTTTTCATAACCCCTTATGCATCCTACTTACTGAATATTCCTATAAATACCTTATTCTGTAAAAACCCTGAAATTTTGAAAATTTTTAAGAGACCTAAAAATTAGAAAAGGTTTACACTCTCCATGAGAGATATAAAGCCAAGAAATATTTGTACAAATTATCATCATTTTCTCTAATTACCCTTGGTCTTATTTAGATGGCACATTTTTCAAACATGTACTAGGTGGGAACCTCTTATCCAATCATAATCATTTCTAATAAACCTTGTAATTTATTCATTACACTCTAATTTTTGGGAGAAGTACATTGGCTTGAGGTCCACAAGGACTATGTAGGTAGTTCTTGGATACATGGGGCATCTCAGGTTAGCTCAACCATTTATTCCCTCCTCTTATATTCCCCCTATACCAAATTCATATAAATTATTATTAATATGACTCATCCTTTTTGGGTATCACCCAAGAGTAACACCTTATTTTTACACATGCATAAATGGTCAATTAGATACTTACTTAATCCTCTTTAATTATGTGGTTATGTGCTTGTTTGCTTGTTTGTTTACTTTTATTATTATTGCCTCATCTCAATCCATTATGATAATAAAGTCATAATTATGGTTTTCCATGTCACATGGTTGTACTTGAGTCCATTAATTAACATACATCAAAATTTGTATCATGGTTTTTATCATTGGTACATTATTGTCAATTATCTATTGGTGTGAGGGTCAGTCCTTATCCAAACTATGATCTAGCCATCATGGTGTTTTATATCATGGTGCATACTATCATTTACCACATCAAAAATCAAGTACTATAGGTATAATAGATAATGTCATGATAAAATTCTCCTTGTCTACTAATCTGATCATAATCAATTAAACATTCTAGCTATGTATCTACTCATTGGGACGTACATCTCTGCATGAGCTTGCAACAAACACTAATACACATTATTCCATTATTATTATTATTATTCATTATCTTATCTAATTAGTTTGTCAAAGTAAAAATATTTCCTATGGGAAAAAATCATTAATAACCTCTCCCCTCTTTGGGGTAATTCAATCATTTAGTCTTTCTTATAATTTCAAGCTCGTAACTTTCACCCTATTTGGGGCAAGTCAAAGTGTGTCACTTATCTTGGGATGCATCCTTCCCATTTCCCCCTATTTGGGGAAAATAATTTTTATACTTTATCATCATTATATATCAAAGTGTGCAAGCATTATCTCACTTAGATTCATCTTATTCATGGGTTAATTTCACTCTTATTCTTGTCCTTTTTATTCTTTTCAAGGTCCCATCCATCAAATCATTTAACCCTAAATTGGATGAGGATAATAAATTGGTGTTGGATAGGGTTAATAATATAGAAATGGTAATACAAAATGGTGATAATCATATCTAAATCAAGTTAATTGGGTCTTAAACTCAAATATAAACATATACTAATTTTTTTTTCTAAGAATATGCTAAATATAGAAAGTAAAAATAAGTTATACATGAAAATGACAAAGAAGTAATATATTTAGTTGGTTATGATGGTAACATAGTGTTAGATCTAGAATAAGTTGAAATTATGTTGGAAGATTATTTTGGAACAATCATCAAATTCTGGATCTAATACTTCTAGAGCTCTAGACATTAACGTCAGCCTGGGATGGTTGTGTCGATGTTACTGTCTAGGTACAACTTAACTGTTATGTATGAAATACCTACTAGAAAAGGATGTGACCACATATATGATTTTGGTTTTTTACTTCATCTTAACTTTAGTGCATTCAGATATGGGTCATGGACCATTGCTCCTTATGAAATATCAAAACCTTAGTTCTTCATCTTCATGGTGACATTAGGGGAAAATGGGTTAGTGGGCACATGATTTCAAGCTAACCCCAAAGACTCCTCTATCAGTGAGTGATGTCTACATAACCAATAATTTGAATAGGGTCTTGGATTTATGTATTTCTCTCTTACATGTTGGATTGTGTGTGAATCATGTAATATTTTGAAAATAAAGCACCATAGTGATCTAACTTGTAATTTACCAAATTGAGCTCTCAGGGTGCTCTTTTATTACTTAAGCCCTGTAGATGTTCTATTCCTATGATTGGTATGGAAATAGGGAAGATTTTTTCAATTCAATACTCTTTGGTAAGAATATTGATAAGTGAGGAATGAATGAGGGTTGATATTGTATTTATATCCATCCCTCTAGATAAGTAAGTTTTATAGGTCCACCATTATCATAGGTTTCATCTAAAAAATAGATGAATTTAAGCCTCTAGACACTTGTGTCAGGCTGGGACACTAATGTTGACGCTAGTGTCTATCCCAGATGTTAATGTCAAAGAAGCAAAAAAGTAGGTGCATGCTCAAAACATGCGGGAGTGTAAAATACGTGCATTTTAAGCATTCTAAGAGATATAGAAGGCCTAGGTCATTAACATAAGACCTATTATACCAAGAGATAGGCCAAAGGGCATAAGATAGAGTAGATTTAAGACTTTTGGAAGCTAAGAAGGTCCAAAAATGAGATGAACAACCAAGGTCTAAGTCTTCCAAGTGTACAAGACTAGGATGCTATATGAATATCATCTTAATTCCCCCATCCTTTAATCTAGTAATTAAATTACTAGTTTAAAGGAAAGGAATGCATGCATGGGTGTGTATAACATGCCTTTTCTTTATATGTGCCCAATTTGAGTACTTTTTTGGGGACTGGCCTGTAACTAAGAGCATGTTATAGTATATAATCAGTGTATATAATTTATAATTTAAATTACTTGAAATTTAAATAGCAAGGTTTAGGAGTACACTTGTGTGTCGATGTAACTGCCTTGCCTATTAACAAGTTGATTTGAAAAATATGTATCATTGTAAGGCTCTAAAACTAATATTAGGAAAAATATAGATAAAAATTGAAAGTGCATATAACTAAGGACACACATACACACACACATAGAGAGAGAAAGAGAGATTAGAAGTCACATGCCCCCACTTTGGAGCAAAAGTGAGTTGCCACCTGGAATTTAAGATTAGCTCAATTATGCAATCTAATGATACTTATAACCTAGTGAGGTTGGATGATACAATTAATTCCTATATGAAAACTTGGCAATATTGAGTTATTTAATCACCTCAACCATGCCAAAAAGTGAGCAAACTACTATAGTAGACTAGCTCTATAAAGTTGGTAAAAGTTTGAAAGGGGTATCAGTACATAAAAGAGTTTTGGAATCTAAAACTGATTTGGATTTTGAAATATTAGGCACAAATTAAATATCATATGCACCTTAGATGTGTTTCATGATAAAACTATGTATAAAAATAGTACCAATGTATATAATTCTACCCCAATTGTGAATCTGAATCATATAACTATGTGTTTTGGCTAATTCAAAAAAATGTGTAAGTGTGGAAAAGATGCTTCCAAAGCATGCCCCCACTATATATGAATAAATTTAAAATATGATATAAGTACCAATGTGGATAAAATGTTTCCAAAACATACCCCCATTGTAATATGGAGATTCTGAATACTAAATAGTTATAGAGAACATGCTTCCAAAGCACGACCCCATTGAATATGAAAATTGATATAAGTGTCAAACACTAAATAAGTGTGGATAAAATGATTATAAAGCATGCCCCCAATGAATCTAAATTTTTTTATAACTATGGAGAATATACCTCTATGACATTACCCCCCTTTGAGGTGAGGGAAAGATAGGAAATGGTAGTTACCTCACCTCAAAAGGATAAGATGACTATGTAATCTATGAATGGAACCACATATCATATAGAAGGGACATTTATAGGTATATATATATATATATATATATATATATATATATATATATATATATATATATATATAATTGAATCACATAAAACCAATGTGATCACATGAAGACCTAAGATGCATGATAAATATCATGGCAATATCTAGATACTAACAATATAATCTCAACAAGTAAATTAAGAACACACATAAAAACACTCAAAAGTAATTCAAAAGGAAATGGTTCAAAGAGACTAAAAACAAGGGGCATGTTCAAATTTCACACAATAAAAGTTATAATAATTAGTTAAATGTCCAAAAAATCAATGATGACATATTCAAATGTCCATACAATAAATAATGGCATATGCAAATGTCAATGAAATAATACATAGGCATGAGGCTGCAAGTAAAGAAACATATTCAAATGCTCAAACAAGTAATATAATAGCAATTCAACACAAGAATTATATAAATTAAAACATAAGCAACCAACACAAACATGTCATTGTAGCCCTTGGATCAAATGTGTTGGGAAAAAATGTGAAGCGTATAACATATCAAATACCCTATGTAAGATATAATCACAAATAAAGATGTGAAATTATATATGTAAGATAAAACTTGACAATTAAATATGATCATCAAACCATATAACATGTGTGTATCAATATCAGAGAAGTGAATACCCCATTGTATGCATAGCATGAGTAAAGGTAATGCCCAACATCCAAAATAAGAATAAATCATATATTTGTGTATGCTTGTATCACACTCAAGTAGAAGTGTGAAATACATGTGTATGTAGGAGTAATTTCATATTCCATCCATCAATATGTAACTAAAACATAGATGCCAAGGATCTAATAAAACATGTAGGTGCCAAATATATTTTTTCATTTTTGAATGTTTTTTATTTTGTTGGTATTTTTGGAACATTAGAATGTTTGAAAAGGAAAGATAATCCTATAATGCCATCTAATAGATGGTCATATATATATATATATATATATATATATATATATATATATATATATATATATATATATCCACACTATGAACCTGGTATATTAATCTTGTGATGCTTTTGAGGAACATGTAAAGGTTCAATATCTATCACAATAGTATCAGTAATGTTATGTGAATGTAAAATAGGACTATATGGTCACGAGACACTAGTAGGAGTAATAGGATTAGGGGTTTGTGGAACCCATCATTGATTTCTCTTTGTATTATTTGGAATAACCATAATAGGAACATGTTTAGGTTCTCTAGATATTTGAACATAGTATGTGGGAGATGGGGTTTCCATGAAAACCATTATCTGTCTTTCATGTAATGGTCTCTCAAGTATTATCCACCTAGTAAAGGGGATTGCATATTGTTTACCCTTTTGTAGTGAATGAGCCTTAGTATTCTTGGTAATTAAATATATAGGTATAAGTTTTTTTTTTAATAGGATGCTCATATGGAATGCCAAAAACCATGACTACTCAATTGGTAAGAATGTATTTTACACACCCATGCACTGTAGATTAAAAGATAGAAAGTAATTACATTAGCTAGAGAACTATAAGAGGTGCTTATTTATACATCAATAAGTGAGATTAAATATCCTAATCTATAGGGGATTAAATCTCGTAATGTAACTAATCATGCATAGGAAATAACACACTTAACTAACCTATGTTACATGTTAATCAAATGTGTAACTATACCATGTGACATTTATTACATATAGGCTAGGATAAATTAATTATTCTAACATTCCCCTCCTTGATTGATTATAGCTTGAAGAGAAGAAGACAAATAATTTATGAAAGCCTCAAACTTATCACATGCAAGTGACTTTGTGAGGAAGTCTACACACTGATCCTGAGTGGGGAAGTATTAGAGTTTTATTTTATGTTGTTGAACATGTTCACATATGAAATTAATCTAAACCTATATGTTTTTAGTTCTCTCATGAAACACCAGATTACAAATAAGATGTAAAACACCCTGATTATCATAATACAAAACTATAAGCTAAGTCTGTAGAACTCCAAGTCCTAAAATAATGTGACGTATCCATATCACTTAACAAATAGCTCCTACTATAGTGTGATATTCTTCCTTTGTGGAAGATATAGAAACACAATTATTCTTCTTACTTCCCCATGAAATTGGACCAAATTTTAGAAAGAACACAAATCCAGAAGTGAATTTCCTTTCATCAATATAAACCACATGATCTGCATCTATGTATCTTATCAATAAGAACTTATCATTCTTCTTGTACTCTAGGCCATACTCAATTGTACCTTAGATGTATATCAATGTCCACTTTGTTGCTTTCTAATGTGTCACCTTTGGTTCCTGCATGAACCAAGAAAGATAGTTGATAGCATAACTAATATCTGGACTAGTATATGTCAAGTAAATGATACTCCCAATCAACTGCTGATAGAGAATTGAATTTAATTTTGGTGATGGATCTATATGAGACAACTAAAGTCTTGTCTCCATAGGTGTTGTAATAGGATTTCAATCCATCATCCCAAATTTCTTGAGCAATGTCTTGGTGTACTTCATTTGTGAAACAAAAATTTGATGTTCCTTTTATCATACCTCTAAACCAAGATAATAGTGTTATTAGATTCAGAAAAGAGGTTGAGAAATGTAATTAACCAATGTACTAAAAAATACATGAGAGGCTTATTAAATAGGCAAAATATCCACTAGAGAAAATAGGGGGTAGGAATAACCACAAACATCAGGCAGTGTAAAATAGCTAAGCCCATAAAAACAAACTACCCTGTTAACCCAAGTGATTAAAACAAATAACCAAGGTGCATAGATAATATACCTTAGTTAATAACCCAAGGTATTTATAATAATATGCTAACACCCTCCCTTAATGACTAAACCAAAAATAAGACCAAGTTTATCTTTGAATGTGAACTAATCTATATAAAATAGTTTGGTCATTATATCAGTTGGTTATTTTGTAGTGGGGTAGTAGAAGAGACTGATGTCTTCATTTGTAACCAACTATCGAATGTAAGATGGTGAATCTCAATGTGTTTGGTCTTGGTATGGAATACTAGATTCTTCACCATCTTTAGAACACTCTGGTTATCACAAAAAGTTGGAGTAGGTTTTGATGACTCAAATTAAAGATCCTCTAAGATTTTCTTTATCCACATAGTTTCATAACCTGCACTAACCACATCTTTATACTATGATTCTATTGAAGATAATGTCATTATAGTTTGTAGTTTGCTCTACCATGAGAAAACTCCTAAACCAAGAGTGAATACATAGCCTGTTGTATATTTTTTTGAATCTACTAATCTTGCCCACTTAAAGTCAGAATATCTTGAAATCTCAAAATCTACAGACTTCTCATATAATATGCCAAATTCAAGAGTACCTTTGACATATCTTAAAACCCATTTTGTAGCTAACCAATGTGCTTATTGTGGTTTAGACATGAAGCAATATAGAAAACTCACTGTGAAACAAATATCCGGTCTAATGGTAGTGAGGTAAATGAGACTACCCACTTGCTGTTGATACACTATTTCAATAACATAAGGTGAAGCAGTGTTAGTTGAAATTTTAGCTCTAATTTCTATAGGTGTGTGAGTTGGATTACAATCCATCATTCTAAACCTTTCCAACAATGATTTGGCATACTTATTCTATGACATGACTACAACATAATCACCTTACTAAAACTCAACACCTAAACAGTATTTTAGTAGTCCTATGCTTGTCATGTCAAAATTACAACAAATGCCAACCTTCATCTACTAAATAAGAATAGCACTACTCCCATTGATTGCTAAATCATCAACATATACAATGAGAATCAAGATATGATCACTAGACACCTTTACATAGAGAGTTGGTTCAGAGTTACACCTTTTCAAACTAGACTCCCTAAGGTATGTATCTATCTTCATATATCAAGCTTGAAGAGCCTGCTTAAGCCCATACAAGGACTTAATCAGCCTACAGACAAGATGGTCCTTACCAGGAACCTAAAAACCCTGTGGTTGAACCATGGAGACTTCCTCCTCTAGATCTCCATTCAAGAAAGCACTCTTGACTTTCATTTGTTGCACCTGCCATCTAAACTAAGTAGCAATAGTAACAATCAAATGAAAATTTACCATCTTTGTAGTAGGAGAAAAAGTCTCCTCATAATCAACCCCTTCTTCTTGTGTGTAACCTTTTGCAATAAGTATAGCTTTGTGTTTGTCCAAGGAACCATCTGCTTTGCATTTTACCTTCTAAATCCATTTACAACCAATGGGTTTCTTTCCTGGTGGTAATTCCATGAGCTCCTAAGTCTTATTTTTCATTGAGGAATCATATGTTAATTACATGGTTGATTCCCACTAATGTTTCCTTTTTGCCTTTGAAAAAGAATTAGGCTCAAATACATGTGAAACAACAGTTGGTAAAGCAAAATTGTCATGCTCACCTCTATTACCAAACTGCTTTTATGATCTCAATCTTCTTCCTTCCACGCCCTATAGTAAGGCTCCCTCCTTTAGTGCTTTCATAGTGACAGAATAGCACTTTGGCTTCTTTGGTTGTTCTATTGGAACCTCACAATGACCTGCATCAATTCCCTCCCTGTAATGTGATTCCACTGATGAACTAGAATCCTTCTTAACTTTCACACTATAACTTATAATAAAATCATTAGAAGAAATCAGTGACTCAATATCTAAAATTATACTAGTTATTGTGAAGTATGGCATTTGTTCATTTACTATGACATCTCTATTGACCACAACTTTGTTAGTAGAAACATCAAGTAATATGTAGGCCTTTGAATGCTCATTGTACCCAACAAACATGTATGCTTTGCTTTCCACATCCAAGTTACTTCTCTTTTGACTAAGAATAAATGTAAAAGCTACACAACCTAAAATTTGGAAAGCACTTACATCTAGAGTTTGACCTAACCAAGCCTCCTCTAAAGTCATATTCTACAATGCTTTTATAGGACTTATATTGAGGATGTAGATTATCATATCCATTACTTCTACCCAATATCTATATGGGACATTTCTACTTTGGACCATATAGCGATTCATGTCCATCACCATCCTATTTTGCCTTTCCATAACTCCATTTTGTTGTAAAGTGTAAGGGGTAGTATATTTTTTGTGTATGCTTTTAGTGGGACAAAACTCCTTGAACTATTTTGAGATGAACTCACCCACATTATCCATTCTAAAAAGATTTCACTGACCTTCCTACCTATTTTTTAACCATAACTTTTCAAGTAAGGAAGTTAGAAAAATAATAGGATTTCTTCACTAGAAAGTATAACCACTTTTTCCTAGAGAAATTATCAACCAACAATAGAAAATAATGGGATCTAGAAGGGGTAGGTGTCTTCATTGGACCATAAAAATATATATGTACCAAATCCAACACTCCCTTAGCTCTTGAATATTTATCAACATTAAATGAATGTCTAACTTGCTTCCCCAACTAACATCCAATACATACATGATGACTATCCCGAATAAAAGGAATACCCTTAACCATCGTAGTCTTTCTCAATGTAGTAAAATACTAGAAATTCAAAGGCCCATACCTTTCATGCCAGAGTGAACTTATGTTATCAACTACTTCAAGTGCACTTTCCTTTACCCTCTGTGGATCTACAAGCGTATACAAGCCTTTTTCACTAATCCCAAAAGCAATAATCTTATTATCTCTAGTAGTGACTAAACATTATTGTCCTTGAAACTTTATAACAAAATCAGAGTTTCTAGTGATCTCACTAATGGAAAGCAAATTTTTGTTCATGTCTGGCACATACCTAAAATTCTTGAATGTATACCAAATAGTACCATTAAAATTAATCTAAACATTACTATTTCCTTTCATAAAATGAGTCTTACCATCTCCCAAAGATACAGATTCATTATTACTATCATTTTCAATAAAATACACATACCAGTCCTTATGGCATGTATAATGATGAGATGCCCTTGAATCAAATTATCAAGCTTGATCCATTACAAAATTACTATTGGAAGCCATGAAATCAAAATCAGGAGAAAAATTCCTCGCCTTCACCTTCAGCTACGTTCACATGATGAGCTTTCTTTCTAGGGTTAGCCATATCCTATTATCTTTTCATACAATCTTTCTTAAGGTGACCAAGTTTTTTACATTAAAAACATTTCCTTTTAGATCTCTTAATAGAACCACTTACTTGTGAAGTTTATGTCAGATAACTAGTAGTTTTACCAAATTGCTTACCCTTTCCCTTGATGAAGAATGCACTCTTTGTAGAAGTAGATGTAGACAACAATGTCTGCTCCTATCATCTCTCCTTCTATAATAGCAATGTGGACAAATTTTCAAAGTCTAAATTCTGCATCTCAATAATCATGTGTAAGGACTCCATAAATGACTCAAATGAAGGATGAATATTTTACATAACTAGAACAATTAAATCTTACTCATCAACAGGCTTTTGTACAGACTTTAGATGAACATTGATGTACTTGATCTACAATAAAAACTCAAAAAAGAATCCACCTTCTTGTATCTTAGTAGAAAACAACAAATTCTTCAAATATAATACCCTATCAACTTTAGAAGCTTGGTATTTATAAGACTAGTCCATAAAATTGATGCAATGGTCGCATTTTTGACCTCTGAGGTTAGATTATCTGCTACTGATAGTTTTAACAACATAAGAGCCTCTTGATGATGTTTATCATAGTCATCATAACTAGTGGCAAGTATTTGCTCTTTATCGAGCACTATTTGATCAAGGTTTCGATATTCATATATCGTCAAAACCTTATGACTCCATAAACTAAAAATTTTGCCTATCAATTTTTGTGAATATGATAACAAGAGGTGTTGTAAACTACCCATTTTGACCAAGTTTTTAAAAAATATATATATACCAAAAAAACTAAAATGACTTTACACAAAATTCCTCCTACCCACAAACTCAAATCATAAACTAGTTAATACCTCTAGTTTTTAGCAAAAAACACCACACCGTTTGGGAATTTTAAAATTTTCCATCTTTAAAAATACCAAAAAATGGACAAAAACAATTTTATTTGGAGATCTATAATTCTAATTTAAAAAATTCCTTTTCCACCAACATCTAGATTAAAAACCCAAAAAATGGTGAAATTTTCACCTTCCTAAACTTTTTTGAGATAATTAGTCACTAGTAGGTCCCCAATAACCCTTATAAGCTAAAGTTTTGAATTATTTCAATTAAAAAATTAAAATTAATTGAAATAATAAAACTTTAGATTTAATTTTCATAAAAATAACTAGCCAATCAAAAAATTGTCCTACCTATAAAACTTTAGATATAGATTCTGGGAGAAATACTCAGCCAAATTGAATTCTATCAGTTCCTATCATTTCCTCTCATAAAATATAAATTTATAGACCCCTCACTTTCCAAAAATAGTGCTTGAATTAAAATATGGTCACTTTTCAAACTCAATAGAAATTTCACCCAAAAAACACAAGAAAAATAAAAACAAACTTGTGAGCCTCTTATGTTACCTCCTATCTCTTTTACTTTGCTAAGATAGGTCTTCTAATGCTTCTTTCCTGATTACTAGATTTCCCACTAGTCACATGAAAAAAAAATATTAGTCTCATGGCTCTCCACTAGGCACTTCACACTCCTCCTTGACAAGACCATCCTCTCTTGCTTCACAGGCTTCTTCCTAAGCTTTCTAAACTACAAGCTTTGATTACCATAATAGATTCAGCAAAGAGATTGAGAAATGTAATTAACCAACATACTAAACAATACATGAGAGGCCTATTACTAAACAATACATGAGAGGCCTATTAAATAGGTAAAATATCCACCCTAGAAAATAGGAGGTGGGAGTAACCACAAACATTGAGTAGTGTAAAATAGCTAAGCACGTAAAAACAAACTAACTTATTAACCCAAGAGATTAAAACAACTAACCAAAGTGCATAGATAATATACCTTAATCAATAACTCAAGGTATAATAATATGTTAACAAGTTTAGCATCTTGAGATCTATCATGTTGAATCATTGCTTCAGATCATTCTTAGTTCCATCTATCATCTTCATTGTGTTGCTAGTGATGACTAGACCATCGACATAAATAATCACTATCACAACCTCCCCCCAATGTTGTTTGAGGTAGAGATTAGGATCATATTGATTCCTATTGAATCCATGTCTTATGATATGCTCATCAATCTTGATGTACTAGGCTTAGGGAGTCTATTTTAGCCCATAGAGAGACTTGATAAGCCTACACACCTTTTATTCTTGATCAAGTACCATAAATCCTTTAGGTTAAGTCATGTAGACTTCCTCCTTAAAATATCCATTGAGAAAGGAAATGTTTACATCCATTTGATGGACTTTCCATCCACACTATGCAGCCATATCAAAAACCATTTTGATAGTCTTTATCTTAGCTATGGGAGCAAAAGTCTCCTCATAGTCAATGCCTCATTTATGAGCATACCCTTTTTTAACAAGTATTTCCTTGTACTTATCAATGCTACCATTTGATTTGTATATGGTCTTAAAGACCCAATTACATCTAATAAGATTCTTCCCTAGTAGAAGATCAATAAGTTGATAAATATTATTCTTCATCAGTGACTGATATTCAGCATCCATGGAATCTTTCCAAGGTTTTGACTGTAGAGCTTTTGTTACTATTAAGGGCTCATAATTTTCTTAAATAATACTCATAAGGGCCATATTAACCTCTTCTCGATCCATGCTTCAAGTCCTCTATCTTGAAGTGGATGTATCTGATACTCCATTCAAGTTAGCATCTCATATAGTACTTGTATACCATTTGGGCATACACTGAATTGTAGGTGGTGGTGTTGGATGTTTTGTTTGACTATCTTCCTTTTCACCTTCACCATCACTATCTAAAAATATTATAGGACTTTTTCCTAAATAATTTTCCTATGTATAAGGTGGATTAATTCCACTCTTTTCATCAAACACTACATAATTTTTTACTAGTACCTTCTTTATTTATGGATCAAGGAGCCTATATGCTTTTGATTGTGTACTATATCCCACAAAAATACATTATTTTATTTTCTTATCCAACTTATTCCTTTTCTTATTATAAACATGCATGTATGCTTTGCAACCAAAAACTCGAAGGTGAGTAACCTTTGGTTTATTCCCTATCTAAGCTTCATGTAGTGTGATTCCATCAAGAGCTTTGGTGGGTGACATGTTCAACAAGTAGATTACAGTGTCACAAGCTTCTACCCAATATGTATTAGGTAATTTTGCATCCTAAACCATGCTAAAAAATATTTCCACAATGAATTGATTATGTCATTTTACAAATCCATTATATTGAGGTGAATATGGAACTATCAATTACCAACTAATTCCATTCGCATTGAGATAGGTTGAGAATTCTTTATCGGTGTATAGCCCCCATGATCTGAGAAGAGGGTCTTGATTTTTATATTAGTTTCATTTTCAACCGTGGCCTTTAATACTTTGAAGACTTGAAAATATTGATCCTTAGTCTTCAATAAATATACCCACATTTTCTATGAGTAATCATCAACAAAAATCTAAAAGTATTTGTACCCTATAAGACTGGGAGCAAAATGTCTGCATATATCAGCGTGCACCAAGTCCAACATACCAAGTGATTGATATTAAATATTTTCAAAAGGATCTCTCTTTTATTTTCATGATACATATATTAGAAGATTTCTTGAGTTTGGGAAGACCACAAACCATATCTTACTTTCTCAATTTAACCAAATAACCATAACTCAAGTGACCATATTTTCTATGCCATAAATTTCCTAATTCTATATCTTTGATCACAAGGGCTTGATTATAATTTTGATGAAATCAAGATGAAACATTTTGTTAATGTTGAAAGCTTTGGAAATCACTTTGAAATGCCTAGATTTATTTATGATGTGGTAAAAATTTTGACCATTTTAGTGATCAAATTCAACCATGAGCTTGTGGTCAAGTAGTTGATTAACATATAATAGATTTTTTATAAGTCCTGGAACATAAAGAACATTTGAAATATTGTAAATTATGTTTCCAAGTTTAAGTTTGATGTTACTAATACCTTGAATTGTATATGAGGTATCACTCCAAGTTATACATTGCCCTTTGATTCTATTTTGTTCAATGTGGAAAACCAATCTTTTCTCCTTGTCATGTGTTTAGTTGCTCCTGAATCAACATACCAAATTGCACTTGGATGATTTGTAGACTCATGTATTTGAGTAGATAAACCATATTCCTCATTTGAATAATCATGTTCTTTAAGAACATTTCCATGTTGTTCAGGCTTGGAATTTTTCTATTTCCACCCATTTTTTATTGTAGTTGCTTCTTTTTTATTTGTGGTGAATTGTTAAAAGAGGGCTTCTTGCTTGATGAGTCCTTTTAAAATGTGTTGTACCAACAATGGTTTAAGTCATGTCCTTATCTTCCACAAATTTAACATGCTCTATAAGAATGTGATTTGTTTTGTTGTTGGTTTCGTTGATTATTTTGATTTGGAGATTATTTTATACCCTTCATGGGTTTCTTCCCTTTTTGATTTGATGCAAGTGTATTACCGTCATCTACTTCCTCTTGTTGCAATGAATTTACCAACAATTCAAATGTTTATTTATATCTTATGACATTAAAATTGGTCACAAAAATATTGTATGTGGGGGGCAGTGCTTTAAGGAGTATAGGGACCAAAGAATCATCTATCACTGGTTCACCCAAAGATTGAAGTGAAGCCCACAAAGTTGTAACACTTCTAAGGAATGCTTCTACTTTTTCATCTGATTTGAGCTTGAGAGTGTGTAATTAGCTCTAAATATGCAATATTTGATTTTGATTCTTAGCTTTATATACTATTTTAATCTTATCCTAAACATATTTTGTAGTTGTAGCACTTCAGATTTGAGGTTTTACCTCATCCAAAACTCCAAACATGATTGTTAACTTAGCCTTTTTATTAACTTTGTCATATTTATGTTATTTATCAACTTTTTTTGCATGTCTAACCCATGTTCCCTCTATAATTGACTAAAAATCTACAAACTCTAAATGTGTTTACACTTTTGTTTTCCAAGTAGCGTAGTTGTCATCATGAAGCAATTGTGTGTTGGGGTGGATAAAATGAGGTCTAGAACCACACATCATGAAATGAAAATTTGTGTATGATAAGAAATTAAAAGTATGTTGTAAGTGAATAAACAATATGTCAAGATAAAATTTGCAAATTCTCATACATAATGAAATATAATTACACACAAGCATACACAGGGCATCAGACACCATCAAAAATGTGTCCTAGAATGCAATGGAAAACCAAGGAATCTAGACATCAATTTCAACCAAAAATACATATAAAAAGTCTAAAATTTGATATAAAATAAGAATAAATAGATGTTTTAGATGTGAAGAGCACGTAAAAATATGCACTTTCAAAAAATATAGCATACAAATCAAAGTTACGAGTCAAAAGTAATGGCCACTTAAATATCCAAAATACATGAACTAGTCAGCTAAACTAGAAAAAAATAAATATTATATAAATATGGGTGATCAAAATGTAAAAAATAACCTTACCAATGCATATATCTCAAAAAAATAGTCAAAGTGAAAAAAAAATCACCTTCCCAAGTTTCATGGATCAAAAGTTATGAGCCTTAGAAGAACATATCTTCAAAGATGGCTCATAATAGTGAAATACAAGCCCTTGGGGGATAAAAAATCCCATAAGGTGGTCATATGGTGTGAATTCAACTCTTTTCATAGCAGGGTGTTGAGGATGTCTATCCTATCCTATTAACAAACACACTTTTCATCTCATACCTTACTTGTAAGGAGGATTAGGGTTTGCATCATAAATTAGTCATAACATGGACAATATAGACTTTCAAACTTCGTACGCATATGAATAGAACCCAAAAATATAAACACATGTGCACCCAAAAGTTTGGGATAGTCTTACATAGAGGACATTAGAACCATTATCAAGTCTCTATATCCAATAGCACTACTATCCAAATATGACTCTACTATCTAGGAGGGGTTCTGATATAAGGATCTAGTTGATAGTACTCAAACCTACTCCTATCTAATTTTCTAGCACTCAAATCATCCGTATCAGGTGTTTTTTAGATAATTTTTTATTTGCACATATTTATTACTATTTTTATAAAGTTAAAGCTAGTCAAATTTGTAATAAATCAATGGTTATTTTATGCATATTATTTCCTTGATTTAGATTACTCATCCCTTTGATCAAACATAGAATTTACATAAGTTAAACCCTAGAGGGTTAAAATAATATGTTATTCTTGTTTTTGTGGACATTTGACTAAGTATGTCCCTTCGATTGTGTGGTATTTGAACATGCCCCTTATTTGAAGTCTCCTTAGACTATTATCTTTTGATTTGTTTTTGAGTGTTCTTGTGTGTATGTTTGATTTCTTCTTGAACTTGTTTTGTTACTATCTATCTATTACCATGATCTACATTGTGCATCTTAGGACTTGGTGTGATCACATTCTTCGTGCTTCAATGATATATCTACTTAGACATGTTCCCTCTATATGCTACATGGTCCATTCATAGTTTACATGGTTATCTTATCCTGTTTAGGTAAGGTGACTACCAATTGCTATTTTAACTCACCTAAAAAGGGGGGGTAGGGGTGGGCATATCAGTGGGGACATTCCATGGAGGCATGACTTCCACATTTGCTTCACATATTTAGATTGCAATGGGGGCATGTTTTCAAAACATATTCTACACATTGTTACAATTTCAAATTGTAGTGGGGGCATGTTTTGAAAACATGTTCTCCACATTTGTCACAATTTTAAATTCAGTGGGGGCATGTTTTATAAACATGTTCTCCACACTTATTTAGCATGCAACATACCTAAATTATAGTGGGCGCATGTTTTGGAAACATGTTCTCCACATTAGCACTCATTTCAATTTATAAATTTCTCCATATACACTGGGGGCATGTTTTGGAAACATATTCTCCACACTTACACTAGTTATCAAATTTCAATTGTTGTGGGGACATGTTTTGGAAACATGTTCTTCAAACTTACACCAATAATTAGTTTTAGATTATAGTGGGGGCATGCTTCAAAAACATGTTCTCCACACTTACACAATTTCAAATTGGCCAAATTCATAGTTATATGATTTAGATACACATTTATAGTATAATTATATACATTAGTACCATTGTTTACACAATTTCAATGTGAGACATATCTAAGATGCATATACTATGCAATGTATGCCCAATATTATAAAATCAAATCAGTTTTAGATTATAGTGGGCGCATGTTTTGGAAACATGTTCTCCATAATTATATAGTTTTAAATTGGCCAAATTCATAGTTATTTAATTTAGATACACATTTATGGTAAAATTCTATACATTGGTACCATTATTATACATAGTTTTAGCATGAGACATATCTAAGGTGCATGTTATGTAATGTGTGCCTAATATTATATGATAAGATTAGTTTTAGATTTCAAACACTTTCAAGGATTGCCATCACCCACCAGGTTAGACTTTTGTAAAATGTGTTGATCCAATCTATTGCAGTAGTTAATTTTATTTTGGTATGGTTGAGGTGATTAAATCACTCAATCCTACCAAGTGTATAAGTTGGACTTGATTACATCATCCAACCTCACCAATTGTATAGTGTGAGTTGACTTGGTTCACTCACACTCACTAGGTTATAAGTATGATTAGGTTGTACGATTGAGCTAATCTCAATTATTGGGTGGTAACTCATATTCTCTCCAAGATTGGGGACATGTGTCCTCCAACATCTCTCTAAATCTTCATTTTCTAGATTTTATATTTGTCTTAATCTCATACCTAATGATTCATAATGATATATTTTTTCAAATAAAATTACCAAAAGGTAATACAGTTGCATAGATACACAAGTGTACTCCTAAACTTTGCTCTCTTTCAATTTCAATGCTTTTCAATTTCAGATCATATGCACTGATTATATATTGTAACATGTTGTTAACTATAGGTCAGTCACCAACAAAGCATTCAAGTTGGACTCAATCAAAGGCAAGGTATGTTATATACACCCAGGGACACATTTATTCTCCTTTAAACTAGAAATTTCATTAGTAGATTAAGGGAGGAAATGTAGACACTATTTTTGAATTATATAGAATTTTAGTGGTGTACACTTGGCAAATACATATCATAGATGTACCTTCAACTTATAGACCTTTTTGGCTACCAAAAGGCTCATATACACTATCTCTTTATGCCTAATTTATTTTCTTAGTGTGACAAATGTTATTCTGATGACTAAGATATTCTATCATACCTAAAATGTTATAAACCTACTTATCTTTAGTTTTTGCAAATTTTGGACCTGCACCTATTTTCGAACTACCCGAACACTTGCATCCTAGTCAGATGCCTATGTCAATTTAAGTGTCTTATTCCAATTCAAGTGTATAATGCCCTAAAGTCATCTAATTTATAATAAAATATATCCTAAATATTAGCTTAAGTGTTTTAATATGAGATATTTTCTAAAGGATTGGTATAAATACAAGATCAATCATCATTAATTCCTCACCTAACACATACCATAAAACACTAAATCAAGCACTTGAGAGAGAAAATCTTCCCTATTTTCTCCCATTTCAATACTAGTCATAGGGACAACATATCTACAGGTATGAAGTTCTAAAGGAACACTCTACAATCCATATTTTCCAAGTTACAAGCTAGGTCATTATTGTACTTTCTTATCACACATTACATGATTCACAAATAAGGCAACATGTAAAAGAGAACTATATAAGTTTGAGGCCCTCTTCAAAGTATTAGCTATGTAGGTAACTTTGCTATGTAGGTAACACTCATTGACATAAGGGTCTTTAGAGTAGCTCGATAATATGTGCCCACTAACCCATTTTTTTCACAACCTCTATCAAGATAAAGAATTAGGGTTTTATCATTTGACAAGGAGTGAAAGTCCATGACCCACATCCAAATGCACCAAAGTAAAGGTAACACATAACCTAGAAGTATCTAGGTGGTTGCATCTAGTTTTAACAGGTATTCTATACTATACACCTATGTCTAAGTTAGATAGTAGCTTCAATACAACCATCCTAGGTAGACATAAGTGTCCATGACTATAAAGGTATAATTTCTAGAATCAAATGACCAATCCAGAATCTAGATCTAGTCTACTTCCTACATGTCCAAATCTAGATTTATATTAACATCAAAACCAATTATCTTGCTTTCATTATCATTGAAATATATAGCATAATTATACTTTATATTCTAGCATATTTTACCATAATAAATTCAATATATGTTCTATGTAAGTTTTACAATTAATTGGCCTACTTTAGAGATAGTTTACCATCATTGTGCCCTCAGCTATCTCTACCCCTTTAACCTTAGATTCCCCATATCTATATTTTAAGGTTAAATAATATTATGAAACCATGCTTGTACCAAATATGGGTATCTACAATAAATTCCATGACTAGAATATATCTAATAATACATTCATATCTTTATATAAGAGTTGTAGATCCTACGAATAACTAGAATTGGAGAAGATAACAAATTATGAAGAACAAATAAATAATGTATTGTGATATGAATTGTAACTTATTCACAATAATTCCTTTAATACTATAGATATAAGATTAATAAATATCAATTACTTTGAGTTAAACTTGTCTTAGATATGAAGGGAATACAACCAATTTGACTGAGGCATGGCTTACTCACGATGAATTTCTTATTTGTTAACTACATTATATTTTATAATATAAGTACTTGCATTTCCAATTTATTTTGTCAATGTATGTATTTTTAATTCATAGTTAACCTCAATTCATAATAATTCTCTATAGTGTGTGTATATGTGTTTTGATTTTGTTTTCTGGGAAACTTCCAAACATAAAATAGTATTTCCTTTCTTGCAATTTACTTTACTATATTTACTTTCATTCAATTTAATTTTCTATCATGTGCTTACTTTCCAAAAAGTGTGTGTTAGTCTCTTAGTATTCCATGTAGTTTAGTGTTGTTTATACAATGTAGTATAATTTCAAGATTATACATCCCTAGGTTGATAATTAAGTGAAGGATCATACAGGTGTTATGAGTAGACACCCTATTCTGGCCACAACTAGCTTCCAACCAAACTTTAGACTGATTTCTACCAAACATTGTAAATTAAGCCTAAAAATCACTAAACATCCTAATTTTGGTCATCTATCATTCATTAATGATATGACTCATGTTGAGGCATCCCTATTTGGGATACTAGCCCATACATAACAATAACCTCTCATGGATTCATCCTCAGTCACCTTGCGACCTAGCAACTAGTAGTTTGGCCTATGGCCCCATTAAGTGGGGCACTTGAACAATTATCAAAAGAGCTAAAATGCTAATCAAAATAAATCATCTAATTAAACAAGATTAAATGCTTAATTGAATTATCATTTGTAATTAATGAATACCTAAATATGTAAATTCCAAAATTTAAAATATCAAGCCTTTTCATCATTATCTTTATGAGTTGTCAAGATCTTCCAAAATATCTCAAAATATCTAATTTGAGAGCCATGCTTAGTAATTTAAAATCATAATTATATGAATTTTTTTAACTCAACTAAAGTTAGCCTCAACTCACCTAGGGTTAGTTTGAAATCATTCAATGTTTAAACTCAACTTTAACTCACCTTGGGTGAGAGTTAACTTTTGAGGCTATCAATACAAGGCCATACCTATTGATCTCTAAGCTTTGATAGTGCAGTGTTATTATGTAGGACTTTCATCAAAAACACTTTTGGTGTAAAGTTATAATGCTCATTTAGATGCAAAGAAACCTTTTAATTAGTGTTACCGTACCAAATTCATAAGACAAGCAGTCAAGCCAAGGTGCCAAGGAGAGAAGGAGCAAAGATATCTTCTTTGGTAAAGACTTCTTGATGTACAAACTGAGCAATCCAATTCAATAAGCCATTTAGAGCTACAAGGAAGGTAAAAAGGTGATTTATTTTGTGTTTTTATTTGTATGTTTGTTATCTATGCTCCCCCTAGTGTCTAGGCTAAAGGCGTCAAGTGTTTAGTGTGTTATTTTGATTTTTATTTTATTGGACTAACACTAGACAAACCTCCCTTCTCTATATTCATTATTTACATGATGGCATGCCTGGTGAGACTCACACCCCACAAAGTTATTCCCAATGAATTTTAGGACATCCTCTTAATAATTTTCATATTAAAATCCAAACTTACTGACTAAAAAAATGAAAAATTGAAGTTCACAGATGTTACATAGGAAATTGTGTTTTTGCTCTATGTAGTTACGTTATTACAACTCTTAGTGGTGATATTACAACTCCTAGTTATTATATTACAACTCCTAGTTGTATTATTGTAAAGTTAGTTACATTATTATAAAGTCAGTTGTAATATTACAACTCCCTAGATGCATTATTATAAAGTTAGTTGCATTATTGAAAATTCAATTGCAATATTGCAACTCCCTAGTTGCATTATTGCAAAGTCAACTGCAGTTTTGCATTCTTAGATGCATTATTGCATTTCTAGTTGCAATTTTGTGTTTCTAGTTGTAGTATTACATTTTCAATTATGATTTTGTATTTCCAATTGTGATATTACATGATAAGTTGTGATATTGCATGATAAGTAGCGATATTGCATAATATCATGACTTTGAAATCATGATATTGCCTTAACTATTACGATATTACACTAACTATTATGATATTTCCTTAACCATCATAATTTTTCACTAACCATTTGTGTTATAGGGTAAGTTGTAATTTTTCCTTTAGAGTGGTGGTATTGTCTTAATTTATGTGATATTGCTTTAAGAGTTGTGGTTTTATGTTAACACTTTGTTTTGTAGGCAATTATGGTTTTATGCTAATTGGTTGCAATTTTACAGGAGAATTTGTGGTATTGATCTATGTTTTTACAAATTTTCACTATGTGCAAAATATTTGAAATTCGAGAGCTAAATCTCAAAAGCTGTTTGTTCACTTACATTTTGCTTCTAAGCACAAGGACCCCCTAACATCTTTTGCAAGACCCAAAGGCCAAGAAAAGACAGTTTTAAACACTCTGAGTTTCAATACTCACATTTAAATTTGGTGTTTTAAAATATTTTTACTTGAGTTATTTTTTATTTTGTTTAAAGTTTTCAACACAACACTAAGGGGATAAACTTCATGTCATATTTTGGTTGGTGTTATCAAAATGAATCCACACTTTGGTCAAATACTCATAAGAATTTCCATTTTTATGTTTATTGTTTGAGTGTTTGCTTAGCAAGATGAGTGTCACATGTATGTTCTCCCCCTTCCCCTTTAGGGAACTTAGGTGATTAAAAATACTCACTCTTTACATTTATCACTTTGGTCCAAAAACATGGAAGGAAAGTCGCTAAGGCCCTCCCCAAAATCCTAATGATTTGGGTGACTTCAAAAATAACCCTAAAGTCCTTCCACTTTCTTTATTTCATGCATTTTTGGCTTGTGGGTGGGAGTTCATGGCCTCCCCACAAGTTTTTTATAGAAGTGTTGACCTAAGAATTCATCTCTAGACATCATTTCAACCCCACTCCATGGTGGGGAATATAAATTGAGGATGACCCATTGGGATGCTTGTTTGAGTGGTTAAACAAGCTCTATTAGTGGTACTCGACCTTAGACCATAGGGGTAACTCATATATCACACTAAACTGAGAAATTGATGGATGTAGTGGTTGTGAAAAGGACTAGACTTTTTCACAACAAGTCAGTTAATGCGGATCCAAATGACATGATGTGCCCTAGTGTTTACCACACATATGGGACCATTTAGAAATGAATAAATTTAATAGTTTAGACAACCCTGATTACTACAGACATACTATTGATGTAGGTCAAGTAACTCAAAGCTCCATGTTGTTGTACCAAATATTAAGGGAACAGGTGCCCTAAAAACCCTACTTTTCATGCACTTTTACTTTTTAGATTAATAACTTAAAATCCTTTCAAGAGAAAGTTTATAGATAGAATTTGAAAGTACGATGCCACCTTGTCAGTTATAATATTTAGGGCATTACACTTAGATGTTTTTATCATTTTGTCCTCTTTACTTGCATGGTCTTATGTCAAAACTATTTGTTTATCAGATCGCATCAAAAACCAAGTCTTGTTTGCACATTTCTCCTTTGTTTGAAGAGGTGTTATGATGTCCATTTGACATCACACTTTTGCCTTGGTCATTTTTTGAACTTTTGTGTGTGTGTATGTCATTTGTTTTAAAGGGGCATCCTTCTGCCACCCATTTCATTCCAAGTCTTGTGCCTTAGAGTGTTTGAAACAAACCATTTGTCATATATTTAGAGCAAGATAACATCATTATGTTGCTTGAATTGTTTCAAAGACTTGTTTCCTTGTTTTTAAAATTTGCAAATTCAAAGACATATTGGTCTATGCCCCTAGTACCATCATGCCATTGATTCTTATCTATCTTATTGTCAATTTTAAGGAACTTAGTCTTATAAATCAAGTCTGAAGTTAGTCTTGACAAGTTCATATCCAAACATTGATTAATTTATGCTTATGCCTCGGGTAATTTTGGCTTAGATATTTATCTATCATTTTTGGGTTGTGCAACTTAAACTAGTTTCTTACTTGATTTAAAAATTATTTTTGTGCCTAAATTTGGGGGAAGTGATCTAACTCTCATATGCCTAAAGGTTCAATGACTTTTTCCAAATGATCGAGTTTATGTTTAAATTGGAATGCTTAGTTTAAGTCAAAGTGTTTCAAATTTATTAGATTATTTTTTTTACCTTTTAGACCTAGTGTTGTTTCAAACTCTAGATTTTGTGCCTTATTCCAAAAAGACCTAGCAAATTTCCCATTTGATTTGTTTCAAGTCTAGCTCTTGTGTTGTGTTTCTAAGAGACCTAGCAATTCCTAGTTTAGACCTAATTATTTTGAGCCTAGATTTTGTGCCTTGTTTCCAAAAGACCTAATAACCCTTTTCATTTTTAGACCTAGTTTAACATTGTTTGAAACACTTTTTACCTAAGTTTGGCATTTGATTTTATTCATCCACTTGACCATTTTTATAAGACATTTGACATTTGCCATTTGATGTTAAACTGTTTTAGTCCAAGTTTATCATTTCCCATTTTGGAGATACATCTCCATTTCTTATACCAAGTTCAGACCATTTGTCCTCTAGACCTTGTTTTTAAGATTTTATATAGTCTAGACCTATCTTTGCAAAACATTCATTATTTATTTGGATATGTCTCATTACACTCATAGTGGAGCCATCTATAATTCAAGTTATGATAATATGGTTGCATAAGATGACTTTGTTAAAGACCCCTATGGCGATGATGTGGTTTGTGAGATGGATCCTTATCCTCCTAATAGTTCTTAATTTGGGGAACAAAGCCAAGATCTGCTACCCATTATTTGGTTAAAATACCTCCATATTTGAAGTAGGATTGGCAAACTATGCAGTACCTTACTAGTATATCATTAGTTGTAAAACAAGTTCAATAATAACCACATTATGTTAATATGCCATTGACACATGATCCTTATTTATTTGATCATCACTTAATTAAAAATAAGGATGAGGTTTTAGTTATAGCCACAGAGGTAGGGGCCAAGTTTACATTAGACTTACCCCATGAAAATTTGCCTAGTCTAGTTAGAGTGCCTCTCAACATACCTTATAATTAAACCATTGAATAGGCCTCTTCTAGCCATCCTTGAGCACTCATGTTGATGTCATATCAAGATTTAAATATGCTTGTTAAAATAAAGGGCCTCATGGAGTACCACATTATACAAATGCAACAAGCATATCAAACTTATTTCAATCTTGTGCATAACTTTAATGCCATGACTATGTCAAACACTCCACTTATAGAGTTAGCTCCTTCAACAGAAGTATTAATTAAATTGATAGGTCAAGATAATCTAAGTATAGACCCATTTATGCAAATCACTTTAGTTAGTGACATGTATAATGTCCCATCTATTAAATAAGTGATTATTATGTCTACACAAAATAATGTGCCAAACATGATGGATGACATGCAAGTATCTTCCAATCCAGGCCAAAGTAGTTTAACTACACCAATAAATAGTCTGCAATAACAAGTTCCTTTAGTTAATGCCATGAGTGGTTCACAATAGTAGGTGCAGGAACTCCTCCATCCTAACCATAACAAGTTACCTTTAATCCTCAACCAACTACTTCATCAATCATGCAACCACAAGGATTAAGTAACCAAGTGTTGACTAGTGCTTTACCTCAATAAAAAGTGATGAATGTTACTCCACCTCAATAGGTGATGACTAAAATTCCACAACAAGAACAATTTAATATACCATCACAACAAAGGTAGAACATTCTACCACATCAATAGGGGCAACAAATGTTCCACCTCATTAGGTAGTGACAAGTATACCTCAATGGTCATAGACCAATATGCCTTTATAATCATAAACATTATCTAATCAATAATGCATGTCCATTGGTCAAAGATAAATGTTGAACACCCTACAAGCATCTAGTTCACAATCACTATTTGTATAACAAAGAGGTACCACCACCTAATAAGTACCAATTAGTAAGCAATTGCCTTTTATTCAATACGTGCTATAGATCTAAAGATAGGGCATTGGTCTACAAGTTCCCCTTATTCAGCTAGGTTTGACTAGTCAAAAGCTAGTCTTTACTCAACCTCAATAGGTATAGTACTTTCCCCAAAGCCATATCCTTCCATCATAGCCATAATTCCCTCAAAATCATACCTACATATTGAATCTAAACCAAAATATAGCATCATAATATGTGTAATTTTAAAAACCACATCCCAATTCATGGATGCATATTCCTAGTTGGTTCACTCCTCAAACTAACATTCCACAACAAACCATGCCTTTATTATACCATGGTTAAGGTAATCCACCTTTGACCACCCAACCTCCACCTCAGCCAGATGTTCCACCTAGTTTCTTGGCACAATAACTATAGCAAATGAAGGATGCAATTGCTTCCATTCAAGCTGAGAAACATACCAAGAAGTTTAAGTTAGATGATGTGTATTCTTACCCATTCAACATGGAGTATCTGTAGATACCATTTATTCTAGGGTATGAACCACCAAAATTTGATAAATACAAGGGTAAAGGAGACCCTAAGGTCCATTTGATAGAATTATTTGTTGATTTCTAGTTAGTGGCTTATAATGACATTTACTTGCTCCTTTTGTTTCCTTGAAGTCTAGTAGGACAGGATTTGGAGTGACTCCTAAAATTACCAAAGAATTATGTATCTGATTTTGATGACCTATCGAACAAATTTTTGTAGCATTTCTCCTATAATATTGAGCATGATATTTCATTGGTAGATTTGCCACAGGACAAGTAGAAAGTTGGTGAAAAATTCACAAGTTATCTACAAAGATGGAGAGTGCTTTCTATTTCCTTCACCCATAACTTACCAAACAAACAATTGGTCACTGTGTTTACTAAAAATTTACTTAGTGAGATATCCTATCATTTGAAGCTTTAGTGTGCACATACATTCAAACAGATCATTGACAAAGGTTTACTAATTGAAAAGGCCCTTATTAACAAAGGGATTATTAAGTTAACCTCTTATAACCAAAACCAAGGCACAAGACAAAATCAAAACCAAAACTAAGTCCAAGCATAAGCATCAGCAATAGATCTAGCCAATAATTATGAGAAATCCAAGAAATACAATCATAACAAGAATGTTGTTGGAAATGGAGTAACTGAATCACATCATGTCCAAATGGTGTGAACACTATGTGCTCAAACTAAGCCTCAAATGTAGCTTACTCCTCATCAACAACCCATTTAGCAAGTGTAGCCTTTGTAGCAATCTAGACCTGCTCCACAAATGTGGCAACCACCACCTTTACAAACCCCTCCTCCAAGAATAAATTCCCTTACTCATTTAATCTTCAATGACCTTAGAGAACCTATTGAAGTTGTGTTTTTCAAGTTGGTCATAACTAATATGATTAGTTGGCCTATATTGAAGCATTATCCTAAGGGTTTCCTTATCTGAACTAGTATAGAAAGAATGAGTTCTATGAATACCATCATGTTTATGGACATAATTTGCATCTTTGTGTGCAAATCAAACACCTCATTGAAAATATGTTAGAAAATGGGGAGATTACATTGGATAATAGAGCATCTAAATCTAATCAAAACCTAAGTATCTACCAAAACCCTTTTTCACAACATAATAATAATAATAATCAATAATAACAATGAAGGCTAGAACCACAACAACAACAACAATAATATCAATAGCCATGACAAAAACAAAAATAACACCAACACTAACAACAATAATGTCAACTGAATGGGAGGAACTAAGGTCAAAATGATTCTAACAACTAACAAACTTACCATACAGTTTCACATGACTACACTAAAGTTGTAGGTCATATTATGGGAGGTCACATTTTAACCATCACCATTAATCCTAGTCCAAGTGCTAATATAACATGACCATTGACAAACAATCCTAATCAATCCACCTATACCAATAATCTTTCTCTGACCTGGGATCACAAACAAGTGCAATAACAATAAGGGATTACTATTTTTGGACCTTGTACTGATAACTCACCATTGCCCTGTGACCACAATCAAGTGCACTGATAATTGAGACTTATCATATCTAGCCCCTCTCCATCATCATTTTCTAGCAACAATGGTCATGTGTCTAATCCTACTTATGCAATCACAACTTGGCAATCAAAGATTACCATTCCCAACCCACAACCCTATGCCAACAAACCAATCAAACCCATTGTCCTAGTTAGGAACAAACCATATACCACTGTTAAGGAAAAGATGTATGATATTGTGGAACAACTTTAGAATATTCCTACACAAATCTCTATTCTAAATTTGTTATGAATGTCTACTATCCACAAGAACATCTTAATAGAGCTTTTGGACCAATCCCAAGTTCTCAATGACATAACTTTAAAGAAATTACAAGCTTTGGTTGGACATATAGCCCTAGGCCAATCGTTGACCTTCGACTAAAGCGACATGTCATCCCTTGGCCCTCTCCATAATAATCCACTATATATTGAAGTTGTCATACGTGGCACAAAGTCAAATGTGTCCTCATAGACAATGGATCAGGCCTAAATACTGTGTCTTTGAAGCTCATCAAGCATCTCAGATATACAATAGCCGATCTACAACCAAAAATAATTACTATCAAGGCCTATGATAATGAAGAGTGAGAATGACAAGGCACCATAAGCTTGCTAGTTATCATTGGGCCCTTGACCCATGATATACTTTGCCATGTGTTAGACCATGACCTATCTTACAATTTTCTTTTGGATAGACCTTGGATACATGAAATTCATGCAATCCTTTCAACATTGTATCGGTGTCTCAATTTCTCTCACTCGGGCATGGAAGACACCATCAATGGATATTCATAACCCTATGAACATTACAAACATTTAGAGGTAGAGTACAAGAGTTGTAACTACCGCTTTGGCCTAAATTGAGTTCCCAAAAAGGATAAAGACAAATAAATACTTGGTGAGCTACTAGAGGCCAATTACATAGACCCAGATAGCCTTGATTCATCATCATACATACCTCTTCTTGAAATGTTAAATCATTTTACCATCTCGACCAATGGCCCAAGAGAGTATGTAACCCATGACACATTCCACATTGCTAATCTTCCATAGAACCCCAAGTCATATGGAAGACCTAAAGTTACACCACTTTACATGGAATGGTAATGAAAGGGAAAGAGAAAACTTCATAGTCTAATTCCTATCATTTTCACACTGACCATTGGCTAAGAAGAGGACCCACTAGTAAATGATGAATCTTGGTTGTATAATGACAAGTTAGTTGATTGTTAAAAGAATGAAAAATACCCATCCCTAACAAGATCATGGAGAACTATGCATATGAAGGAGGAGGTCTAGAACCAAATTATCAGGGAACTCTTGAGCCAATTTTTATAACCTGATACAAAATAACTTATGGTCTTGGATTTAAATTGCCTAGGGGTGACCCAACGTATCTTATTCTTGTTCCAACACCAATGATTAGTGATGATGATGCTAGTAGTGAAGCAGAGTCTGATCATAACATTTATGAAGACCTTACCAATACCAACCTATTTAACCCTCATGTCATTTGTACCATTACCCCAATTGTTCAACATCATCCATTTCCTCTATATCACCCTCAACTTATAGCATGGGACCAACAAGAATCCATAGTTCTTATAGACGAGTTTGAGAGTGATGAGGCCTTTTCTGATTTTATAGGCCTAAGAGACAGTGTTCTATTAGAAGACCACAAACAAGGGTTCTCTATCAAACTGGATCCTACAACCTATTTTGGGGAACAGTTGAACACCCTTAGCCAAAATAAAGAGATACAACATTGAGGTCCCAAAGTGAAAACCTCTTTAAGGTGTTTTTGGACCAGGGTAAAAGTAAAGAGATAGTCTAATATTTTGGTGAAAACCTATTTCAAGTGCCAATCGAAGAGAGTGTTCAACTTTCCTTAGATACATCTTAAGAGACCACCAATGATGAATTAGCTTTTGGGTCCGAGTTTAGTTCAATAAAATAACTTGCCTTGGATTGAATTGCCTAGTAATTTCTAGTAATATTTATCACATGGCCATCCCTACCATTGGGAGATTCCAATTCATCTTGTTTAGGATAACTCAAAGAACCAATCCAAATATAGGACTTTAGAATTATAGGCCAATTCAAATCATTTCCAACCATTATGGATGATGGATTGACTCTCCTAGTAGAAGATACTATGTAAGTCAACATCGAGACTCCAGCTAACCCAAAATAGAACAAATTAGATGTGTCCCTCAGTGAGGAAGAATGTGAAGTTTCAACAACCCTTTTGAGGGAATTTATTGACATCTTTGCTTGGGCCTATTTAGACATGTCAGGTTTGGACCTTGCCTTGGTTATACACCACCTTGTTGTACATCTTAATGTCAAACATGTGAAGAAAAAATTGTGTAAGATGCATCCTCATATTGATGTATTAATAAAGAACGATTTGGAAAAGCTCTTAGAAGCGAGATGCATCCAACTGATTGACTACTCATAGTGGATCTTGAATGTTGTACCAGTTAGTAAGAAGCCAAAAAGAATCATAATCTGTACTAATTTTAGAGATATAAATAAGGCCTACCCCAAGGATGATTTTTCTCTACTAAACATTGACATGATAGTCGACTCCACAATGGAGTATGCAATGTTTTCATTTATGGATGGATTTTTAGGATACAACCAGATCCAAATTATGCTAGAAGACCAACACAAAATAATGTTCACCACTCCATGGGGAACCTTTTGTTATTAGGTTATGCCATTTGGTCTCAAGAATGTTGGGGCCACATACCAAAGATCCATGACCATCGTATTTCATAGTATGATACATGACATTATTGAAGACTACATCAATGACATATTAGGTAAATCAAAGACTCGTGTTGATCATCCAACCACACTACAATGAATATTTGAGAGGCTTTGTGAATATAAGGTTAGACTCAATCTTAATAAGTGCATCTTTGGTATCACTTCAAGCAAATTGCTGAGATTCATCATCTCTCATAGGGGCATTAAAGTTGATCCTACCAAAGTTCAAGCCATTACTGAGATGATGCCACCTTCAAATTTGAAGCCACTTCATAATTTTCAAGGCAAAATTCAATCTATCAGGCAATTCATCTCATAACTAATTGACAAATTCCACCTATTTTCATACTTATGAAAGAAAAGTATCACATTTCAGTGGGATGACAAATGCCAGAAAGATTTTTAGCACCTCAAGAATATCTTATTAATCTGCCTATTTTATTACCATCAATGTCAGGAAATCCATTTCTACTATACTTATCTACCACAAACAACACCTTGGGGGCACTTTTAGCTCAGTGTAATGACAATGGAAAATAATATGTCATGTATTATCTAAGTCATACACTAGTCTCGTATGAAAACAACTATATGCCTATAGAAAAAGCTTGTTTAACTATGGTCCTTAAAACATAGAAACTATGGTACTACATGCTTAATAACAAGACCGTAGTTATTTCCAAAGTAGATTCACTCAAGTATCTACTATCCAAGACAACTTTACAAGGTTGTATGGCTAAATAGATCATGCTTCTAAGCGAGTTCGAGATTGAGTATATCAACCAAAAAGTTATAAAGGGTTAAGTCCTCATAGACCAACTTGTTGAAGATCCTCTTGTAGATGCAAAACCCCTCACTTTTCAATTCCCATATGAGTCCAACATGACCATAATTGAAACACTTATGGAAGAGTAGCATTGGAAGCTATATTTTGATGGTTCATTTACATTTCATGGATCGAGGGCATGCCTTTTATTTATATACCATAGGGGGATCTTATCCCTAAATCCTTCTGTATCAGATTTATTTGTACTAACAACATGGCTAAATATGAAGCACTTATTACATGACTTTATCAGCTAGTACAATGAAATATTCAACATCTCCAAGTTTATGGTGATTCTCATTTAATCATCAATCAGGTTACATACCACTTTCAGACCAAAGATGACAAGATGGTGCCATACGAGGCCATGGTTGACATTCTCAAATAGCAGATCACTGACATACAATTTGAACACATTCTTAAGGCCAGTAATAGGACAATGGATGCCATGGCCACCATTGGTTCTTTGATCTGCCACACAGATAAGGTAAAAGAATATCAATTTATCATTAAAAATCTTCTAGTTTCAGCTCATGAGCCCTCAACTATCGCAATGATCTGTGATATTATTGGTCCCAACTCTATATGGTACTCATAACTCTTTACCTACCTTCATGACCATTTAATACCACTAGACCTATCACGTACATAATAAAAGGCCTTTACCCATCAAGCCTCATGTTATACCTTACTTGGCCTAGCCCTTTATCATCATAACTTTGATGGAACTTTGCTTCATTGTTTAAATTTGGTAGAGGTAATGTTAGCATTATGAGAAGTTCATGGAGTATGTGGAGCCCACACAAGTGGGGTTGTCTTAACCAAAAACTCTTACGTATTGGATATTATTGGCCAACTATGGATGTAAATGTAGTTGCTTATGTTAAAATGTGCAACAAATGTCAATGACATACCAATCTGATTCATTCCCTAGCTAAAACACTAAAACCAATGCTTACACCATGGTCATTTGCAACATGGCGACTCGATCTTATTGGAAAAATTAACTCTACCTCATCTGATGGCCATAAACACATCTTTACCACTATCGAATATTTCACTAAGTGGGTCAAAGCTATACCCCTCACTTATGTGACTAGAAAAAAATTTCAAGTTCATATTCAATCATCTCATCTAACATTATGGTATCCCATTCGACATTATATCTAATAATGGAAGATCATTTAAAAATAAGGATGTCAAAATTCTTTGTGTTGAGTACAATATCACCCATAAAATTTTCTACCACATATTACCCATAAGGTAATAGCCAAGCAGAGGCATCCCATAAAACCATTGTTAACATCCTTTAAAATATTGTCAATGATGTTGGTCATGATTGGCACCTCTAAATCTTCCATGCCCTCTGGGCATATCACATAAGTCACCATACTTCAACATGATCCACTCCATATTCCCTAGTTTATGGCACTAAGGCATTTTTCCCATTAGGATCGAGTTACCTTCTTTGCATATCTCACTCAAACATGTCCTAGATGATGAAGATTATAGAGTAGCTCACATGCAAGAGCTAGAGTTACTGGATGAGAAACACATGGCTACTATCAATAGCCTTCAAACATACCAAAATAGACTCTATGGCCACTATAATTGATGGGTCAAAATAAAGAGTTCAATCTTGGTGATCTTGTTCTCAAAGAAAACCAAAAGAACACCATGTCTAAGAAGAAGAAGGAAGGCAGGTTCAAACCCAATTGGATAGGCCCATATATCATTATTGTAAATTATGGCTTCAGAGCATATATGCTTGCCACACCAGATGGAGATGAACTGATGAGCTGATGAATGTCATACACCTCAAGCATACTTCTCTTGAGAGACATGAAGTATTGTTTATGAGGCACATTTACGTTGTACCATAATATCATCTTCTTTGTACTATACCCTATACCAATCTACCATACCTTTTTTATTGACCAAATTTGTTTTGAAAATCCCTACCCAACCCTTTGTGACCTTGGTTCCATCCCATTGGTTCTTTGGCCACCTTCAGTGAGGGGATTCATATCAAGTTCTAATAGTTGATTTGATATTCCAGATAGAGGTAGTATTTTGGACTAGTTTGATAGTGGTTTGGTAGTTGCATCCTTTATTTCTTATTTTATTTCATTGTGAGTGTTATTGATTCTAACCGCCTTTGGACAAATCATTATCCCACTCTATGCTACTAATTATAACCACCTTTTGACAAATTATTATCATTGACCTATGCCATTATTTCCTACTTATAAATGCCTATGGGTAATTTAAGAATAACACTTTTATCATTTATTACCTATTCACCTGGCTATTCCTATGCCTATTGTGCCATTTGCCTAAATTCATGAACTAGCTAATACCTACTCAGATTCCTCCACTATAAAGCAGAAGTAAAGTGACTTGAGGTCCCATCTTAGGACTATGTGGGCAATGCTTGATTCACATTGAGGTCAGCTCAGTCACCCTTTTGCCACGCCCTCACTGTTTTACAAGTATTTTTAAGTTGAACACTCTTGCTATTTTATGAGTTAGACTGTTTCATATCTCATCATTCATGATCGAGTTGAGATGAATAGAAAATTCCAAAAACATTTGTCAAAGACCTGTAAAACCCTAAAATCACAAAATCATTAAAATTGCCTTAGAATCTCCACACGTGATATGAAGCCATTGATTTTTTTGGGATGGGCCATCTTCTTTATTTAGTTTATTTCTAGACCCCCTTGGTCTATTTCCTCCCATTTCTAGGAGAACTTACATCAACATGAGGTTTGCACAGACTATGTAGGCAACACTTGGATACATGGGGTATCCTGAGTTAGCTTGGTTGCACCTTCATTTCTTTTTGATCACTTCTTTGCCTTAAGGATTCTAGGAACCCTAACTATTTCACAAGTACCCACTTGTCATTTAGTCTCCCCATTCTTATTGACCTTAGCCTAACGCTCTCACCATTTTGTGAGTGTTTTATTTTTTGGATGCACTCACCGTTTTACGAGACCATTCCCATATTCCTCTACCTCATCAATCATATTTTTTCTCATCATCAGTTTTCTTCTATCCCATATCTTGGGATAACTACGTTTGGCCTAAAATTTATGTTGGACAATGCATCCATGGAACTATGTAGGCAATGTCCACTTGCATGTGCATCTAGAGTCAGCTCAACCACCCCTTTTTTTTCTTCTATTTTCCCTATTTTGTTTGTTTGTTTAATTATCTACTATAACCTAGGGGTAATGTCTATCATCTTGTTTGTGTCGTTGTTTCCCTATGGTTTATGGGCAACCTTGTGTCATTTGTTTTTGTCTTCTATTTATGTTAACATTGTGCTTAACCATTGTTTGTTTGTTTCATTTTGTTCTCACCGCTTTGTTTTATTCACTTTTTTTTCTTAGTGTTTGTTGTGCTTTTTGTTTATTGGTGTTTTGCATTTTTATTTGTTTGCTTATTTGACTGATTGTTTGCTTTCATTGTTGTGTTTTGACTTAGTATATATGTATTTATTGGGTGATTCCTTGTGCATTATATTTAAATCCATCCATATTCATGCGTCAACATTATCATTGTGGTTTTTATCATGGGTGCATTATTTTCAATTGTTTATTGGATCATATGTTAGTCCTTATGCATATTTCAGCTAAGTTATCATGGTGCTTCCTATCATGATACATACTGTCACGTGCTATAGTTAAAATTAGCTCAAAAAATCTTCCTATCAATGATGTTGCGATACTTCTCTTTGGTCACCTAAAAAATTCGTGATCTATTGAAATCATTTCTCAAATTCAGGGTAATTAAATCATGAAAACATGTTACTCTTTTCTAGTTCGAACGTGCATCTCTATACTAGCAGGTTACCCAAATTCATCTTTCTCCTTTGTACCAGCTCACTCTTACTCTGTGAGTATAGATTCAATACGTAAGCCCCCTTTGCCATATTATCCCACTTGTAGTGCCAATGATTCTAATTGCCTTTAGGCAAATCATTATGTTTCAATCCAAACTATCATGCCAATGATTATAACCACCTTTGGGCAAATCATTATGTTTCAATTTATCTAGGTGATAATTATTATAACTATCTTTGGCCAAATCATTATCCTTATTATTATCATTTTCTAACTGCCCAACTGGAGCATATTTTCATTGTGTTAATGATTACAATTGCCTTTGGGCAAATTATTATCTCTATCCACCCAACTAGGTCATGTTTTCAGTCTGCCAATGATTATAACTACCTTTGGGCAATTCATTATTTCCTTTTTGCTAATGATTCTAACTACCTTTGGGCAAATCATTATCTTTTTACCTCATTATGCTGATGATTATAACCACCTTTGGGCAAATCATCCCTTTTATTTGCCTAATTGGGGCATCTCACTATGCCATTGATTATAACCGTCTTTGAGCAAATCAGTCTTTTCCACCTCCATTTTCCTTTGGTCAAATCATTTTTCCCTCTTTTGAGGGATCGATCACCGACCTTTTACCGACCGTTCCTTCGTGGGAGTAGCCAGGGCTCATCCATCTCTTGTTGAGGTATTAGGCATACTTTTCATTCTTTGAGAAGACATTACTGTGCCTATAGCCTACAATGCCTTCCCAAACACGGGCAAAATTTAGACACCCTATTTTGACCACAACTAGATTTTGACCAAACTTCAGACTGATTTCTATCAAACATTGTAAATTAAGTCTAAAAATCATTGAACATCTCAATTCTAATTGTGCATCATTCATCAATGCTCAGAATCGTGTTGAGGCATCCTTATTTGGGACACTATCCCATACGCAATAATAACCTCTCATGGATTCATCCTCAGTCACCTTGTGACCTAACAATTGATAGTTTGGCCTATGGACCCATTAAGTGGGGCACTTGAACAATTATTAAAAGAGCTAAAATGCTAATAAAAATAAATCATCTAATTAAACAAGATTGAATGCTTAGTTGAATTATCTATTTGCAATTAATGAATATCTAAAAATAAAAATTTTAAAATTTAAAATATCAAGCCTTTTCATCATTGCTTTTATGAGTTGTCAAGCTCTTTCAAAATATCTCAAAATATCTAATTTGAGAGCCATGTGTAGTAATTGAAAATCATAATTACATGACAACTTTCAACTTAACTGGAATTAGCCTCAACTCATCTAGGGTTAGTTTGAACTCATTCCATGTTTAAACTCAACCTTAACTCACCTTGGATGAAAGTTAACTTTTGAGGCTATAAATACAAGCTCATACCTATTGATCTCTAAGCTTTGATAGTGTAGTGTTATTATGCATGATTTATATCAAAAGCTCTTTTGGTGTAAAGTTATAATGCTCATTTAGATGCAAAGAAACCTTTCAAGTAGTGTTACCATGCCAAATTTATAAGCTAAGCAGCCAAGCCAAGGTGCCAAGGAGAGAAGAAGTATAGATAGCTTCTTTGGTAAAGACTTCCTGATCCATAAATCGAGCAAGCCACTTCAAAAAGCCATTTGGAGCTACAAGGAAGGTAAAAGAGTGATTTCTTTTATGTTTTAATTGTGTTTTCATTTGTATGTTTGTTATCTATGCTCCCTCTAGTGTCTAGGCTAGAGGTGTTAAGTGTTTAGTGTGTTATTTTGATTTTATTTTATTGGACTAACACTAGACTAACCTCCCCTATATGTATTCCTTTGTTCAAATTATGTGGTTGGATCGTGGGGTTTATCCTCTGAGGTTGAAGGAGATCTCCTTAAGCTAAGAGATAATAGTAGGTTATATGTTCTTTGCACAACTGTACGGACTCACCTTCAAGCGAAGATTTTAGCGCTCTTCAGTTTGGGGACATATCAAAACAACTCTGTATGAGGGTAGGGTTTTCCCAAAAGAATAATGATGTGTGTATTTTAGGATGGAGCAACAAATCGCTATTTTCATATGATCTATAAATTAAAGATATTTGAATATTACTTTTTACACAATTTCATATTGTAATTGATTCCAACAAGCTATTGAGCTAAGTCTCTTGGAAAAAAACGCATATGATAAAGGATTGCGTGGTGCTTGTATTTTAAGTATACGATTGCACTCAGTTATTTTTCAATGTCCATTCCCATTCCATTCCCATTCATTAACAAGCTTATCTACCTGTTATGTGGCTAGGGTTCAACTGGTTGTTGAGATTGTCTTTTTCCATGTAGAAGTCCCTAGGGTGAATCTGACCACGTGTGGGATGGTGGTTGAAGATATCGATGAACTAAATATGAGTAGTGAAAGCGCTCGAAAGGGCCAAGAATTTTATGACACATTGAAAATAAGGCACACAAATCGATAAAAGTAGATGTGAGGAAAATAAAAATTAACCTCCCAAAAAATGATATATATTTCCTAGTGTACTCCCTTCTTTATTTATTTTATCTCATAATAATTTTATTTTATTTGTTTGTAAAAGTAGATATATTAAAATAATATTGATCAATTTTTTTTCCTCCATAATCATAACATTAAAACCTTTCCCGCCTTACAACCAACTAAGAATATAGATTATATCGCTGAATATAATAATATAATTTTAACTTTGTATAATTTAAATATTTAATTTTGAGTAGTTAAAAGAAAAAGTGAACATACATAGTCAATTTCCTTTTACGAGTAATGAGTAATAAGAAGCATATTACATGTGGAGTTTATTTAAAGGTAAGATGGTGGTGGAAGTAAAAAGGACGGGTGGGAGTGGGGACGCGCATCTGTCCGTCCACTTATTCCAAGAGGTGGTTGAGTGTTGAGGAACAAGTCAACTTCAAATTTGATCAATAACGTGACTTATCATACCTATTTATAATTAATAATTAATAGGGTTGATAAGCGCATTTTCAATATCAAATAATAATAAGATAGGTAGGTGGAAGTCGTTGGAGGTATCAACAACCATATTTGTTGGCTTAATGATGTTGTCCTTAATGATGTTGGAATAAGAATAATAAGATATATCAAAAAGAGAAAGAGAAAGAGAAAGAAAGAGAGAGGCACAGGAGAGCATATTATTCATTTCCCCTCTCATATTATTTGTGCATGTCGACTAAGAATTGTTGTTGTTGGGAAAGGAGCAGGAGCTGGAGCAGGAGCTGGAGCAGGAGCTGCAATTCATTCGGAAGAGTGATGTGGGTGGGATTTGTGGCTCATTTCATCATTTGGGTGGTGCCTGCTCTTTCTTCAAATATTCAATCTCTGTTATTTGAATTGTTTGGGGCTTTACTCACACAAAGTGTGTATTATCGGCCCTCTAATGATGGCATCAGTCAAACAAGAGAACCCTAAAACACAATCTGGTGAGTCGGAGCATTTTGCATTGCAGGATAATGTGTGCTGTTCTACTACTATTTACTTCACTCTTTCTTCCTTGCAGATGCTTTAACATTTTTTGCAACCATTATAAATGCCACTTGCTGCAATCTCTCCCAAATCACTAGTTTACAAGCATAGTTGTATGATTTTTCTAAATCAACATATTATAATTAAAAAAAATATATATAAAAGTAAACAAATGAGTTTTAAAGGATCCCATAACAACGGACAAATACAAACAAATAACACCAACGAGGACCAAACCAGAACTAGCTTACCACAAGGAACCCAACAAGACAGCAAAAACAAACAGGATTAAACCAAACTAGGCTCACCAGCTCTCCAACAAATCAAGGACAAATTCCTTTGGTCTTGTTAGTCTTTGTGATACCAACAATATCAACTTTCTTGCTTACCTCCTCCTTTCTCATGTTATCTCCTGTTCTTTTAATTGGGCCCTCCATGCTTCCAGCCTTCGGTGGATTCTCAGGGGCCTCATTAGATTCAGCCACTTTTGCCTTCTTTCTGTTTTGAGCCATCTCTTTGTGCTTCTTTCGAATTTCATTCTGTTGTTTTTACAGTTCATGTTCCTCTTTGAGTGCTTGTTAAGCAGTTTTTTCCAAACCTCGCCACCCCTGTTACCAACACCTACTCTGGCTGGGATAACATATTATAATATTGTGATGGTGGCGATGATGGCAATTCACAGAGATGGGTTTTGATCAGAACAAACAATATATTGTTCTTGTCAATTCTTCCCGTTTTTGTAAATTTGACTATATTTATAAATTTTATTCTCAGGTTAAATGGAAAGTTTCACCAACCGTTCTGTACTTGTAATCATGCCGTTTCTTAAAGAGTTTTCTGTGGATCTGCTTTTGTATTTGTTATATTAAATAATCCCTTGGAATCTGTAGCTAGGTTTGTTGAAAAAAAGTTCAAATTATTCCTGCAGATGAGTAATTTCACCTGTTCAAATTACGTGGTTACCATTATTGTAAAAAATTAGAGGATGTGGCATGAAATATGTAGCCTGCTTTTTTTGAAGTAAAACATAATAAGACTGTAGGTCATGTGCCATTCTGAGGTCTTCCTATACTGATTGGAAAAAATGACAGTTCCTATTAGTCATGATGATAAACTGCATTTTCATGACTGACTATAGAATAATACAGTATGCGAGCTTCTCAAAATTCTTATCTTGTGGATCAAATAAATAGCTGCTTATGAGAATTCAAATTCTAGTATATTTGCAAGCAAGTGGTTTTGTATACCGTTGTCTATTTAATATCTGTGTGCAAACTGAGCACATCCCATTGCTGGTGTGTAGAGTGATAGCTAGGAAAAATATGGAATTCTCATAATTCTGCACTTAGCCTACATCTAACATTGATTCAATTTCAGATCCAATTCAGTCACATAAAGTTTGGTACAAAGTTGATTCATTTTGCTTCTTAAATGACATGCAGCTGTTTCAGTCACATTTTCAAGAAACAGATTAGTTTCCCTTTTTTTATTATGATAGTTTCGGATATGAATCTGCATCATCAAATAGTGTGCTGCTCTTCATTTGATTGCTAGAAAATTAGCCTTCAATTAATCAAATTATGGTAGCGCAGCTATATTTACATAAAAAATAGTGGCAGTATGGTAGCACACCTTGAATATTACACGGCACAAGGCCCGAAAAAACAGCATAAAGGTTTTAAAATACAAGTCCTACAGAAGTGGAGTGAGCATTACACTCAAACTCTTGCAGCCACTATGGCCTCACTGAAGGTTCATGTTTATGATCCTTGTGTATTCCAGCCAGGCCGTGGATCCTTGATATTAGGTGCCTTCTACCCTGCATAAACATCATTGCCTTTATTTTCCTCTTGGTGCTTATACTTGGGCAAAATCATCCAGTCCAAACATGGGAATCGCGTGTCACCTTGGGGCACAGACCTCAACCACTGCCATGGCATACGGCAGAAATGGCTCAGTATGAGAAGAGCTGTAACTTACTTTAGACCGTGCCTGGGTGTATTCTGCGGGCAGGCTGGAACATTAAACTATGTTCTGCTCACAGGACACAGAGCAGCCCCAATAAGAATGATTTCAAAATAATGCATGTTTTCTGTCTGTACATAGCTGATATATAATGATTACGCTGATAATGTGCTGAATTTGAGGTATGCATGGAGGCCAATTAGCAAAATCCCCAGTGAGGGAAACCTTACACAACACAGACTTGGAATGATAGGATTTGAATAGAGACACATTCCTATGGATTCAAAAGATGTGTTTGAAGGAGCCAGGCCTTTTGCAGGAAGGGCATTGGGGATAAGGCTAGCCTTGAAATCATGAGATCAAAGGCGAGCCTTTAGAGACAAGATGCTTAATCGATTGAGTTTGATCTGTAATTGGCCTAGATATTCCAATGCACGATTCGCCGACATGGATTTCCTTTTCCTTATATGCTGTTCCCAAATTCTATGCTATTGAAATAACACTTAAAATCTGCAAATTGATTCTTTCTACAGATCTATGGCTGCCATCTGCATCTTAAATTTCATAATGCAGTTGTGCACATGCTTACATTCATGCTTCATTCATCGCATATCATGTTTTATACTCCAATAATGCTACTGCCAAACATGTGACACATCTCAATTCCACAAAAACAGTAGTGCACACCGAGTACGTTGTTCTTAAATTTAATGTAAGAAAAAATTTAACTTCTTATTGCTGTTGTGAACAAGTGCTATGCTTGTACTCAGCTGAACATGTCATTCCTATTCTTTCTAAAGTGCTTGGGATAGTGAAATAACTGCAGGGAATGAAAGTATGTAAGTTAGTAAATCATTCACGCACGGAAAGAGAGAGAGACACAGGGATTTACCCTGTAGGAATGTAACACGGGAAAACTCTAGAAGAGTGAAGCTACGTTTTATCATCTCCATTGTATTCTTTGCAGAGTTACAAGCTTACTGCCTTTTTGAAGTCTTCAAGGATACCAGCAAAAAAATTTCAACAGTACCATAACACTTGCAAATGCTCTGCAACCTATTGCAGATTGCTTGCTTCTTTAGCATACTGGACTGATGTCCTCAGCCATCTCAGTTGTATAGTCTTCTTCAAGCTCAAAACTCCCTCAGATCGCTCCTAGCAATACTTATAAGCATCTGAGTGAATTGGATGTTTTTTCAATGATCCATTAGGGTGTTTTAGACTAGGGGACGAGCAAATGATTCGAATGGGAGATCCCAAACGACAAGGATCTGAAGATACACTGTTTTCAGCCGTTACTCTTCTTATGCGTTTGAAATGGGCAAAACCGCCACAACACATTTGTAACTGCCATGGCACATGCACAACTGCTACAACACATTTGTAACTGCCATGGCACATGCACAACCGCCACAACTCATTTGTAACCGCCACGCCACAAGCAAAATTGTCACAACATGTGCAACTGCCACTAGCACAAGCACAATTGCTACAACACATGCGCAATTGTCACGACACATGCACAATCGCAATTGATACAAGTGCAATTTTCGAGACGCTTTTGTAAACCTTATTATTTTGTTTTGTTTCTGATGGATCTTCTTCAGTTGTTTATAGTCTCAAGGTGTCCAAATCAGCTTAGAAACTTTTTGCAACCTCTGCCTTGCCCAATACTATCTATATGAGGTCAAGATATGTCCTAATCTCTTCTTTAGTCTCATAAACTAAGAAATACAGCTGATCAACTCAACCAACTGAATTTGAATGATTTTTCATGATCTATTTCGGATTAGAGTTTTTTGGATTTAAATGAGTCTCCAAATTTGAAGAAACCTTACTTTCCACATCTTAGGTGAGGATTATAAATTCCTATGCGAATTGAGCTTGTCATAAATGGTTAGCCTGGAAGAGAGCCATAGATAAACTATGCCTTGCTTATATTGTTTGAAGGGAATGCCATAGTTCTAAATTTAATCTCTTCACTAATAACTAGAAGCATAAAGCCCATGTTAATGGAGGAGGTCATTAAGCATAAACTCTTGAATTTATGAAATAAGAAAAATGAAGTATAAATCTGCTTGGAACACTGGCCATTGAATCCAGTCACGAGTAACTTCAGAAAATATTTTTTGACAATTTTAATGCCTCTGCAAATAAATTTAATAGCTTTGAGCCAAGGCGCTTTAGCTAACAATACCATGATGGGTAAGCACATGGGTACACCAAAAGGGGTGACCACTAGAAGACAACCTAAAAGAAATTTATCACCATGCCATCAAAGCTTGGGTTTAATGGCTTGTGTAGAATTAAATGCTACACGGCAAAAATGTTTGAAAACATTTTCATAAAATATAGAAGGTGAAATGAGAGTGATTTCTCATTTTCATCTTTCATTGATCAAATGGAATATTTGAAGCTTTTCATGCCTGCATCTTTGAGCTTACATGCCTAGATCTCTTCTCATTGTTTGGAGTCTTATTTATTATAGAGGAATATCTCAAAGTGTGTTCTTCTCTGTGACCATATTGCCAAGGAGCTCTAAAATTGGCCAAGTCTAAAGTTTTCCGGCTATGACTTAGACCTTGTGTTCAATTTTTATATTTTGAATGCCTTATCTTTTCCGGTAGAGATCTCTAGCCATCAGATCATCTTTATTTGACGACATGAGTGCTTTTGAGTAAGCAGGGTGATGTCAATAAAAGGTTTTTCCTCACACTGTTTGATTAGTCTCTTTTTGGGCGGGGATCCTTTTCAGTTGATTTAAAGCTATAGGGACTTTCAGAAAAGTCAAAAACATGTGGCAGTGATAAATGTTAAGTGCACAACATTGCTCTCCAATCGTTTGATTATCTCAATGATCTCTGCTCATTGTACTAAATAAGTTGGACTTATCATTTAAAGGCAAGCTTCTGGGTCCCACTGGCCTCGTCACAATAATCTCTAACCGTCAAATTTGTTCACATCTAACGGTTGAAATTCATGTACTCAATGAGCATCCTTGAACCGCTCGATCAAAAGAGCATCTAATGGTTTGAGCCTATTATTTGATAAGGGACGATGTGGAATTAATATGTAGCCTCTCATCACCGGATCAACTATCTTGACATTTCTCTGTAGCCGTTCATCCCCCGAAGGCCACAAGATAACACACTGAGGTGACAAAGTTGAGAGCTCAACAATGGATTGGTGCAAACGGATTCACCTGCATGAACTTTCCCCTTTAATAGCTATAGTCTCCTTTGCAGGTGGTAGTTGAAAGTTATTACAAGAAGTCAATTCAAACACAACCTGCGGGAAAGTGAACTGAGTGTTGAATCAAAATCTGCATAACGGTATGGTATGGGTTCATTTGCTCAACCTAGTCAAGTACACTAGAGGGTCTAATTTTAGAGAGGGGAGCCATGCGAGTATTAATAAAGAGGACGTTGTGTAGAATTATGAACAAGAGAACTATCATGTCTGCAGAAGAGCAGTTGAATTGGCACAGAGGAGACTTGCAAGCAAAAACAAATACTCATTTACTCTGGTATTGAATGGTCATGGCCTTAATGATATTTTCCTCTTCTCTTTTGTTGTGTATTGTAATCGCTCACCTTGAGCAAAGAGATGATCTTCCTGGACTTCTTAGTCTACTAAATTTTATGATTCATATCCGAGCCTTTGTTATTCTGCTGTGTATGAATATCCCGGGCCTTCATTGCAATAGAGTATGATTGTGCATATTTCCTGGGAATAACAAAGTTATCATGGCTCTTCTTTGTTTGCCCTTTTGCTCTGGTCTTGTTGCTGCAATTCCGTTTCTAGGGTGTGCCTTGCCGTTCATAGTTTATTTGCTTTGTGTTCTTTTCCCTTCTTACATGCTGGTAACATTGTGTTCAAATAGATAGGGAATCCTCCATTTATTATTCTGGTGTGTCATTGTATTAATTTTATGCATATTTCTAACTCTTTCTCCCTCCAAATTTTCGTTTATGCAAGTAGTGTAGGGTAGATTAACATTAGAATAGGAAACAAAATCAACTGTCTCTGGAGATTCTTTGCAAGGAGAAATCCCACATTGAGCATAGATCCCATGTTGTGTTCAAAATGAGGGCGCCGTCAAGTGGACATTTTTGGACATTAACAGTTCTGACATATCCGGTGGCACAAGATTTAATATTTATTTGAAAATCTCTAGACAAATCCACCTGATACACATAAATATGAGATTTTGGTGAGAATTTCAGATTCATTTGCTTTGAATCAATTTTTCAATCACCTAGCGACTTTGTTGGTCAAGATCCCTTCAGTCCCTAATTTGCAGATCTTGCTTTCTTTCAAAATTCCAGTGTTGTAATGGCAACAATTCAGAATACTGTGGCCAACCCAAGAACTCTACCTTTTGTGTCATGGGATTCTAGGAGCCCACTATTTCTTCAACATTGGTATGATATTCCAAAATCAGCTTTAAAATTTCTTCACTTTTTCAGTGGAGATGGTTCTATGATCTCCATTGATCACATTCAAGACGTGGCAAAATTTGTGCAGTTTACCACATTACAGAGGAAAATATTGCCCTCAGGTTGCTTGCTTCTTCTCTCAAGCGAAAATCATTGGATTGGTTTAGAGAGTTGGATTCACGATCCATTTCAGCTGGGAGAAAAGTTGCACTAGCAATTCAAAGATGTAGACATGCTTGCTCTCATTGAGCATCTTAGCACAATAGAAGAACCTAGAAAAAAGATCCTTGCTGAATTCAGGGCTTCACCAGGTATTTCTCATCTCTATTATTTGAAAGCTTTTGATTCAGACCTTGCGGTCATGATACAAACACTGAGAGGGACAACACCCCCAGAGGCTTATGATAGCTGTTATATCTGAGGAAAACATTATACAAGCTGGTAGGATTGCTCATATAGTTCCAAAATCATTGCTTCCATAGCCTTATGCCCTCCATCATATGCCCCAAGGTCGCCAAATGCAACTTACTTGCTTATCCCGAATTCCAGGTTGAATTTATGAATCCTCAGTCATTCGCTGAGATAAAAGGCCAAGTTGCACATGTTTCCGATGAGTTAATGGCTTTTAAAAGGGAGATCGCTACCCAAGATTTTCATAATCAGCCTGCTCTCTTGGAAGCTTATAGACATAAACAGCCTGTTCCCAAGCCTAGTTCTCAGCCCAAATCATTGCAACCATCCCTTGTGACAAATGAAGAGGTCAAAGCTTCCTTATGCTCCTCATACAAAAACGATAGTAGGCTGCAACAACCTAAATTCATGCTCGCTTCATATCCCAATAAAATTTGAAGCCAAGCATGAGTCAGTAGTAATTGACAACTGTGTTTATGCCAATGGGATGGAGATTATGTTCCTCAAAATTTCAGCCAAAATGATGAGCATGATGCTGGAGGGAGTTATTTGCAAAGCTTAGATGAACTTATTGAAGAAGAAATCATATGTGTGATTTCTTGATTGCAATTGAGGGTGGAGTTGAGAATTTATCTCCTCTTCAGGGACTCCAATTCTAGGGGATACTTAAAGAATTTTTTCTTAAGAAAGAGGCTTATGAAACAATAGTTTTGGGTCTAGATCCTTGTTTTCCTTTCGATGAGCCATATTCTGATAAGAATCTATTTCCTACTTTTGGACAAGAGTGCTTTCTCTTTCTTGAAGCGGATGAAGAAGAAGAGGCTCTAAGGGCCAATAATGAGGAGGCTCTAATTTCAGGTTGCAGCACAAATAATGATAAGCTTGCTGCTCAAAAGGACTTGGAGATTGAGAAGATCTTTGCTAATAAAGCTAATGAAGAAATAGAGGACTTAGGAATGGAATATGCTTCCTTCCCTAGTATTTATATTTTTTGATTATAGTGAAGTATTGTCTTCTCTTTTTGATGAAGAATACAAAGATTTGGAGCAAGAAAGTATAGATTGCAAGCACCAGGCAGAAGCAGGGGACATCTACATTCTCTTGTTGGAATATTCAGGTATCCTTCCCTGCTATCAAGACCAACAAATAAATGCAAGATCTATTTGCAGCGGTCAAAAGGTAGGAAGAATGAGTGTTGCCTTGAAGAGGGGATGCCCCATCAGGCCCAAAGCTCTTTTGGAATCCAGTACAGATCACTCATCCGTCACGCTCATATTAGAGCATGAGAAGGAGCCAAAATTTGTATAAACTCAGCCCCAACAACCATTTAGGCCGGATCACAAAAAAACACTATATAGAATGGATATATTCTCTGATAGGGGCTGATTTTGAAGAAGAAGAAGAAATCAACAGGTAGGAAATTTTGTCTTCCATTATGCATTTTGTATGGCTTCTTGCAATTATCCCCAAGCTCCTTGAATGGAAAAGTATAATCAGAAAAGGGAGCTATTTTTTCAACCAGTCAATGGTTTTGTTTGAGGGATTTCCCATTTCTGCAAAATAAGATGCATTTTGCATCACCCTGCATAGTTGACTTGGACTTGTGTATGTGTTTTTGTTTTCTGTAAGTAGTTTTTGAGCAGCTCAAAGGGAAGTTTTAGAGAGAACTTTTGGAGGGAGAAATAAGGGTAGAATTTTTGAGCTCAAGCCTCTTGTCCTATGCCATGGCCACATTCTGGTAAAGTTGCAGAGCTGATGAAGCAAAAGAAAAGGAGAATTCGTGTTCAAAAGTCTTGCTTTTGGAATGCAGAACTGTATCAGGCAGAGTTGTGGGGGCATTTTCAAAATTGAGCAGCTTTTTAAAGAGGCCATCAAAGACAAAATCGAAGGCCTAGGTCTGCAGAGCGACAATGGAGCACCATTTTGATGAAGTTGTAGATCCATAGAACAAGGAAGGAGTGAGAATTGATGGCTATGAACACTCATTCCCGTGGAGAAGAGGGGCTTCAAAATGACAGTCATTTTCTTTTGAAAGCTCGAAGGATCTCAAGCTGTTGATCTTCCCTATATCTAATGGCATGAGCTCATCTTAAGAGGAGAGCTCATGTCATATCCTAAAAGCAACTCAAGTCATCTGATCAACTTTTGTCACATGAATCTCCATCCAATCGATTAATTAAAGAAGATCACGTGAAGGATTCAGAGAACTTAGGAATGAAATTATTAATTTAAGAGTTTTGTTTTCAAATTAAATAAGGTCATTCCTTCTCTTAATGTTCTTGCCTTTCAAATAACAACAAAACCACATGCAAGAAAGCAGGATAAACAAGGAAAATGTAAATACATTGAAAAGATTGCTTCATCAACTAGAAACAATAAAGAAGGAGATTTGCTTGTCCATTCGGTTAGTATTGTCAATGTGTCACAATTGCATGAATAGAGAAGGGAGAGGAAACATTCTGAATAGAGATGATACAAGTAAATATAACCAAAATGAGGGTATCTATAGGGGCTCTCACCCTTCGAAATAATACATGATAATACAATATACATAATCTACAGTCTCAATACAAAAAGTCATGATATGTAGACCATACAACTATTGTATCTTCTCTTTGCCCTTGTGAGAGCCACGGTAGGGCTTGAATCCAAGGCCACGATGCGGACGGAATCAGTAGATGCTACGACTAAATTGGTCACAGAGGAAGAAACCACTGATGCAGGGACCATCAGTAGGGGAATAATTGGCTTAGAGACCCGACTCACTGGTGTAGTTGACATTGATCTAGGGATTAAGAGAGAAGCCTCCAACACATTAAAGTGGAGAAAAGGCACATCTCCAAGCAAGTTTAGAAGCATGATATAGGGACAATGCAAGAGCCAAATCCTCCCCAAAACCTCTGTGGAAGGAAAAAAACCAGAGGGAAGAAGATGATATGCTACCAATTGAAAGGTAGCAAATATTGGGCTTTTCATGGCTAGGCGGTTGAGAAATTCCTCTTGAATAACTAGAGGGCTTTGCCTGCAAAAAATGGATTTTTCTACGTCCACACTAGTCAGGCCACAGTGAATAAATTGTTTGTGGATGGTTGACTTCCTCTAGCCTAAAAACGAAGTGAAGAAAGCCAAATGGTAAATTAAAGGGAGCCATGCAGGGACTAAAATTTCTAAGCAACATATTGACAAATGATCAAGTCAATTCACAATGGAAAATGACAAATAGAGCACTTCAATTTATAGACAGATTGGCACTCATGAGGTTGTTTCGACAAATTGTCATTTTAAAGAAAAATGTATATGATTGCGGCAACAAAATCCGAAGAGAGCCTTTCTCATTAGCGCATTAATGAGAAGTGTGTAGGCAAGAGTCTCAATGTCCAGTCAACATTTATGAGCATTGAAATCAAGCTAATTTCTTTTACTAGATCATTTTGAAATGACATGCGTAGGATTGATGTGACTCAAAGGGGTCATAAGTTGCATTAATTTTGAAAGAGGTAAATTCTTTCAAGTAGATTTATTGAATTCGAGAACAACCTTTTGCCAAGCAATGATATGAGAATCAACAAGGGGAATTGTGTAATGTATGATGAATGCTTTAGGTGCCTCATTTTAAGTTCCTACAGGTTCTATTTGTAGAATGCAAAGGATTGAGATATTTAAGTTCTCCAACTACTCATGTTTGACTCCATAGCCCAATGGGTGCTGGATTCATTTTGCCTCTTGCATAAGCAACCCGTGAGAGTCGCCAAAAATGTAGAATTAAATGCTTTATGAGAAAAATCTTTGATTTTTTTCCCATAAAATATAGAAGGTGAAATGAGAGTGATTTTTCATTTTGGTCTTTCATTGATCAAATGGAATTTTTGAAGATTTTCACGCTTGCATCTTCGAGCTTACATGTCCATATCTCTTCTCAATGTTGGAGTCTTATTTGTTTACTTGTTATAGTAAAATATTTCAAAATGTGTTCTCTGTTGTGACCATATTGCCAAGGAGCTCTAAAATTGGCTTAGTATAAAGTCTTCGGCTATGACTTGAACCTTGTGATAAACTTTTATATTTTGAATGCCTTCTCTTTTTTGGTGGAGATCTCTAGCCATGAGATAATCTTGATCCAACGGCGTGAGTGCTTTTGAACAAGCAGGGCGACATCAATAAAATGTTTTCCCTCACACCGTTCGATCAGTCACTTTTTTGGCAGGGATCCTTTGCCGTTGATTTAAAGCTATAGGGACTTTTGGAAAAGTAAAAAACATGTTGCAGTGAAAAATGGTAAGTGCATTGCATTTTTCTCCACTTGTCTGATTATCTTGATGATCTCCAGTCATTTGATCTTTCTTATTAAATAAGTAGGACTTTATCATTTAGAGGCAAGCTTCTGGGTCCCACTGGCCTTGTCACAATAGTCTCTGCCCATTTGTTCACATTTAATGGTCAAGACTCAAAATTCTTGTACTCAATGAGTGTCTTCGAACTACTTGATCAAAAGAGCATCCAATGGTTTGAGCATGTTATATGATGAGGGATGACGTGGAATTAATATGTAGCCTCTTGTTGTCAGATCAACCATCTTGAAATCGCTCTCCAACTATTCATTTGCCCGGGGCCACAGGGTAACACATTGAGGTGAGAGAGTTGAGAACTCAACCATGGACTGGCACAAGTGGATTCACCAACACGACCTCTCCCCTTTAATAGCTACAATCTCCTTTGCGGATGGTAGTTGATAGTTATTACAAGAAGTCAATTCAAATGCAACCCACAAGAAAGCGATTTGAGTGTTGAATTAAAATCTGCAGAATGGTATGGGCGCATCTACTCAACCTAGTCAAGTACATTGGATGGTCTAATTTTAGAGAGGCGAGCCGTGCTGAGTATTATTAAATAGTACATTGTGCAGAATTATGAACACGAGAACTATCATGTCTGCAGAAAAGTAGTTGAATTGGCACAAAGGAGACTTGCAAGCGAAAACTTATCCTTAGCTACTCTCGTGCTGAATGGTCACGGTCTTAATGATTTTTTCTTCTTCTTCTGCTATATATTGTAATTGCTCACCTTGAGCAAAGAGATGATCTTGTTGGACTTCTTAGTCTACTGAATTTTAGGATTCAGATTGGAGCCTCTGTTAATTTGCTGTGTATGAATATCCTAAGCCTTCATTGCAATGGAGTTTGACTGTGCATATTTCCTGTGAGTAACAAAGTTATTGTGGCTCTTCTTTGTCTGCCCTTTGGCTCTAGTCTTGCTGCCACAATTCCATTTCTGGGTTTTGCCTTGCTCTTCATAGTTTACTTGCTTTGTTGTGTTCTTCTCCCTTCTTACATGCTGGTAGCACCATGTTCAAATAGATAGGGAATCCTCAATTTCTTATTCTGGTGCATTACTTTTTTATTTTTTTGCTCTTCAAAGTTATTGTGGCTCTTCTTTGTCTGCCCTTTGGCTCTAGTCTTGCTGCCGCAATTCCATTTCTGGGTTTTGCCTTGCTCTTCATAGTTTACTTGCTTTGTCGTGTTCTTCTCCCTTCTTACATGCTGGTAGCACCGTGTTCAAATAGATAGGGAATCCTCAATTTCTTATTCTGGTGCATTACTGTTTTTTTTTTTTGCATATTTCTAACTCTTTCTCCCTCCAAATTTCCCTTTATGCAATTAGTGTTGGGTGGATTAGCATTAGAATAGGAAACAAAATCTGCTATCTCTAGAGGTTCTCTGCACTGGGCAGTTCCACACTGAGCAAAGATCCCATGTTGTATTCGAAAAGTGGGCCCCATCAAGCGGATATTTTTGAACAGTAACAACTTCCTAGGGTTTCCAGTTGCATTGAACTTCTTTGGTTTTGATTAAGACATGGGTAATAAGAAAGATTCTAAAACCCAATCCCTGCAAACATCATTTTCCCAATAGAGGGCACTTACTTCAATACAATGCTACAAAAATATTTTACAAACTTTAGATCCTTTAAGTGCACAAACGATGTTTTTCTCAAAGAGCAAGCCTTGTCAAATGTCAATAATGTCTACACCCGCAAAATATTCGGTAAGTAGAGATGCCATGCTACCATGTTAACTTGCATTTAATGCCTTTAGAATAAGCCCAAATAAAATCCTTGAGTAATATGGCTAGTTTATTGCAAGCAGCAATTGAAAGGGTTGATAGGAAGATTGCTAAAATTGTGTACAAATCTGAAATTTGACCATAAGGAACATGCCTTGCAATTGAATATGATTTTTTTTTCCAATGCGTTGAGTTGCATAATTCCTCAAAGCAGTGGGCAAGACTTGAAGGACAAAGGGAATGCCCAAGAATTTAAATATTTGTGCATCTTGAATTCAAGTCCACTTGTATGTTTCTAACCAGTTTTGCAAAGTGTGGCAACTTTACTTGCAATGTTGAATTTGAAACTCCTGCATATTTGAGCCCATGGCTTTACAAAATGAATCTACACATTTCATTGCATTGACAACTGAGTTCTCTGCGAGAGTGGGTAAGCAATCATTTGCAAAGTGGTAATTAATAAGTTGATTTTGGGCATTACCATACAAGACAATGCTTTTGACAAGTTCAACTGAGGCTCCGTGAGCCAATAAATAACCAAAAGTTTCTGCAGCAAAAGAACAGAAAAAGTTGAAGCTAACAAACAACCTAGTCAAATACAATGAAAAAGACCAATCCACTCATACTTGTGGCCAGCAGTGTTTAAACAAGCAGAAGTTTCTGTGAAAAGGGTTTGAATTGCCTGATAAGTAAAAGGTCTAAGGCTAAGGGATGTAAGCATCTTTAAAATAAACAACTGCCCAATGTTGTCATAAGCTTTTTCAAAATGTAATTTAATAATCTCTGCTGCTTGACCAGCGGCACAAGCCCATTCCATGCCTTCCAAATCACTACAATATTGTCAACAATGTAGTGACTCTGAATGAAGTTGGTTTGCTCAGGGTGCATGATAAATGACCAAATTTTGTAGGTGAAAAATGAATGTTTTAGCAAAAACATTGTAAGAGACAATGGAGAGAGTTATTGGCCTCCAATTGGTGTACTTGAATAAGGATCTCCTACTTTTGGAATAAAATTGACATTTCCTTGGTGGGTAGGATTGGCTAAAGTTCGATTTTATTGAGATTCTTTGTATACTTTAAGCAAGTCTTACTCTTTTGTATCCTGTAAGGCTTTGTAAAAATCACATGAAAAAGTGGATTGTTGCAAGCCACTTTTTGGATTTTGGAAAGCTTAGCGGGAGAGGAACCACTAGTGGAACACCCTAACTTGGCATCTATGTGGCACCTATATGACGCCACGTTAGCACTTGAAATTTATCACAGTTGACTCAGCATATGTTAGTATATATTTTTCGTTTCATATGTTTATTTGGAGAGAAAGTCACATTTTGAATTGATTTAGCTATTTTAAATGTATTAAAAAAAACGGTTGATCCAATACTTGTACATGGGTGTACATGTTTTGTACATTGGGTATCTAATAGTTGTGAATTTTACATGTCATGATGTGATTGGTTACTTTACATTATTATTAGGTCAAAGTTGGACAACTATTATATAGTACTATGACAATTATTGGTATTACTATGACATCTATGGGGGTATTATGTGATTAGGACCCATTTCAACAATTGTACCATGTTCACCTATTGGTCTGTTTCCCCTATATGAAATCACATTGAGGCAAGCTTGCAGCACATGGTCGCACTCAAATGTGACCTGCAAAGCTTGATTCACAAGTTTAAAATGTTCAACAAAGTCTTGGTGAAATCTCAGGTAGAGCAGTGAGCTGAGCCTGCATAGTTTTTAGATTCTTAATGTGTCAAAAGCTTTGCTTAGTATGCAAGGCATTAAAAATTTCTTTGGAAGGTTTTTCCACCACTTCAATCCAATGGAGTCTTGCCCTGATTTGAGCTTCTTTTGTGGTCATGGTTTTGGCTGTTTTAATACAGTGTTTTAAGGTTGCATCATGCAATTTCAAGGATTCATTAAGCGGATGGGCCTCAAGTTGAGTGGGAGTGTTTTCATCAATCACTTCCTTTACCAACTGCTTCCTAGTCTTAGCAAGTTGTAGTCCATAGTTGTGCAAAAAGGAGGTAGTGTGTGATATAGCTTCCTTTCCCCACTCAATCCAGCCTGAGTTGCCTTCCGACAGATGGGAAAGGTTCCAAACTATGCGAATAAGCCGAAGTGTCTATCCATGCTGAGGATGAGAAGTATTGAGAAAAAATTGGGTGCAGAGAAGCTCTGGGTGTTGTGAACACCAAGTTGTCTCGAAATGAGTGACCCAATGGGCCGATAGTCTGACAAAATTGCTTTAGAGATAACTAGAACTGGTCTATCAAAGCTAGAATAAAAGTAAAATAGGTTTTTCTCTAATGACGGAGGACAAAGACTTTATCTTGGTGTACACTCAACTTTGTAAACCATGGATAAGGAAATTCAAACTGATGTTGGTGATTAGGGTACAAAAAATAAAGTTTGTTGTGAAGGTGAAACCAAGCCTCCATCTTGCTTGAGCACTGGTGCCATTGGTAGAATTGTCTTTGAGAGATTCTAAAGTTCGTCTTTTAATGAAGGCCTCAAAGAGACTTTTTCCACTGTAATTGGAGGTGTAAATATTGGCTAGTCCCAGGCTGTCAAACTTTGAAATAATTCTAGTCCAAATCCCTAGTCCACAATCATAGAGGTCGATGAGGGCAAGTCAAGAATAGTACCGTGTAACATGCTAAAAATTGAATTCAAAATATTTTTCAAACTTCCTACATATCCTCTTAAATAAATCTATCTTATCCTCACTTACCTTAGTTGAGGCTGACTTATTCTGGAAGTGTTATCTCAGCGAGTACTAAATCTCTCTTACTTTGATATTCTTGTCAAGGGTTAAACCTTATCTTTATTTAAATCAGAGTTTAGAGTCTCAAGCTTAAGTAAATGTCTAAGACCTTCAATGCACAATAACATGGTCAATGCTTTCTCAATGCAAGGATTCATTAAACTCCTTGTAACCTTCACAAGCAGTAGGTTAAATTCATAAAGGTATTCAAAACAAGTGTGCTCTTCGTTTCCCATCATAAAGCAATCTTTAAAGTAAGATCAATTTTCTGTTTGCGTAAAAAGAATAGCAAGGTAACAATCTTATGTCAATATCATTTCTTTTTCAATAAGGTCAACTATACAACAACAATATGTTTATTGCAAATACATTTGTACAACAAAGAGTATAAATGCTTCTTTGAATATGAATATAATGATTACATTAAGTGCTTATTCCATTTCGCACTTCAAATTTATAACAAAACTCAATTACCAGTACCCTTTCACAATTCAGAAGCTTCCAAATACAACAATGCAGCAGTCATGGTAAAAAGTGGCTTGGATGTCCCCAACCATGGTGGCTACATTCCACTCCAACCATTGACTCCACACTTCATAAGTTCATCACACGACCATATGCCAACATCAAGGGTCAGCACTCTTACAATGGCTTGTTTCTCAAAGTCACCTTAAGGAAACACACAAAAGTAAACTTGCATACAGGATAAGTTACTTGACCCATCAAGAGAGAGAGAGAACAAACAGTTCCACCACGTATGATCATATCACATGATCTCAAAGAGTTTATAAATTAGCTTAGATATGCCACAAGTCATAAGCTCACAAGTCACTCTTAAAAAGGCACAAGTCTCTCATGTTTTCCTTATGAATTGCTCGTTATTGCAAGTCCCTTGCAAGAATACGTGAGTCACTCGTGTTTTATCACAAGTATCTTGTGGATCATTGTCAAGTACTAATAGGTATGAGTCACTCGTAGACTAGTATGAGTCTCTCACAGATTACATGATTCACTCAAATGTAATACACTTTTGCGACAGTTTACTTTTCAATAAAACTTATGCAAATAAACAAAATCAAATGCCATTCAGACCCAAGCTTTTTTCATACCCAAATTGTAAGCAAATCGCCAAGTCTCAACATGACAACAAATATGCAGGACCTTCTATGCATTTTGTTGCAATCATAAACATGAACTAAAATTTCAAGACAAGCCCTTGACATACTTTCAATCCATAGAGTCGTATTAAACAACCCAACCCTTAATTTTTTCTCATTGAGTCAAGTGACTTAGGAACAGTTAGAAAAGGTTTCAATGTAAACAAACAAATCTCAGCCAAGCAAATAAGGCAAAAGTTGCAGGTCTATAACAAGACCGGGATCATTAAAACCAGAAAACATAATAGCACAACAAAACCCATATCGCAATATCTAAAGAATGCAACACTTCCGTGAATCCCAATAATTAAGAAAAATGACTACTGCCAAGCTCCAACTAAGTCCAAGTAAAAAGCAAGGGAAAGCTCACAACTTTAACAAGTAAGAACTCATATATGCTGACAGACTGTGCTGAGGCCATAAAAGTCTTACAATAAATTTATATACAGACTGTGCAAGTCTTATTTATATGTGTGTGTGTGGGGCGGCGGGGGGTAAGAGTCAATAAAAATTTCAATAAATTCAATATAAACACCTACAGGTTGTAAAAACCCTATAGATCCAATGAGTCCAAACAACAAGCAAATGTCCACTTACAGCTGTATCAAGGACCAAATAAACCCAAATACACAAGCATGCAAAAGTCTTGCTTTAACAGTCTAGGGTTTGCTTTAAGATTCAAATGAGTCCAAACAAGAAGCAAATGGCCACTTACAGCTGTATCAAAGACCAAATAAACCGAAATACACAATCATGCACAACTCTTGCTATAACAGTCTACCTTTTACTTTAAGGACTGAACTTTTAGTAACAAACACATCCAAGATATACGACCCCTTCCAAGACTTATATCACAAGAAAATGACCCACAAAGTCATTGGTCAAACTGTGAGCCCTTTAAATCTAAACCAAACCCAAAACAACCACATACAGGCTGTTTGGCCATGAAAACTACGAAGTACGGTTGTAGTTTTTTGATTAATAGCTATACAAGTAGAAACCCTTTAATGAGTGAAACTTAAACAACCTATATTTCATTATAGCTCAGATTCATTATTATTTTCTTTTAAAATCAAACTTTATTGCTGCTGTTCAAGATTTCATTACTGAAAATAAGTAAAAAAGAGAGGAAACACATGCCTGAATGTTTGCTATAACGTCTTTACCTAAGAAAGATAAACCGAGAGTCTACTTCCAGATCTGCCCCTTTCTTTCTTTGTTTCTTTCTTTCCCTTTCTCTTCTTGCCTCCTAAGTAATGCAGCAGACTCATCCCTTTATAGCCAGGATTCATGCGAGACGAATGAACAAAACTTAGTTCGAGTTCATATCCCCCATCGTGGCAACACGCTTCACAAATCTTTAATGCAAAAAGCACAAAATTCATGAAAAGTAACATGACAATCTTCATGCAACTCACTCCGCTCACAACTGCCAAGAATTGTGTGTTTGTAGGTGACAAACTGTTCTAAACTCCCAAACTCCCTTTGTGAGAGAGGAATCCAAAGAGGGTTAGTTTGACTATTAGTGAATGCTCATCAAAACGATTGGAATGAAACTAACACCCTAAGCCTATTCACTATGTTTGAGCAAGACTAAGCAAAAGATAAATCAAATAAAAGACAAAGCATACACATTTTATACCTTCTTTGAAAGATTCCCTTTACTTGTCGGTTCAAAGAGGTATGTGCTTGTATTATAGAACTAGAGGTCTTTGGTGATGTCAAATCCGCATGCGGGCAGCATCTCCCCTTGTCTACACTTGATTTTGATTGAGAGTTGACTTTAGAATTGTGAAGCTCCGTAGGTATTTTGATAGAGTAAGTTTAGGTTCTAGAAGCTTGTCTATAATGGAGGGAGGACCTTCAATTTATAGACTTGTTGAATCATTGAGGACCATCCATCTTGATCTCCAAATGGATGGCTAGGAATGAGTCCCCACCCTCATCAATGTTGGGGGTTAGAAATGTAAGAGGGTCCATTTAAGGAAATTTGGAGTGTGGAAGAGATTTGGAAGAAAAGTGCAATCATGACCCCTTTTGGAGTGTGTAAGGAGGTGTAAGGAGGAGTGTGTAAGGTTTAAGAGAGCTTGCTTCCACTCTCCTTTCCCATTGATTTTCCCATGTGATGTCACCATTGATTTTAGATAAATATGGATATTGCAAAAGTTATGGAAAATTCCATTAGGGCTAAATTAGGTTAATTAACAATTAGAAGAAAAGTGATTTTAATGGGGTTGAAAGTGTTAATTTAAGACGTAATTAATTGTTGTGGGGGGGGGATAGTGAATAGAACACTGATTAGAATTGACACAAAGTGTCCGATTTTAAATGTCTACACCCTCTCTTCAAACCCTAACAACATATATCCATGCAAAATGAAAAACAATGCACAATAAAAGAGCATAGAACATAGTCATTCCTTTCCATTTAGGTCAACGATCTAATGAGTGGAGGCTAACCACAATTACTAGACCATGGTATGTCTACTCACCTAATCAATTTTCCCCCAAAAACCATTAACTCTCACCATCCAATATGCTTTTGCATTTATTTTCTGGCAGGTCCTTTAAGCGGGGTATTTTTAATTTAAACTAATCAAATATCCCAAGTTCAGTAACCAAATAGTCCAAAATCAAATGCTAAGGCCCCTAGTGGGTTATAACCACTTTAACATGTAGCTAAAAAACACAAGGTCCAACATAAAGTCATTCTCCCTAGGCCATATAGTCCTTTAATCAAAATAGCAAGCAAGCCAACCACAAAACCAAAAGTGACGAGGGTTCTATGCCACAAAACCGAAAGTGACCAAGGCTCAATGCCACAAAACAAAACTTCGCAAAATTATGACTATGCACTCAAGAAGAACATGTGATCAAACTTCACACAAAATAATCTTTCATTTGGCAATAACAAAACCAAGTAAATTCAGTCTAGCAATGGAAGCAAGGTCATCAAAACATACCAAGGCGATGCATGGCAAACCTAAGAACGAGTGTTTATAATAGAGTCATAACACATGATGTATGACATGTTGCAATGGTGCTCTCATCAAGTGGAAAGTCTACATCAATCAATGCCATCCCGACTATGACTTGTCTTTATGAGACAATTCTTGGGTAGTTTTATATTTCACACATTTTTTCTGACTTTGTGAAGAGTACCATGGGGGTCTAGCAAGTATGTCCTCTCACCGACACTATTCAGCATCTACATTGATGAGTTGGAGGAGTTTCTTTGGCATCATACTCATATGGATGATGGCTCTCTTGCATGAGGTGCTTATAGCTATCATTTTTCTCGACGATGTTGTCCTCTCACACTCTGTTGAGGGCTTATAATGACAACTTGATGCCCTTGCTCATTTTTGCGAACTCCGACAGCTTGTGGTCAACCTTAGTAAAACTAAGGTCATGATCTTCTATATCTCCAAGTGCTCGCTCTCTAGATTCCAGTTTTTTACAAAGGGGAACTTCTAGAGATCATGTCGACCTACACGTATTTGGGGGTCCAATTTTCTGGGCCATGCTTTAACATGAAGTATGCCTCTCACCCATGCCTTTGCAAGGGGTATGCCTCTCTTTTTGTCTTAGAGTGTCAGTGTTTCCAAATCCACTTATGGGACATTCCTTCCAAGTACGCCTTTTTGATGCAATCATCAAAACTACAATTTTATATGGTTCAAAGGTGTGGGGACCTAGCTTGGGGGCCATTGACTAGGTCCATATTGAGAGGGTCTAGACTCTTATGTAACAATGCATGATCCGTTGCAAGCAGGTGATTCCTCAGTGCACTTTCCAAGCTGAATTTGGCACTCAACTACTACACATTGCGACTATCTTCAAGCTTTACTTTCTACATCCATAGACTTAGGGCCTTGGGGATTCAACTTTTGGTCGTGAGAGATATCCATACGTAGCACTTTACTCCTTTGAGAGGATTGCTTCATTGGTCCCCATTAGATGTCGGCATTGTCGGTACTTTGAGACTAGTTTGTTCCTCCTTTTGATTGGCATCTCTATGGATCGGCTACCCCCTTTCATGTATTCCCTAGATGGCCCCTGGGCTTCTTTCCACAAAGGACATCATCACGCGAGTTGCCAACAAAGACATCTACAAACGTCATTGATCTCCTCCCTTAGTTGCTCAGCCCCAAGCTTGCTTTCTACGTTGAGCATTTCTTACAGCCTACAGGTAGTGGATGGTATTATTTGTCGCCCTTATTATCTCCAACGCCATTGATCCCATGGCTTGAGGTTTCCTCTTGGCTAGATGAGAGTATGTTCTCACCAATTATAGGTTGAAACAGATCACCATGTTCCTTGCCTGGATCAGATCTGCCGTCTTTGCTCCCTTCAAGAGGTAGAGACCGAGGAACACTTCATTTTCAGATGCTCCATTTACTATGAGATCCAGGGAAGATATCACTCACTGCCTTTATAGGGACTCGGCCAACAATCTATGTACTTTATTTAGATATCCAGACCAGCGGTGCATGTCTTAATCTTCATGAGGTCATCACTCTTCGATGCAGATCCCTACAGGAGGAGCCTAGAGGCACTAGAGCCCTCATGTTGATCACCTCTTTCTTCCATCCCATCTAGGCGATTGGCAACACTTAGTGCCCTTTGGACAACAACACATCACACATCAGAGCTGATAGGTTAGGCATCGCTTCTCTCAACATATCATTGCTACTCAGATCCCCTAGCTTGCTCTCTCTCGGCACCGTGGCTCTGCCCCTTTTCGATGACATGGATCTTCTATTTACTGGCCGCCCCCCAGACTACAGAGGCAGACTCACATTACAGGTTTCTTTTGTACTATAGGGAGAGTACCTTGGCCTTGGATGTTAGGGGAGCTTCTAGAGGAAGTGCCTTGCTTCCCACTAGATCCTCCCAATTGGGCCCCTCCGACATTGGGTACTCTCCAACGAACACTATCAAATCTTTTCACGGTGATTATTGATATGTCAAACAAGCCCTCCACTTTAGGTACAGACAAAAGTTTTCAACTAAGTCACCGCATTTAAATTTGTGTTCAAATTCGCTGAGGAAAAAAATCAAAACTAAAAAATTGAGATTAAATTCAACAAATAGAAATATACTTATTTTTTAAAAATATACCAACCCACCATTAAAAAAAACATCACATTTCATATAAATAAACATGTCACAACGTGGAGTTAAGTCAAGGATTGCTCGCAGCTCGGGAATCACGTGGAGTCGAAGATTGTTTGTCTACACTTGCCAAAACGAGTCGAAGATTGTTTTGCTGCACTTGGAGAAGACAACTGTGGAGTCTGTTGGGAGTTTGGGTGGCAGAATAAAGTCTTATTCCATCTGCTAGTAAAACACATCACAAAAAAAAGATAAAGAAATTAAAAAGTGCGGTGAAAACCCCAAAAACACCACGCAACCCTAAAACACGCTTTTTTGCGAACTTGACGAAGTTGTAATTAATTTCGATGATTTTCAAGGGTTTTTTTGGATTAAATTCATTCTTGAAATTCGTCCTGAATTTCAAGACAAATTTAAACGAATTTCATGATTTTTTTTGCAGTTCGACGAATTTCGAACTTCTACCTTCTGGTTCACCGAATGGTCCTAAATTTCAAGACGAATTTAAACGAATTTCATGATTGTTTTTGCAGTTCGGCGAATTTCGAACTTCTACCTTCTAGTTCACCGAATGCGGTGACTATGGTTTTTGATGAGGTCTTCTAGTCTTCCTCGGTACATGCATTTGGGGGCTCTGGTTTGCCCTCCCATTACTATTTGTATTGGTTCCATTACCACCTTTGTTAGTGGCACATTGCTTTACTTTGCCTTTTGTACTTTAGTTTCTTGGATTCTCTTGCCTTGAACTTTCTATTGTTTACGGTTGTATTCTCGAGTCCCATTGACCTACTTTTGGTCATCCGTGGACATTAATATAAAATCTTTCTTTTCTTTCTTTCTTTACAATTTGTTCCTGCACACACACAACCAGAAATCCATCAATAGCATCTGTAGGGAAACATGTGTGAAAAAATCAATGTAATAAATGCTATAATTGTAACAGCAATTAAAATAAAATTAAATGTACCACTTTTATTCTTAATCATAGTGATAAACAACATTTAATTGTAACAACAATTAAAATAAAACTAAATGTACCACATTTATTCATAATCATAATGATAAACAACATTTATTCATAATAGTCCATGAGAATCAAATGTTTCATAATCAATGTATCTCAAAGGCAATAATGAAAGTCAGTCACTGTCTCATTGACACGAAGTGACTGCAAAAAGGGGATATTAGATGGCACAGCCTTGGCCCTCTGCATGAGCTGTAGAAAATTTAGGACAATTTCAAAAAATGCATTTAAGAGTGGCATGTAGCTTAAAATCTGCATACTCTTCTGTTTGTTTCCTTTTAGTATATGGTTGGAATGTTTATAACTTTATTATACTAAGGGCAATGTGAAATTGTTTGTTTCAATGACTCTCCAATTGAGGGCTATGTAGGGCCTGAAAAGCTCACAAGGCATCAAACCGTGCACAAGGTTGCATTTACAACATTAAAAATACAATAAGGATTCACATATTAATAGTTGGGCATGGTCCCAGACAACTGTTAACTAAATATCAACTGCGTTGCAAAGATGAGTGGTATGGTGCATAAAAATGCTATATTTTATAAAATCATTTGGAAGTCACCTTAGCAGATTGGTTTGTGCATAACCCATAGGAGTGCGTTTTCACTATGACTCTTATGTCCAAAATGATTGCATGACCCAAAAGACATGGGAGATTATTAAGGAAGGACATCAATTGCATTTTTTGCTTCTGCAATCAGTATACCTTGTTCCTCATCTATGACGAATTGAAACTCATCAGTAAAACATAAACCCAGATCCTGTCTCTTACTATAGCATCCAAATTGTTATTAACGTGTATATAGTCTTTTGGCAGCTGTTATTGTCTTGCAAAATGTTCCTTGCACGTTGGAGGCTTTCTTGTCTTGCTCACTACTCTCTTGTTACTTCCTTGTTCTACTCTGGGTGGAGCATTTGATCTGTAAGCGGGTTCGTTTTATTTGCATCACAGTAAGCTCTTGAAGATTATGTTCTTGTATAATCAATCCTAAGTTCTACATATTTTTTCGAGCTGACTGACTTAAGAAAGCATCAGTGCAGCATAGTTGCAAAAATGCAGCACTTATACAAGAGCACACATCAGATTTGCAAATGCAGCAATAACTAATTACTTTCCCTCTTAGAATCTATTTGCGTCTTTCTTGCATTCCAGGATTTTGTAGGAGCTATTGGTTTTCTTGTCCTATGGAACTAAGTGGTCTAACAGAAATGAGATTTGTTGGTAACAAAATATAGTGCTGACTAGAAACTTAAATTTCCACGCAGCTGTCTGTTCTTCCAAGATAGAGCTCTGTTCTTCTCCTTCAGTAATTGTCATTGGTGGTGGATTTGGTGGGATAGCAGCTGCTCGTGCCCTTCACAATGCCTCTTTCAAGGTTAAATCATATCTATGATATTGTACAGTACTTGACTTTTTTTACCTTAGAGGTTTTTACCTGCCTTAGTGATGCTTTTGTATGCAAATAAAGGTTCTTATCAGCTAAACTTTGATTTTGTTCAGGTGGTTCTGTTGGAGTCACGGGATAGGATTGGTGGACGTGCATATACGGATTATTCCTTTGGATTTCCAGTTGACATGGGTGCCTCATGGCAAGCTTAGTTTCATATTTATGATGTTCATGATAGAAGTATCTGTGTATGTCATAAATCATGAACGTCTAATCCCGTGTGTTAGTCATTTATGCAGGTTACACGGAGTATGTAAGAAAAATCCATTGGCTCCTGTGATTGGCAAGTTGGGACTCCCATTGTTTCGTACTAGTGGTGATAATTCCGTGTTATATGATCATGATCTAGAGAGGCACGTTCAGGACATTTCTGTAACATTTTATCTATTTTTTTTCACTGTTAGATTACTTCTGTCTTTTTGCTTGATAATTTAGATGGGGTGTCTGACACATTTGTGGCCACAAGTAGGTACTTATTAACACCATTTTAGAAATGTTACAGTTCATAATTCCTTCTGTCCACCTTAAGCACTTTGCAGCCATATTCTCATTCATGCAAGTGATATAGATAACAGTGTTGGTTTTGTTTTTCCTGTTTTATGAAGAAAACTCTGCAAAGGGACGGTCTTCATGTTCCTAAGTGCCTCTGTGTTAACATGTATGGGACAAATTTCTTCACCAGATTATTTCAGCACACTATGAAGTAGTTCTATGCTTTAGTTGTAAGTTTTGGATTTTGCAATGCAGCTATGCCCTTTTTGATATGGAAGGGCATCAAGTTCCCCAAGAGTTGGTGACTGGAGTTGGAGAGGCATTCGAAAGCGTTTTAGAAGAGGTACATACAAATTTTGTCTAAGGATAATTGTATATTTATCAAAGTGCTGATGAATTTTACTAGATCCATCCTTTCTTCCTTCAAGACCAAAAAAATACGCGACGAATATCAAGAAGACATGTCAGTGCGGAAGGCTTTTTCAATTGTTTTGAAGAGACGTCCAGATCTAAGGTTGTTTGAATGGAATTTCAAATTTGCTTTTATGCAATCAAGATTGTATGAGATATTAATTGCTGGTTTTCTTCAGCTCAATTTTTATACTGATTCCTAGCCATTTATGTCAGACTACATGGGCTTGCGTACAAAGTATTACAGTGGTATTTGTGCAGAATGGAGGGCTGGTTTGCTGCAGATGTTGATAACATATCCCTAAAAGGTTGGGATCAGGTAAGATATGGCTTTCATAGATCCCCCTTTTTTTTTTGGTAAATATTATAAATTCTGAAGGTGGAACATAGCATTATCTATGCTGTCGTGAAACTGAAACTTGCATATTAAATTTCCAAATTACAGGAAGAACTTCTTGAAGGTGGGCATGGGCTGATGGTGCGAGGTTATTATCCTGTTATAGAGGCCCTTGCCAAAGGCCTTGACATACGTCTGGATCATAGGTATGAAGGAATTACTAGCCTTTGCATTAATTGCAGGAGGCAAAATGATAAATTATGGATTGCCACGACTTTTTTGTTCTTTGTCTAGGGTTGTTAAAGTTACTTGGAGATATAATGGTGTAAAAGTTTCCCTTGAGGATGGAAGAGCATTTGTAGCAGATGCAGCTGTTATTGCAATTCCTCTTGGTGTTCTAAAAACAAACACAATAAAATTTGAACCACGGCTACCAGAGTGGAAAGAGGCAGCAATTTCAGATTTGGGAGTTGGCACTGAGAACAAGATTGCTCTATATTTTGAGAGAGCATTTTGGCCAAAAGTTGACTTTTTGGGAGTGGTTGCACCTACTTCTTATAGCTGCAGCTACTTTTTGAATTTGCATAAAGCAACAGGTCATCCTGTTCTTGTATACATGCCTGCAGGAAGGCTTGCTAATGACATTGAAAAGATGTCTGATGAAGCAGCCATCAACTTTGCAGTGTTACAGCTGAAGAGAATTCTGCCTCATGCATCAGAACCTGTAAGTCTTGTATAATGGTGGATGAAAATGTGATCATTTTGATTGCGACTCCTGACTCACTTTTCTTCATGCTTTCTGGACATATCTTAAGATATCCATTCTGATAGTTATTCTTGATTTGATTTTGTGCAGATAAAATCTCTCGTTTCGCATTGGGGAACAGATCCAAACTCTCTTGGTTCTTATAGTTATGATGCTGTGGGTAAGCCTCATGATCTGTATGAGCGATTGCGTGTCCCTGTTGACAGTCTTTTTTTTGCAGGGGAGGCTACTAGTATAAGATTTCCTGGCACAGTGCATGGGGCTTTCTCTACAGGTATTATGGCTGCTGAAGACTGCAAAAGGCGTCTTATGGAAAGATATAGAGATTTAGAGTTGTTTCAGCCTGTGATGGGTGAAGAGCTCACCACCGAATCCATACCTCTGCGAATATCAAGGCTGTGAGTTGCAATTCTATACAGTCTGTATTCTATTATTAAGTAATAAGGTTGTCTGTATTACATATAGTATGACACAAGACTTGAGTATAAAGTGAATTTTTTTACAGCATGCAGGTATATAGTCTGTCAAGCATCTGCATGTTTATCTGAATTGTATGTTGGGGTATGCATGATGTAAGACCGATCCATTTTTCTGGGTAGTAGGTCTATGTAGATGCAATATCTTCCTTTCTTAAGAAACATGCTATCTTGTTGATGAGTGTAGTCTAATATCTTATTGTGCAAAATTGCTTACAGACATTTTGAGCAGCAGATGTGATGAAGTAACATTTTTCTTTGCTTTAAAAAATATGTGATGTTTTGCGCATCCATGGGGTCTCTAGTAATGAACTTAGATACCATGATTTAAGAAAGCATTATTTCGTGTCAGACATTCAATTCAAACACTTTTGAGCATACGGTTCCTTCCCTTTCCTGTGTTACAGAAGAACCATTGATTTTCTTTTTATCAATCCATGGACATCAGCTAGACCTTTATGAGATGTCTGGGGAAAAGGCAGCTTAAAGAGTTAATTAAAAATATCCATATTTTTATCTTGTTGCTCAATCTTGGGCATAATTACTGAGTTGACCTGGGCATAAGTAAAGCATTCTGTAGAAACAGTTGATGTGCCCTGGACGTCTTGTTGCTGTGTGTTTGGATTGGTGACTGCTAAATAATCTAATTTTGTGAATTATAAATGTTTTGAGAAACTATTTTTAATATTTTGCGTCCAAAACATTTTTCTATATAATATTTGTTTTGTCTGTTATTAGAGGTTCCCTGCACCTGCATGATAGCTATTGCAAGATTTGGGTAGCAAGGTTGGACAATATTTCTCGTTAGTCTTGTTTCATGGTCTGCTAACGCCTGAAAATAATTGTTGCTTAGTGTTTCAGGTTTTGTTTTGGTTGCATGGGCAGTTGAAGAGTTTCAGGCAGTAAAAGTTAAAAGGGATCCTATATTACAATAAAATGCTTGTTTTAACATAAACAAACAATAATAAAGCCACACTTTTCTCTAGAAATAGTGTATATTTCTTGTAAAATTGTAATCTATAAAATCTTTAAATAGTTATTGTTGTAATTTTACTTCGTCTATTTTACTATATTTGTACATTTAGATCTCGTAAAGATAAAAACAATTCATATATCAAGATAATTATGACAACTGGATAGATAGAAATGAATTATAAGCCATTGAGTTGCATAACACGGAGCATGGAGAAACATAAGCAACATTTAAACGAAGCTAGAACTTTGTGCTACATGGGTTTATTCATCCTAGCATGTCTTCTAATATGATATGAACCAAACAAAAAAGCGCCTAATCTTTCTTAGTCAATAGAAGGAAAGACTAAATCTCCAACTGGGAGTATAAAACAAGAAAGAAAGGTTGCCATCCAATGAAAACATTGTTCATGCAAGAGGTTGCCGTGAAGGAAGTTTTAGGAATAAGTACTTTCTATTCTACCAAGAGCTAATATTGTACTACTTTTTTATTCTTATGAGGCATGTAGAAGTTGATATTTGTGGTAAAAAAGGAAAGGAGATACCCTTTTTAGTGCACGATGCCAGGGCTTTGCTTAGGTTTGCAAGTTAGCATGCAAAAAATGACGTAAGAGTATAAGTTGATGTCTTCTTCAAGATCGATACATAATTTATCTTTCATAATCATTTGGGAAATTGAAGATTCCTGAAATCTTGAATGTTATATTTGGACTTAGTTTTTTTAAGGAGTTCAAAAGATTTGCCTACATGCTCTGATTGTTGACAAATGAGGAATAAGTGCCTATGTAGTCCATAAAGCATCTCCTATGCCACTCAAATTGTCACCCACATAGTTTCATGTGAATATGATCTATATCAAGAGGTATCCCAAATTATCAAAGGTGCTGCTCCATATGCTATTACATCCTTATGGTGGTGAGATTGACACCTAATTTTTTTTGGATACATCATAGTGAATGGCATATCCAAGGTAAGATGGATTTGTGCTAGCTGGTTGCGGTTGCAATATGTCATATAGTTATGCCCATTCCAATACATAATATGTTTTTACCTTTTTAGAGTCGCTCACGTCTAGATAGTTAAGTTGAAGGTCAAGATGCAATTGTTATGAAGGAAAGTAAACATGGGCTTCGATAAGGTTGCATTGCCCTTATGTTAAAGTTTAGAAGCTCTATTATTACGAGTTGATTTTCTTATATTGCCAAGGATAGACAATGACGAGAAATGTCAAGATGTTTATGAGTGGGTGAGTAATAAGTGTTGGTAATATATATGACAACCTTACAATCACATCCTCAAGTCAGCTCCCTTCCCTTGTATGCATAGAATTGCTGACACATGTAACTAATTTTGAATAGATGCAAAAATTGAATCAAACCTAATTAATTAACCCTAATCGAGAACAATAAATGATTAAGAGAGGGTTTAGAAGAGTATCTTGATTTTTAGGTGATTAGAAAAAAGTCGTGAGACTCTGAAAGTGCAAAACATATTGAAACAGCAAAACGAAGCTAACCCAAAAAATTGAAATATTCTAAACCAATTTTTTTTAATTTTTGATATTGGATTACAACATCACAAGTAAATTCCGTCAAGATTAGAAGTTAGTTCCAAATATACTGAAATAACTCTGCCACTATAATGCAAGAAATGGAACTCAACGTCCAGTATGTGCTACCCAATCCAAGGCGGAATAGGGGTGACCATAAGACGGAGTAATTACAAATAAGGAACTCTACGTCAAGTATGTGCTACCCAATCCAAGGAGGAATAAGGGGCTACCATATGACGGAGTGAACTTAATAACAATGCTTTAATGAAAATACTGAAAAAAAGAAACTATTCCACACCCAGCATGTGCTTGCTAACCCCAGAAGGGAAAGTAGTGACCATAGGGCGGATGCTCTACACCCAGAATGTGCTTGCTAACCCAATAGGGAAAGTAGCTACCATAAGGCGGAGCTGTAAACTATTACAATAATTTAATAGAAACTGAACTTTTGAAATCAGCTTTGAACAATTAAAGAATGACTGTCAGTACTACTGTCAGCTTACAAAATAAGAAGAATTTGCTTATAGACGAAGAAAAAACCAGCCACTTATTAAATTCTTCAGATGTTCATAACTCACAAAATTTGTTCAATCTTCCTGATTTTTGTTGCAAAATCTCTTCTTGAATATGGCGCCCAAGTTAGCATCTAAAAACTGATCAAATCTGCATCCAAACGTGTTACACAAAAACCAATGCAAACCCCAAAGGGCTGTCCCAGCTGGAAAGGGCGACTTGCTCTAGAAATTCACTGCTTACTCTAAAAATTCTATAAAATTCAGCAAAGGGGCGCCTAGGCCTAACCAAGACAATGAGATGATACCCAGAACTTGTTTTTTTATATTTTCTGATTTATGACTGAAAACCTAGATCTGTCTTATACAGAATACAATATCTGAAACTCTAATAATACTAAAGGAATTAATAATGAAATAGCTGAAAGCAATACATAAACAAATATAAATATCAATGACTAAATCACCACTAGATGCTTTCTTGCAAGCATGAAGAGATGCCCTTGTTAGGAGGCCTTCATTCCCCGAAGCAGTCTCAGAGCCAAAGCGGCAGCATAACAATGCATTAAACCAAGATGATGAAATGATAACCCAATGCCTTCTTTTATAGGCTTCAGTTGGCTTTCCCTTGAAGCTTATCTCCAAAAGTGGCGCCCCTTTCCATGCAATGATGGCGCCCCCTACAAGTCCCTCTTTTAAAATAACATTAAGTTATTTTGTCTAGGCCAAGGTCAACGTTAAAATATAACGTTATTATTTTTTTAAAGTGAAATTCACTTATTCCACCAAGATCGTATTCTGAAGCCAAAACTGAATGAGTCAACTTAAAAAGAAAAGTTAACTCCTTGCGACAGTCCTGTTAGCTGTCAAAAATAGAATTTACTAAAAATAGTAAATTCCTGAAAATGCTCAGAAAACTGAAACATACCTCCGCGAAGCTCTCGAAAAACCCAGAAAGAATTCGCCATCAAAACTTCGAGCAAGGACATCCTAAAAAATAGGAAACCCTCATTTGCACCTTCCGAATAGCCTACGGATTTTCAGGAATAGGCCAACGGTTATTGTGAGATCAGATTTGAGAAGGGGTCATTACAGTCCGCCCTTCCCAAAATTGCTTGTCCTCAAGCAATTGTAAACTAGGATGATGCAAGATCTCATCATTTTCTCAAGTTGCATCCTCCATAGGTAGGTCCTTTCACTTTACTAGGTATTCTTTGATGGTTCTTTTCCTCAAAGAACGTTCTCGAACATCAAGTATCTCTTCTGGAATTAGTGCCAACTGTCCCTCTTCATCCAAAGGTGGTAGCTGTGATGAAGCAATCACATTATGTCCAAGTGCCTTCTTGAGGCGAGACACATGGAAGACGTTGTGCACTCTGCTATCAGAAGGTAGCTCTAATTCATAAGCTACAGCTCCAACTTTTCTGATGACCCTAAAGGGCCCATAGAAGCGAGGTTTGAGCTTCTCAGCTCCACTCTTCTTGAGAGTAGATTGTCTATATGGTTGTAATCTCAGATATACCATATCTCCAACCACGAAGGAACGCTCAACACGTTTTTGATCTGCATACAATTTTTGCTGATTTTGTGCAATCTGCAAATTATCCTTCAAGGATTTCATTATGTCCTGACTATTCTGCAACAAATCTTTGGCTAGGGGTGCTTTGCTGTCACTGAACACTAAATCTGCAAAACTAGGTGCCTCATACCCATAAAGTGCCAAGAAAGGAGACATCTTAATCGACATATGAAAAGTAGAGTTGTAGCAATACTAATCAATATGCAGCCACTTGACCCAGGTTCTCTGCTGTTCTGACACATAATTTCTCAAGTAGCCTTCCAACCACTTGTTCACCACTTCAGTTTGTCCATCAGTTTGGGGATGGTAGCTAGTGCTTGGGGTGAGCACAGTGCCACTCACTCTGAAGACTTCTTGCCAAAACTTACTTAGGAACTTGCTGTCCCTATCACTCATGATATTCTTTGGCAATCCATGCAGCTTAAACACTTCTCGAAAAAAGAGATCTGCAACTTGGGCTACAGAAAAAGTGCTGGTGATGGCGAAAAAGTGAGCAAATTTGGTTAACCGATCCACCACTTACATAAATGCAATCTTTCCCTTGGGCTTTAGGCAACCCTGTGATGAAGTCCATCGAAATACTTTCCCATTTTTGATTGGGAATAGGGAGTGGTTGTAGTAAACCCGCTGGTAAAGTATGCTCATTTTTATTCGCTTGACAAACAAGACACTCCTGAATGTAGCGTCGTATCTCTCCTTTCAATCCCTTCCAAGAAAACCTTTCTCGGATCTGTCGATATGTTTTGAAAAAACCTTGGTGGCCAGCAACTGGAATATCATGAAAAGTCAAAAGAATTTTCTTCTTCAGCTTAGAATCAGGGTCCAGAAAGATTCTTCCCTTATAATGTATCAATCCCTCAACCACCTTGTACCTTTCATCATGAAAAGTACCCTCAAAAACGCTGGTTGCAAACTGATTTTTAGCATAATCAGCAAGCAACATGTCTCTCCAATCTACAGTAAGCTCACTCAATGAGCTAAGATGAGGTCTCCTGGAGAGAGCATCGGCCACTATATTATTTTTCCCTTTGACATATTCAATATCAAAGTCGTAAGCTTGAAGCTTACTTACCCATTTCTGTTGTCTCTCATTTAGATCCTTTTGGTGCATGAAATGCTTGAGGCTATTGTGGTCAGTCTTAACCACGAACTTATTCCCCACCAAGTACTGTCTGAACTTGGCTAATGCATGCATAATAGCAAGCATTTCTTTGTCATAGATTGAATATGTTCTTTCAACTCCTCGTAATTTTCTGCTCTCAAACACGATAGGGTGTTTGTCTTGCATCAGAACAGCCCCCACTCCTTCACCTGATGCATCACATTGCAGCTTGAATGGCTTGGAGAAATCCGGTATTGCCAAAATCGGACACGAGCTCATGATCTTCTTGAACTTGTCAAAAACAAATTGAGCTTTTTCTGACCAAACAAAGGCTCCTTTTTTGGTGAGATCGGTAAGGGGAGCAGCATTCTGTGAATACCCCTTTACGAATCTCTGATAAAACCCACAAAGACCCAAAAAACTTTTCAACTGAGTTAAGCTCTCAGGGGGTGGCCAATCAACTACTGCCTTGATCTTTTCTGGGTCCACCTTCACTCCCTCAGCACTGACTATGTGGCCAAGGTATAATAACTCTATCATCCCAAATTCACATTTGGAAGCTTTTGCAAACAAACTCTCAGATTCCATAATACTAAGCACTTCCTCCAAATGCTTAAGATGATCTCCCCAAGTCTTGTTGTAAATCAGAATGTCATCAAAAAATACTAACACAAACCTCCTTAAATGATTCTGAAAAATACGATTCATGCAAGACTGAAAGGTAGCCGGGGCGTTAGTCAATCCAAATGGCATGACTAAGAATTCGAAATGGCCATAGTGGCATCTGAAGGCTGTCTTCTGAACATCCGATCCCCTCATTCGAATCTGATGGTAACCCGATCTCAGATCAATTTTTGAGAACTTGGCACCATGTAGCTCATCAATGAGCTCATCTATCATGGGTATGCGATATCTGTTTTTGATGGTGCTTTGATTCAAAGCACGATAATCCACACACATGCGCATGGTACCATCCTTCTTCACAAGAACCACTGCAGAAGCAAAGGGGCTCTTGCTTGGGGGTATGAAACCCATCTTCAAGAGTTCTTGAATATTCTTCTCGATCTCGTCCTTTTGCTTCTTCGGATACCGGTATGGAGTTATGATCACCGGTTTTGCTCCCTCTTTGAGCTCAATGATGTGTTCTGATCCTCTATCAGGTGGTGGTCCAGAAGGTAAATCAGCAAACACTTTACTCTTCTTGGTGAGTAAAGATTGAATATCAAGAGGATACTCTATTTTCGTTTCAACAGGACTAGTCGGAAGAACCATGAATTCTGCGGCCCAATCCACTTGGTCATGTCGTATCAATCTTGCCATCTTTTTGAATGATACAATTCGAGGGCCACCATTTGACATCCCTCTCAACACCACCTTCTTTCCATCGGATTGAAACTTGAGTTCCATGGTTTGCAGATTTAAAGAGATCTCTCCAAGAGATCGCAGCCACTGAATGCCAAGGACAGCATCCATATCTCCAATATTCACTACATAGAAGTCATCTTTGACTTCGTAGTTGCCTAATTGCAAAGACATGTTGGGAACCCTTTTGGTACAAAAAATGTGGAATCCATCCGCAACCATAACTTTGAACCCTTCAAAATCTTCCGTTTGTAACTCCTTCTTTGCCACCACAGCTTCATCAATAAAGTTATGGGTTGCTCCAGTATCAATTAGAGCAACGATATGCTGCCCTTTGATCGTCCCACGTATTTTGAAAGACTCATTCTTTTGGAAGCTTGAAAGTTGAGCCAACGTACCACCACTTTCTTTTTCGCTTTCGGGCTCTTTAGGGGCTCTTTCTACTTCACTCTCTTCGAAATCAGATTGCTGGTTCGAAAAATCAGAATCACTCTCACCAGCTGAGTAATACTCAATCTGGTAGAATTTGACTCCCTTTTGACAAACATGATCTGGAGACCATTTATCTTTACATCGGAAACATAGCCCATTTCTTCGGAGTTCATTGATAGTTTCCGGATCCAATCTTTTGCCAAGAGGTTTCTGCTGGTTAAACTCCTTTTGGTAAGGCTTTTGTTGAAACCTTTTCCCTCTATCCTTCTTGTGGAAGGATGGTTTAGGATGGAACTTAGTTTTGGGAGCAACGCACTCCATGTTTCTAGCTTTTTTCATTGCTTCTTGTAAGGACGGTGGATCAAAAGCTTTGATCCATCCCTTGAGTGGCTCCATCAACCCTTCACTGAATAAGATCACTAATCTTCTCTCAGTGATTCCAGTGACCATAACTGAAAGTCTTTGAAACTCAGCTATGTAGGCATCAACAGTGCCATACTGCTTCAACTGCGCCAACTCCCTAAAATGCACTTCTGGGTCCTTCTCGAACCTTTCAATGAGTCTATTGGTGAGTTCATCGTAGCAAGTGATTGATCCATGACCCAAAGTGCCTAGGCCATGGTACCACCACTCATGCGCTACCCCATCTAGGTGTAGCGTAGCGAATTTAATCGCATCTTCTTCAGCCATTGGCCTAAGGGCCAAATAGTTGTCTAATTTTTGAATCCAGGCTCGAGCAGAACTATTGTCACTTCCATCAAAGTGGGAAAGCATTAGCTTGTTGATAGCTTGATGCAAGTCTCCTTGTGTTGGAGTTCTTCTTTGGTCATAATTTCTCCTTTGTCCCTTACTCTTTCTCTTATGATCAATAAATTCATTATAGGACATGTCCATTTTGATGTCTTCAGGGAGAGAGTCATACTCCGCATGACCATGTCTCAATTGTTCCACAAATGAAGAATTCTCTTCAGGATCAGGTTGGGTATTTACTGGTGCTAAGAAGGTGGGTTTGAAAGGCCTTGACGAAATGTAAGTGTTGTTTGAAACAGGTTGAGCAACACTTCCATCAAATTGATTAGAGGCATTAGGCTCTCCTCTATATCCGGAATTGGTCTGAAGAGTTGGGTTCTGACCCACTTTTCCCAACATGAGGGATACCATATCCATTAAGGCATCCATCTTCTTTTCAAATCTCTTTTCAGGACTTAGTGATCTCTCTCTACCCTTCCCACTATCATTTCTAGGGTTGGTAAACCTCTCGTTACCCCATACTGATCTCTCACCTTCTGCCATATTTATTTCTTGAGAAGACTCCCAATGAGCCCTCAAGAACTCTGAAGTAGTCTGACCTTCGGGAACCTGATACCACTGGAACTGTTTTGCAATTTTCTTATCTTCTCTTGCAATATATCTCTTTTCGCGGTCGCTCATAGATGGTTTGTCCACAGGATGGCAGGATATGTGGCTCTGATACCATTGAAATATTTCGAACCAATTTTTTTTAATTTTTGATATTGGATTACAACATCACAAGTAAATTCCGTCAAGATTAGAAGTTAGTTCCAAATATACTGAAATAACTCTGCAACTATAATGCAAGAAATGGAACTCAACGTCCAGTATGTGCTACCCAATCCAAGGCGAAATAGGGGCGACCATAAGACGGAGTAATTACAAATAAGGAACTCTACGTCAAGTATGTGCTACCCAATCCAAAGAGGAATAAGGGGCTACCATATGACGGAGTGAACTTAATAACAATGCTTTAATGGAAATACTGAAAAAAAGAAACTACTCCACACCCAGCATGTGCTTGCTAACCCCAGATGGGAAAGTAGCGACCATAGGGCGGATGCTCTACACCTAGAATGTGCTTGCTAACCCAATAGGGAAAGTAGCTACCATAAGGCGGAGCTGTAAACTATTACAATAATTTAATAGAAACTGAACTTTTGAAATCAGCTTTGAACAATTAAAGAATGGCTGCCAGTACTACTGTCAGCTTACAAAATAAGAAGAATTTGCTCATAGACGAAGAAAAATCCAGCCACCTATTAAATTCTTCAGATGTTCATAACTCACAAAATTTGTTCAATCTTCCTGATTTCTGTTGCAAAATCTCTTCCTGAATATGGCGCCCAAGTTAGCATCTAAAAATTGATCAAATCTGCATCCAAACGTGTTACACAAAAACCAATGCAAATCCCAAAGGGCCGTCCCAGCTGGAAAGGGCGACTTGCTCTAGAAATTCACTGATTACTCTAAAAATTCTATAAAATTCAGCAAAGGGGCGCCTAGGCCTAACCAAGACAATGAGATGATACCCAGAACTTGTTTTTTTGTATTTTCTGATTTATGATTGAAAACCTAGATCTGTCTTATACAGAATACAATATCTGAAACTCTAATAATACTAAAGGAATTAATAATGAAATAACTGAAAGCAATACATAAACAAATATAAATATCAATGACTAAATTACCACTAGATGCTGTCTTGCAAGCATGAAGAGATGCCCTTGCTAGGAGGCCTTCATTCCCCGAAGCAGTCCCAGAGCCAAAGCGGCAGCGTAACAATGCATTAAACCAAGATGATGAAATGATAACCCAATGCCTTCTTTTATAGGCTTCAGTTGGCTTTCCCTTGAAGCTTATCTCCAAAAGTGGCGCCCCTTTCCATGCAATGATGGCGCCCCCCTTCAAGTCCCTCTTTTAAAATAACATTAAGTTATTTTGTCTAGGCCAAGGTCAACGTTAAAATATAACGTTATTATTATTATTTTTTTAAAGTGAAATTAACTTATTCCACCAAGACTGTATTCTGAAGCCAAAACTGAATGAGTCAACTTAAAAAGGAAAGTTAACTCCTTGCGACAGTCCTGCTCGCTGCCAAAAATAGAATTTACTAAAAATAGTAAATTCCTGAAAATGCTCAGAAAACTGAAACAAACATACCTCCGCGAAGCTCTCGAAAAACCCAGAAAGAATTCGCCATCAAAACTTTGAGCAAGGACATCCTAAAAAATAGGAAACCCTCATTTGTACCTCCGAATAGCCTACGGATTTCTAGGAATAGGCCAACGGTCATTGTGAGATCAGATTCGAGAAGAGGTCATTACCAAAATTCAGCATAAACAAAGTAGTTTCCCTAAACCTTGCATTGCATGTTTTTGGGCCCCAAAACCATATACCACCTTTTTGGGAAATGATAGGCAAATGGAAGCTATTTTGATGACTATGTTCATAAGATGCAAGGCTCAAAAAACTTAACTTAGTTTCCTTGAACTTCACAGTGATCACTTGGAAACCTTCATAGGGCCATTGAACTTGCAAATGATAAGGAAGATGATTTGTTTTGGGGTCTAAGCTTAGGGTCAGTAAGTTTTTTAAGCGTCAATTACTTATCAGGGCCCTCGACAATGTACAATATAAAAAACAACACACCAAAGGATTCTCTAAGATAATAAGCAAGCTCTGTAATAAATGCTAATAAATATGAGACAGATTAAAGTGAATAAATGAACATACAAACCTTCACTTCCTTGGCAGGTTGTAAGAAGAATACTATCACTAATCAATAGTGCTAGGTGGGGTCTACTAAATATATGCCAAAGTGGTGCTGAAATGGGTCTAGTGGGATTGTAAAATAATTTTTTTTTTGCAAATTTTTTTTGTTCATACCATAAAATTTCTTGCGATCCTAGGATTCAAACGCTTTTTTTGGTTCACTAATAGGAGATACAATTGAAAAGATATGGCGATTTTAAGGAATATGAGAAAAAAAATTGGAAGTTAAATTGTTTTATAAGGAGGCTATAAATAAAGGGCAAAATCCTTCATTTTTTATATTACAATTTCAAATTTTTAGATATTTGAGCTCTAGGAGAACCATTTTAGTGCAAAGAGAGACGGTGGTTAGAGAACACAAAGATGAGTGTTGGGAACCACCACTGGGGTAAGTTGTGAAAATCATCGAGGTAGGTTTTGCATTTAAATCTGGGATGGGTCTTGAGATGAATTCTATCAAAATGTAGGTAATAAAGAGGAGGTAATGGTTTGTGTTAGTTTAATTTTTCAAAGTATTTGTAATTTTTTAGGAGCAATAAATGTTGCCACATGACTGTATAATGTCATTGACAATTGTGTAGTTGGAAAATCAAAACATGGGCAATAACGTTAAGTTAGATGGTTGATGTAGTCGAAACACAAAAAAAGGCCAATGACGTATTTGTCGAAATCGTTGAAGAAGTAATAAAATTAGAGATGTTCAATGACATTTTATCAAATAGCTGATGATTTTTTAGTTTGCAGAGATGGCTAATGATGGCATTTCAAAAGGTCGATGAATTGGAATTTTAGTACATGGCCGATGATGTAGGTCAAGATGGCCAATGTAGTTATACATTTGTCACTATTTGTGATTTTTGAGTTTTTTCAATATATTAATTGATTTTTATTTTTGATGACACCAATTGTGTACTGCTATTTGATTTTTGTAGGTGTTGAGATGAGTTTGGTTATTACAGATTGTGGATGGCTCATAGCTATGTGATCTACCACCCAAAATTTCAGATGTAGATAAGGATTCCCTGATTAACCTATAGTTCAAAGGGATTATGGATGTGTTGGGTTCCACTAGATGTTGATCTCTTAGTTATGTTTATGGATTTTTGGGAGACATGAACCATCACATTTAGGTTGTTGGTGGATGGGGACATTGTGGAGGTGGCTTTCACCTTGGAGGATATCCATTCTATTCTAGGGCTACCCATTGAGGGTATGTTGATGGTGTGTGATATTATAAAAATAAATGTAAAGTGGCGACCATTAGCCTTATGGGTCATAGGAGAAGATGACTACAACCCTCATAATTATGATATTGTGTGTTTGAGAGATGTGTGCACAATGTCGATTTCAAATATCTGGAAGGTGATCATTAGGTAGATGGTTATACATGTATTGTCACAAGTCAGACATAGGAGTATCATTGTTTACTATAGTGATGTGTTAGGGAACATTTGAGGAAGGCACAATATCAATAATGGATATATAAGTTTGGGTTCAACTTGCACATGATAACATCTTGGCTTGAGAACACTTGGTGATAAGGCCAATTATACTGTTTTTAGTGTGGATATATGAAAGGTTTCTCATGTACATGCCTACAGGGACACCCTTATAAGTAGCTAGACACTTGACCCAAGTCAAACATTGGGCTTGAGGGCCTTTGATGAGATATTAAAGTGGCTATCTGAGATTATTTTGAGTGAGGAAGGGGAATATAGTGTGGACCACTTATATAGGTACAATAGATGCATGGCCATCTTAGCCATCTATCATGCGAGATTGGGGTTTGATTTAACTTACATGACATTTATCTTGGTGGGTGGAGCAAGACTTACACAATTAGGTTCCAGGAAACTTTAGATTAACACACTCAATAACACCTATAGTCTTGCCCTAGTATAGGGCAAGACATGTTAGGGAGCCATGACAAGCAAGAGCGTATAAACCATGGGTGAGTGTCCCAATTTTGATGCCTTAGAGAGCTCATCAACATTAGGGAAGGAGAAATAGGAATAGACTAAAGGTGATGACAATAGTAGATGTACAAATTTTTGTTCAATTGATAGTTTTGTTAAAGAGTACGAGGTAGGATAATCCCATAGTAAAGGTGACTACCCTAGAGGAGGAGCAGGGAAAAGAGAGACCCAATTTTTGAGAGAAGGAGAAAGGATTCAAAGGCCAAGTGGAGGATATTTAGGACCAATGGGCCTCTATATTATGTGTAATTTGACTAGGGATCTAGAGTAACTACCCTGTCATATGAGGCTAAGACCCTCCATTGTGTTTTTACAAAGGGGGAGATGGAAGTTTGGCTTGATATCATGAAAAACAGAGGAGGAAAATGTGGTCCATGGAGGCAAACATGATGGAGAGGTAATTTGTGATCCACTTGAGTAGCAAGGAATAAGAATGTGCTATGATCACTACATTTCCTAAACTTAGAGATAGGCATGCTAGAAATGAGATAGTGATACAGATGATTTTTTTGCTTGATATGACAAATTATTTTTTCATATGTTTTTTCTACAGATATGAAATTAGAGTGGTGTTCTTTGATGAAGGACACACACAATGAGATAATGATGGGGTGTTTCCACACCACAACACTGCTATGCTGTAGGATCTAGTGGCAATGTCAACAGGAAGACATGTGGAAGCATTTAAGATTTTTTTAGAGACGATGCATGAACCCTAAAGAGGTAGAGGCATGATCCATGTCCTTCCTCTTCTATTGTAGTCATTGTGGTTAGGAGTGATGCAATAATACACCATGTTATAGACACCCAAAAATCCATTATGAGGGAGCATGCAATACATATAACTACCATGACTATAGGGAGAGAGAGTGTATGATTATTGCTTGCTATAGACACCTAAAATCAGACACTTTGTGTTGATTTTAACCATCTGCACCAACATCATCTTGAATCCTAATTTCTTTGTCTAACCAATACTTTACCTACCATTCACCCCTAGTCAATTATTACTTCTTCCATTATTACATCATTTCCCACAAATTCACATCATATTACATTAGTTAATTAATCTCAATTAATTAGCTAATCTTATTGTAATGGAAAATTATGGAATGCAGAATTAATATTTTCTTTAAATCATTTAACTCTATTTTCCATCTCAAGTTCATGAAATCATCCTTTCTTCCACAAGGCATGTCAATGAAAAGTTGTAAGTATGTAAGCAAGGTATCTTACAACCTCTTACACACTCTAAAATTATCATAAGTGGATTTCCTACACATCCTCTTACACACTTCGTCCCTCTTCTTACACACTCTATCTTCCTCATCATGGAGATGTAGGATTGATTTTCAACCATTGATCCTAATCTTAGATCGATGACCCACATTAATTAGATAAATATATAAATAGAAGGGGTCACTCACTTCTTCAATAGTTTTTTTGTGCTAGACTTACTTTGCCAAAACTCCAAGGAAAGCTTCAACCAAGTTCTTCATTGCTCAATCAAAACATGCATAGCATGAGGGAAGATGCTATCAGAATGATGTTGCAACATTGACAAAGATCTCAAGCACTATATCTAGGCCAATCAAACTTGCATTCCATCAAGGAAGAGAATCCAAAGGGAAGGTATACCATTGTGTTTTACTTCCTTTTCATTGCATTTTTTCTCTCTTTCCTTGATCTTGCCCAATCTGAGGACATGCGCTTGGGTTTTATGTTATATGCATTTCATACTAACAAAAAATTAACTTTATCATACTTGTGTGTTTACATATGTCACGCACAGTGGGACTAACACCCCACAACCTCCTTTGAAAAGTTAGAATATTTCTCTAGTTAAGAAATTCGCTGAGAATTGATCTAATTTTCTCTACATTTTCTTCTATTTTTTTTTTCTAATTTCCATTCCCAAATTAGTGGTGGGAATGCTCTGTTAATTGACAGGATCCATTCTCGTAATCAGTGATATCACCTTGCTAATCATTGGTATCATTTTTGTTATGTTTTTTGGTTTCTTGTGCTTTCCAAGAAAATGGTGGTTTTAACCTACAATTCAGTGGTATCATCCTGTAAAATGATGAATTTTCTCTTGGATTTTACACAAACTATCATTTTACATAAACAACAAAATTGACTTGCAAATCGATGGGATTGACCTATAAATCAACGAGATTGACATGTAAATTGGTGGAAACGCCTTGGTAACTCCTTTTCCCTCTCTTTACCTACATTTTGATGATATTGATCTTAGAAATGATGGATTTGACAATATAAACAATTATTTTATTTTTGTTTCATTTCCGGCTATGTTTTTCCTGAAAACAATAATATCTCATTGTATTTTGGTAAGATTGCCCTACTAATTAGTGATATCATATTGCTAATCGACGTAATCACTAGATTTCTATGTTATATCTTCTGTGTTTACATTTAGTCGGATTGTCCTACTAAATGGTAGGATTGCTCTACTAAATAATGGTCTCACTTTGCTGTAAATTCTTGAGGCTAAACCAAACATAGATTCAACTTCCCTTGCTAGTCAAAGACAAAAATTCAAACTCTAATATGTTTTTCTGTAGGTTTACTCATCAAATAAATGGTTATTTCCCAAACAAACACTTTACAAACACACTTTATTTTGGTGTATAAAAATAACTAACACTTAAGTTTGGTGTTCTAAAAAATAATTGTGTTTTCATTGCTTATGTGTTTGTATTGCTTATTTATTTGTGGGTAACCTATTGTGTGTATGCTCTCCCATTGCCCAATTGTGGGACCTTGGGTGACCAAAAATACATAGGTTACTATAGTATTTTCCTGAAGCATAACTAGAGTATGCTATTCCCTTGCCCCCTTGTGGGATCATGAGGATCATAAATATTAAAACTTTTCTTTTTATTTTTGGCTATGCGGGGTAGATTTCATCACCTTTTCATGAGTCCTTAGTGTACGGTGATTGGGATTTCATCCTCTAGCATATGTACCAAACCTATACATCTGATGGGGTATATAAATTGAGGGAAATTATCATAAAAGTATGAAACAATTCCCCATAAAAGGTTTCATGAAAGTAAGGGTTTATCCCTGCTGCTAAGCTATCATACATGACCTCGAAAAATGCCACTCATTTTTGGGACAACCTACAGATCAAAATTGTTTCTTCCCTTTTCAAAATTTGTCCTAGGCATTTAAATTCCTCATTTTTCAAGCTTCTTGAAAATCCACGGACTCAGCAGGTCAAGTTCTATGGGCTTTTAGAGGTTGAAATCTATGGACTCTTTCAAGGTTAGAGAAAACTACGGACTCTACAGATATGTTTCTGTGGACTCAACATGCTTGAAGTTAGCAGGTTCAACAGGGTAAAAAGCTTCTGCAGGCGAGATCAGTCAAAAGAACAAGCTTCTAACAATTGGTTATTTTCAGAATTGGTTCATCGCCTTGGTTTAAACAGAAATTTTCATCGGCAAGCATCAGCAACAGGTTCAATGTTTGGTTCATCTGCTTTGTTTAAGAAGCTGGGACCATTGATGGCCCCTCAGACGTCAGATTTTAAAGAAAAGGAAAATCCATGGAAATTCAAATAGAGTGCAGAACTTAAAAGAAGAACCAAGCGACTCGCTGGAAAGATAGCCCGATAGCTCAAATCGCAGTAGGAAGAGACAAAGCTGGAAAAGACAAACAAAAAGTAAAGGAAAAGCCCGATTGAAGAGAAAATCCTGCGAAAAAGCACCCAATGGAAAAAGACAGCAGAACATGACAAGTGTTTGCACCCAACATGCAAGAACGGCATTTTTTGCCGCCCTTGCATCTTTTGGTCTCTTCTATGTGGGAGCGGCAATTTTTGCCGCCCATGCATCCCCGTTTCCTCTCATCCAGGTGCAAGAGCGGTGATTTTTGCCGCCCTTGCACATTCTTCTTCAACATGCGTCGGCAACAATTTTTGCCGCCGACACTTTCTCTCTGACGTGCACAGGCGGCAATTTTTGCCCCCTATGCACAAGAACTTCTCTAATATGCAAGGGCGGCAATTTTTGCTGCCCATACATTCCTTCTCTCTTCTTTTTCTTCTTCTCATGCACTTTTGTCATGAAAAAGTGCATGCAATTTTGTAACGTGTAATTACATGTAAAAAATCCAGAAAAATATTTCAAAAGTAAAAGATGAGTCATCTTTGACTAAGATATTTTTATATTTTAATATTTTCTAATTTTGAAAGTTTCTCCCTATATATAGTGGAGACCTCTTTTGTAAATCCATCTCTGATAATTGAGAGCAAAAACTCTGTTGAAATTGAAACACTTTTTGAGACTTTGTGCTCAACTTGTAAATCATATTTTGTTGAATGAATGAGAAGCATGTTTATTTCAGACTTTGTGTTGAAGTTATCTACGTTATTTATGAAATAGTTCTTATGTCCTCTTTCCTGATAATCTCTTATTTGTTTGATTTAATAAGCAAAGTGTGTGTGTTGACATTATCTGAGGACGTTTCTAAAAGATAGAAGAGAGACTTTGAGCTACTTTTATCTTTGTGATCCTTTTATCCTTGATAGTTTTAGGGGAAGACTTTGTGCTTCGTTTCACTCTACGGTTATGCATATTTTGAATCGGTGAAGGAAGCGATGGAAGACTTTGTGCTTACGTAGGTTTCCTTGTGCACTTTGTTACTTACTTCAGGTGATTTTCTGCTCTACGTTGGATACCGTTGTTGAAAGAAGAGGAATGTTGGCCAATGACCATGATTTCTCTCTCTTGTTCCTTGTACATCACCTCTGAAAAAAGAGAGGTGGATGCTGTTATACCACCCCAAGTATTATTTTCTGATTAATTATATATACATATAGCGTATAAATATTCATAGGGAACCTCCCCTTGATGAGAGATTTACCTCATCCAGATCTGATAAACCCACACTTTTCGTGGCGTAAATCTCCCTATGCTGTGGTTGATATACCCATTTTGTCATCAGTTAGTTGACGACAAAATATTCACCCAACAAGACATCACCCTCAAAGTCCAAATTTTTAGTAGCACTTCATTGATATCTCATGGTTGAATGGTCACGAAGGGAATAGACCCTATTGCGAATTGTCCATTTTTTTTCTTTGATGAATTTTGAGCCCCACGTAATGCAAGGTATATCAGGGACCATTTATAAAATTCTTGTCAAACTTTTAGATTAAGACCTCTGAGTCGTAAATGATTTGTAGTGCAAGGGAAACCAACCTCCCCCAAGATCTCATGAGTTACTATTTGAAGTGAGGGATAAAAGATGTAACCTATTCCCACTTATTGCAAGTTAGATATGTGGGCTACAGTCACATTGCACACCCATTTTGCCATTAAGATAAGGCTTTTTTTGTATGTGTGTCATTATTTGTTTAGTTTCATATACTTATTTTATGTGTTATACCTTGCACATCAAACAAGTCAATTATTCCAAGTCCAAACTTTATCATTACACATTTACATGAGAAGGTATTATGTTGCGTAGATTTTGAGTAATTTTATCCCATCTTAACATCATGCTATCTAATTGAAATAGTGCCTTGTTTGCATTGTAATGTTATGCTATTTGTTGGAAAACAAATCCAAATCAGGGCCCTTTTTACCCAAATCCAATTTGAAATAAATTGTCCGCATTAGGTCTATTTTGACCCCATTCCTATTTCGAGTTAACCATTCCAAATAAATCAAATTTTTTAAATCAAATCAAATCAAGTCAAACATTTCAAATCAAATCAAATCAAATCAATTCAGATGTTTTAAATCAAATAAAATCAAGTAAAACATTTCAAATCAAATCAAATAAAGTCAAACATTTCAAATCAATCATTTGAATCAAGTCAATTCTTCCAAATTCAAATCAAGTCAACTCTTCCAAAGTTAAACAAGTTCAATAATTAAAGTCAAAGTTAACTTAGTCAAAGCCAAACTCTTTGAACATCAACTCTTGAAGTCAAATTCAAATCAAAGGTTAAACTAAGTCAACCTTTGAAATTCAAATCGATCCAATCGAGTCAAATCAAGTCCACTTTGACCACATCTAATCCAAGTCCCAAAGTTAAGCACTGAAATAAAGTCAAATCAAGTCTATTTTGGCCAAGTCACATCAATTCCAACTTAGTCCAAGATCTAAAACTCAAGTCAGGTCTATTTTGATCAAGTCACGTCAAATCCAAACTTAAGTTATATTCTCATCTTTTCATTCAATCTCCCACACTTGTCAGTTGCGAATGACACAATCATAACACCCATATTTTTTTCCATCCAAGTTAAATAAAATTAAAAAAAGATCTGAGCTTAATCAAACATAAAATCAAATTCAATCAATCAAATCGATTTGCCTTATTTGGAGAGAATCAATTTAAATCAATCAACTTTGCTTGGGGTCAATCAAATCAAATCAATCTACCATGCTAGGGGGAAATTACATCATATCACATCAAATATAATAACATCAACTCATCCTAATTAAAATTTCATCCAATCATATGTAATTTAATGCAAATCAAGATAGAACCCAATTTGAACATTACATGTTTGAAAACAAAGATGATGTTTTTTTCTCTTATAAATAGGTGCCTGAATACCTGTAAATTTTGATCCCAAAAACTTAAGATCCATACTACGTAGTCGAAGTTGAATCTTTTCACATAAATAACAATCAAACATCCTGTCTACTAGTTACAAGCTTGATCATGATCATATAGAAAAGGGAAACACATTTTGTCATCCCCATCTAACATCCTTCTGGCCCCTGAGCCACAAAAATCACATCTATAATCCAGTCCATCCACATCTAAATAGGGTTTAAATTTTTTCAATGAAACCTTTGAAGAAATCATTTACCAATTATTCATGACAAATATGATTGCATATCTACGTACCAAGTATTTTAATGAAAACAAACCAAAACCTGAGTGGTACCAAGAAGATGAATATTATGAGTATCATAAAATTCAAGGCCATTTTCTTGACCGATGTGCTATATTCCAGACTTATATCCAAGGTTTGATTGACCATAGATAGATCAAAATAGAATCAAATCCATCTATGTTTTAGGATCTTTAAACAAGAATATGCCAATTTTTCTTCCAAGATCACGATTAGGCTCATCTAATTCCAAGTCAAAATCAAGATAGTCAACCCATACTTGATGTTTTTATTGAATCACCCATCTTTAATGAGTCACCCTTTGACCATCCTAAAATATTTTATGAGCCTCACTTCGATGAGCCTCTCTTTGACCATTCACTAGTATTTGATGAACCCTCCTTTGATGAACCCATCTTCAAATAAACCATCATTGGATAATAGTCCATCTTTCACCCATTACACAACATTCCCCATTTTAGGGAATCCCTTCATCCCAAAGTTGTCATTTCTAAGAGATAAGTGAAAAAGGTACTTCTAGACAACACAATCCAATAGACCTTCCTTGTGGCCACATCCAAATCAGATTCCATATAAACATCACAATCAAAATCAAAATCAATATCCATATCTGAATCCAAACCATAATGAACATCACAATCAACATCATAGTTAGAATCAAAATTAGTATCTGCATCCAAATCTAAATCATAATCAAGTTCCATATTGTAACCAACATTAGAATCAATATCTGAATCAACATCAACGTCAGAATTAGAATCGGGATCTCATGACATTGGCTACATGCTTCTAATAGATCCATTTGAATACATCAACGATCCTTCCATAGTCTTGATGAAGTTTCCTTCAACATTGATTCCAATTCTCCTAATTTCTTCTATGTGGATTATGCAACCTTTAATCCTTCCATTGTATTACCCATCCTTTTCACATCAACCATCATATTCCTTATTCTAATATCCAACTTCTCACACTAGTTGATTAGGAATGACAAAATCACACATCATTGGCATTCTTCCATGGTTACATATTAATAGCATAATTTAAGGGGATCCAAAGTAGAATTCAAAATCAAACATTAAAGTTCCATAGTGAAAGCTTGTTTGAGGTGCTTGAGGACACTACACATCAAAATCTTGGAAATCTAGAATCAAAGTTCCCTAGTGAAACCTTATTTTAGCTACTAGAGGACACTAAAAATCAAAATCTTGGAAATATAGATGAAAATTTCCCTATTGAAACCTTATTTGAGGTGCCAAGGAACAATCAAAATCAAAAGTCAACATCCCTTAGTGAAACCTTGTTTGAGGCACTAAGGGATAATTAAAATCAAAATCAAAACAATCAAGAAGTTTCTATTGGAAAAAACCTCTTGGAAGCACCAACAGATACACAAATCTTCATTTTTTGATGAATACATCATTGAAGTCAATATCGTAACAAACAATAATCCAAAGATCATTCATATTATAATAACTCTTAGGCCTAAGGAGCATAAAATCTTGTGACCCTATTGAGAGAATTTTTAGAGGTCTTTGACCCCCCAACATCCAAAGTCATCATAATTAGAACATCCAAAGTCAACAAAGATGTGTGTGACTATTAATCCCAATTTACCTTGGTCCCCCAACAATCATACATCCCTTCATGATCAAATTCTTCATCTAAATCCATTATCCCCTTGTCAAATTATATATTTTATCCAATGCCTATCCTCCTTTACCCTCATTAGCAACACTCTCTTTCATAAGGATACATAGACACCTTGTTTAGAGGTTTGGAGAAAGAAAAATCAACAACAATTTAAGATCACAACAACATCAGTCAAGTTCACATCAACATTAGGATCCTGATAGATAAGCTCTTTAGAATAGGTATGGGATAGAGATCAAAATGGGTCAGCATTATGCATCTCGTAATCCTCTAATGAGTTGAGATGACAAAAAATAAAAAAACAAATCATAAATCAAAAATCAAAAGAGAAAGAGAAACAATTCATCTAATGATGAAAATCATTTTTATGGCACCTTGGTCAAGTACCATGATGAAAACTAAGTTTCTAGAGTCATGTATAAATTATACATTATCTACAAGTATCTTGACACTTGGGGGAAACCCCATTTGCATCCTTATCCATCCCATTTAAGCCATTTTGGCCATCCAATGTCATCCACATCCTTATCCTTGTCCATTATTTTATCCATCCTATCATGCCCATCTCTCTTCACATCTTGAGATTGATAATGAAGTGAAAGATGTTTGGAACCCTATTTTGGGAAGCATATTGGCATGTCATTCAAACAATACTTTGATGATTAGAGATTTGGTTCCCATGTGGAATAGTCCTTGGATATCCCTAATCCATTTCTCATAGTCCCTCATCATTCATTATTATCCAACATTATCTTTAATCCCTTCCATTCATTATCATATCCCATCTTAGTGCTAGAATAGGTTCCCTTTGATATTAGCCCTTATATATACTTATCCAAAAAATTCAAAAACATTAGAAATTTCAAAAATCTTAAACATTATAAAATCCTAAAAATCATAAAAAGGCCAAAAATATCTAAAAGAGATATAAATCCACAATTTTTTTTTTGTCATGTTATCAATCCAGTCAGTAATCTTTAATTAATCCTTGATCTAATCAGTCTAGATTTTTGACATATTTCATTCTCCATCTACCTTATTTGGGGAAAGATCATCAATCTAATTCTGGCTCACAACTTTCACCCTATTTGGGGCAAATCAAAGTGTGAAAATTATTTTAGGACATCCCAATCCATCCCCTTGCATGTGTCCTAGTTTGGAGGCACCATTTAACTACCAATATCATTGAGCCTTCACACACGGAATATTTGACTTGATTAACAATAAGATGTTTTATGTTGCTTTTTATTTCAAGTTTGTTTATGTTTGCTTTCTTGTTTTTTTGCATTTCTTATTATGCCTTGACTTAGTCCATATGCATCAATAGGGTCATCATGGTTTTTCCATATCATGGTGATTTATTGCACTTATAATTGAGTCAATCCATTGACATACAACAATAATGACATCTTGATTTTTCCATAGCATGATGCATCTATGTCATTTATCTATTAGATTTGGGGTCATATCTTACACACATTACAACTAGGTCATCGTGGTGTATATCATCATGTGATCCATCAAAAATCAAGTGCTTGCGGCTTATGTAAAAATAAAATATCCACTTACAACATCATATTTATCAAATCAAATCATTTAGGTCATATTTGACTACATCACATTATATCCTTCCTCTTTGACATTTATCAATATCAGATCAGATCAAGTCTTCTATTCTTCATCATTACTCATCACATTCTTCCATTTTTGGGAGGACTACATTGGCTTGAGGTTCATTTATAACATGTATGCAACACTTAGTCACATGGTGTTTTTGAGGTCAAATCAACCACCATCACCATCACTTTCATCCATTCCTATCAACATCTAATTATTTTAACTAACATTCATTCTCACGATGTATATGTGTGGACATCAGTGCACCATGCCCCCTATCCAATTCATTATAAATATTATCACATCATTATTAAATCATTACCACATCATTATTTTCATTCAACTTTAGGGCATCCTTGTGTGTTTGGGTTTTTATGACTTCATTATTTGAAAAGTTGTTATACCATTCACACATACATTTGCATCAATCTATCAACTTTATGTCATCCATATATGTGATCATCTCATCCTTAATACATACAACAAGTTAAATCCTTGATCTATGCTTTCCAATCAATCAATCAATTTAATCAAATCAATCAATCCACCCTACTTGGGGTAATTCCATCAATCATTCATCTAGTCCAACCTCAAAGCTTTTACCCTATTTGGGGAAAATCAAAGCATGCAAATCATTATCTTGGGATACATCCTTCCCAAGTCCACCTTTCTTGGGAAAAATAATTCTATCATTCTCAATAATCAAAGTGTGCATCCCATGCTTGGGGAAAATCATTCCATCATCTCAACAATCAAATCATGCAATCACTAGCTCGAGTGGGTTAATTTTATCCATGGGCTAATTTCATCCAATTTCATCATATCCTACATCACCTTATTTTTTGAGGGCCCATACACGTTCGTCATCCTCACATGTAATATTGAGGGGACATCATCCATCACATTATTTCTTTCATCAACTTCTAGTTTTTATCCTCCCACCTTTTCTCAGCTTCTTTATTTTAAAAATTATTACTCCACCCATCGTGTCTCACAAAACCATATCAAATAGGGGAAACATTTAGACACCTAATATTGGACACTTTGTGTTGATTTTAACTATCCACACTGACATCATCATAAATCCCAATTTCTTCATCTAACCAATCTTCTACCCACCATTCACCCCTGGGCAATAAATTACTTCTTCCATTATTACATCATTTCTCACAAATTCACATCACATTGCATTAGTTAATTAATATAAATTAATTATCTAATCTTATTATAATGGAAAATTATGGAATGCACAATTAATATTTTCTATAAATAATTTAATTTTATTTTCAATCTCAAGTTCTAGACATCATCCATTATGACATCATCCTCTCTTCCAAAAGGCAAGTCAATGCATGGAGGTGTGAAAGTAAGGTCTCTTACACCTTATTACACACCACAAAATTATCATAAGTGGATTTATTACAAATCCTCTTACACACTTCATCCCTCTTATTACACACTCCATTTTCTTCATCATGGAGATGTAGGACTAATTTTCAACCATTGATCCTCATATTAGATCGATGGTCCACATTGATTAGATAAATATATAAATAGAAGGGGTCACTCACTTCTTCAAATTTTTTTTTGTGCTAGACTTACTCTACCAAAACTCTAAATAAAACTTTGACCAAGTTCTTCATTACTCAATAAAAACATGTATAGCGTAAGGGGAGATGTTGTCATAATGACATCATGACATTGATGAAGATCCCAAGCACTATATCTGGGCCAATCAAACTTGCATTTTAGAAAGGAATATGATCCAAAAGGAAGGTATACCATTGTGTTTTATTTAATTTCCATTGCATGATTTTCTCTCCTTCATTAATCTTTCCTAATTTGAGGACATGCGCTTGGGTTTTATGTTGTATGCATTTCATTTCTATTTCATACTAATAAAAAATTAACTCCATCATACTCATATGTTTCCACTTGTAATTTAGAGTTAGAGGCAACACTATCCATAACATAGAGAGAGGTACAATGTTTATTTTCTAAAGAGAAATCCCTGGCCTGATCCGTTAAAAAGGCTACATCCCCACAGAGTGTAGAACCTTGTCTTGGTATGGGTGCAAGGGGTATATGATATTGTATATATGAGATTGGTTGTGTTATAACGCATAAAACTATATATATACATGTATGTATGTATGTATATATGTGTTGGGTGAATATTTTGTTGACCAGCTAACTGGTGACGAAAATAGTTCTTATCACCACAGCATAGGGAGATGGGTCATCCTGGTGTGCAGGTTTACTACATCAATAGGGGACAAATCTCTCCTCTCATCAATGGGAGGTTATCTATTAAATATGCGAAGGCTATATACTATAAATATAAGCAAAAAGTAAGACACAGGGGTGGGATAAACCATCCATCTCTCTTTTTTCAGAGATGATGCTAACAAACAGAGAAGAAATCCTGGGTGATTGGTGAAGGCACTTCTCTTCTTTCAAAAGTAACTTTTAGCCAAGAGCCAGATCCCTTCTTGGAGAGTAGAAATCCTGGTGAAGCAACAAAAGGCACTCCTCTTCTTTCAAAAGTGCTTGTTCTTGCAAACAACATGACTCTTTTTGGTAGGATAAGTCACTGGTAACCGGGTCCAAAGTAACCAGCAATCTAAGATGTAGCACAAAGTCTCCACCTTGACTGCCCTGGAGGGAGATACAAAAGACAATGAGGGCACAAAGTCATCCCAAGGTCTTTTACACAAAAACAAAAAAGAAAAATATACACTGAAGACAACTATGATAACATAAAGTCTGAAAGTGGCAAGTATGGTCCTTTCTGCGTCTTTGACAAGTGGCAAGTTTTGTTGTTATGAAACTCATCAAAAACTTATGGAAAATGGGATCCATGACATGGCTTGCTCGAGCAACTTCAAAAGGGGAACACGGATGCAAACACTTGTCACATTTCGCTCAGTCATAATAGGACACGTGACGTATTCTGCTTAACTTATAGAAGCTTTAGAAACCTTTTGAGAGTCTTGTGGAAGATGACACATGGCGGATTTTGCTCTACTTTATAATGGACACGTGGTGGCTTCTGTTACACTTGGTCTTTTCCATCGGGTTGTTTTTCTGCGGGCTTTTCTCTTCAGTCGGTCTTTTTCGTCGGCGGGCTTCATCCTTTGACAGACTTTTCTTTGAGCTTTTACTTCGAGGAAAAGTCCAAAGGAATTCCTTCAGAGTTTTTGTTCGAAGGAAATGCCTTAATCATTTTGCCGTGTTCTTTTCCCGAAAGAGAACTGTGCCCTCCGCAAGGACTGTTCAAGCCCAAAACTATCCTTCAGACTTTTGCAATGGTCCATCTTCTCCTCGCCTACCTTTCGCAAGGGCTGTCTGACCTCGGTTCACCACCCTCCACAAGGGCACTTGTTCCTTTGGCTTTGGGGCAGCCCCTTGAACCTGTCAATTGAACCGACCAATTGAACCAACTTTGGTTCAACGGTTCAATGGTTCAATCCCTTTATTTGGCTAAGTCCTTTGTCTGCTTGAACCAATCGCGCATTGAACCTTTGAAGCGGTTGAAATTGCTTAAGTGTTGAGAGCTTGTTTCTTCCTGCAGAGTCCGTAGATTTTTGCCTGCGGAGTCCATAGAAATGGGCTTGCAGAGTCCGTAGTTTCAAGCTTGTAGAGTCCATAGATTCAAGCCTGCAGAGTCCATAGATTCAAGCCTATAGAGTCCATAGAAATGGGCCGGCAGAGTCCCTAGTTTCAAGCCTGCAGAGTCCGTAGATTCAAGCCTGCAGAGTCCGTAGATTTCTAGAAGAGATTTGAAAAATGAAGAACTTTAATGCTCAGAACAATTTTTGAAAAGGGGAGAGAGGATTTTGGTTTGTTGAACCAAAATAGTTCATAGGTTGTCCCAAAAATGAGTGACATTTTTGGGGACAATAGCTGGCTCCAGTTGGGGAACTTCCTTCAATTGAAAACTTGGAATATCTGAAGGGAGTAGAAACTAGAATCTCCAGTGCTTTAAAGTATGCCATTGGGCTATGGAGTCATGCTACCCAAAAAGAAAGGCTCCAAAAAAAGAAAATAAAAAATAAAAAATAGAACTAAAGACTATACAAATATACATATTTCCAGGTGAACTTATTTGGTACTTCAAGAATTGAAGTACTTCAGATGTTGCTCATCGTGGGACGAAGAAAAAGGGATGTCGTCCTGATAAATTAGTAGGAAACCATTTTGTCCCCATAAACGGTGATGAGCGAATGAAACTCTCCAACAAGAAACCAATTTTTTACATTTTCTTTTTGGCTCTTTCCTCTTATTGCCCCATGGTGGGACGTGGTCTTCTCTCTAAAAACCATAACTCCTTGTTCTCTCTGCGAAGAGTTTCTTTTGCTGACTTTAGAATACAGCAGTATGGTCCACCACCATAGCTTGCTGTTTTGCTGGTTCAGTCCAACACATGCTTTGATTGTCAGCATTAAACCCCTGACAAACCATCAGCTCAACATCTCTTTTGGTGCGAAGGAGTTTGATTTCTTCATCCCAAGCAGTTTTCAATCTGAGCAATAGAGATCCGCATCCAGCTGTGTAAGAATTATTGCCATCGAATTTTAGGATCCAAGTATCATCAGAAGCTGATCTTCTATCAAATTTCTCTTCATTGAAGATGGAAGATCCTTCTTGATTTGTATTGCACCCTACCAATTCTTTTGATACCTGAAATAGATCAAATCTTGGATTGCCAGCCACAAGACTTTGATCGACTGAGACATGAGCATCCTCTGTGGTCAAGGAGTAATTACCCTTGCCTAAAGGCTCAAATAAAATTTGAGTAGTAGGGGCTGACATTTGGGTGACCACAATCTTTGCCTCAGATAGGTCCACACCTAGCTCTTCACCAATATTTAACTGCTCAGGATTGGCTTGCAGGAATTCAAACTCAGTCATTTGAATTTTAAATTTTTTGACATGATCAATCATGTAAAATGACTAAGATGGACTTGGAAGAGAGGATGGAAGTTCATCCTATTAGTTTTTGGGAGGGGGAGGACTGATCTACAAAGTTGAAGTAGAAGGTGCATAGATGTTTAATGTACTAACCTTCTTGGCAATCACTGGGTCTTTTGACTGGAAATGCAGAGTGGTTCCCTGCTTAGCAATTAGAATTGCAAGCTAAGTTTGTTTCTCTATTCTTTCTTTATCATCTTGCTGAGATGACTGATTCTCAAGCTGGGTGAATACTGCGTATGATCCCTCATCTGCTTCACCTTCACTTCTGGGTTCATCCTAGTAATTCAAAAAATCGATGTGGGAGTCGCCAACTGATTCTTCTTGATCCTCCATGAAAAGACGAACATTATTTTTTTGCTTGAACTCAGGTTGGAAATAGAAAACATATTCTATTTCTAGATATCCCACTGCTGAGTTGGTTGGAGGTGCTTCAGGAGCAAGGTTTCTCTGTAGGGGAGGAAGATGATTTGGTTGCCCTTGACTTTTGGCAGCGTTGCTTTGATATGGCTTATTAGGGAATGTCCTCCTTGGTATATTTTTATATAAAGGAGCAGAAGACATACTTTGTGTCATTTGCCTTTTCAAGGCTAGCAATCCATTTTCCAATTTTTGTACTATTGGGTCAATGGTGGCTGTAGATGAGTATTCAAAAGATGAGAATTTACCTCTGTTAGGATCTCTCCTTATCTTTTCTGCCAAGATAAAGTCATCTTCTAGCTTAGTAGCCAAGTCTTGAGAAGCCTCAAGGTCTGTGTCTAGCCCGTCTCAATAAAAAACTCACTTCAGGAAATTATGAGTTGATGAAGAAGCATTTGAGATTCTGAGGTGTCGACTGGGTGACTATGGAAATCTTGTGCCTCAGCTTGTTGAACCTGGCAATGAAGTCCCTCATAGGTTCATCGGGCTCTTTTTTCTTCTTTATGAGCTGAGCTAGCAAGGCATGTGCATCTTCTACAGGCTTGAATCTTGCTTCGAACTTGGCTTTTAGGGTATTTCAGTCTGTCACTGATCGATCATGCAGATGGTGGAACCACAATGTTGTAGCACCTTGTAGGGTCTTTACAAAAAGCATGACTGCCACATCTTCAAATTCCACCCCTATCACACCACATGCTATGCTGAAGGCTGCAATGTGTTCATTAGGGTGAACTCTCCCATCTCCAAATAATTTGGAAAAGTTTTTTCTTGAGCTGCGTGAAAGTTCATGCAGAGGTGGAGTCAAGTTGAGTGGACTAAATGAGTTACCCCAGGGGCCTTGAACTGCCATTATTTAATTATGAAAAATAGGGATAATAAATCTAGGTGGAGTGGCCAAATTACAGAACAATAATGAAAAAGAACTGGCCTTGCTTCAGCTTGAGGCTTGAGGCTTCAAACTGTGCACTCTTTCCCAGCAGCTCTGGTTTTGTAGACCACATAAAATAATAGAGATTGAGGAAGATGGTAAGGCTATAATGATAATGGGTAAGACATGGAATAGAGTCACCAAAATATGTAATTGATAAGGTTTATAATAATTATGGGTAAGACACAGGTGATGTTTCAATCTGATACTTGAGGTTCTAAATTATATAAAATTACTGTCTCCAGTGGAGTCGCCAAAAACTATTGGGTGAATATTTTATCGGCCAGCTAACTGGTGACCAAAATAGTTTCTATCAGCACAACATAGAGAGATGGGTCATTCTGGTGTGCAAGTTTACTACATCAACAATGGACAAATCTCTCCTCTCATCAAGGAGAGGTTCCCTATTAAATATATGGAGGCTATGTACTATAAATATAAGCATAAATAAGACATAGGGGCGGGATAAACCATCCATCTCTCTTTTTTTAGAGATGATGCTAACAAATATAGGAGAAATCTTGGGTGATTGGTGAAGGCACTTCTCTTCTTTCAAAAGTAACTTTCAGCCACGAGCCAGATCCCTTCCTAGAGAGTAAAAATTCTGGTGAAGCAACAAAAGGCACTCCTCTTTTCAGAAGTGCTTATTCTTGCAAACAACATGACTCTTTCTGGTAGGATAAGTGACTGGTAACCGAGTCCAAAGTAACCAACAATCTAAGATGTAGCACAAAGTCTCCACCTTGATTACCTTAGAGGGAGATACGAAATACAATGAGAGCACAAAGTCATCCCAAGGTCTTTTACATAGAAATATAAAAGAAAAACACACACTGAAGACAACTATGACAGTGTAAAGTCTAAAAGTAGTTGGCTTCAAGACACCTTCCTTATCACCTCCACTAGTTTTACTTGTTAAATCAAATAAACAAGAATGATTTTAGAAGATAGACATCAAAACAATCTCTTAATATAGCACAAGCTATAACATCACAAAATCTGCAAGTAACTTGTTTTCTCATTCAATCAAAGAAATATGAACTACAATCTGAGTTCAAAGTCTCAGTATTTGCCTTTCAATTTGGGTAGAGTTTTGCTTTTGATAACGATAAGATCTTCCATGTAACAAATGAGAGATTACAATATATAGCGCTCCAAAAAAGACTTGGGTGCTTGTTTTCATGAAAAAGGTTCATGCTGCAATCAACGTCTTTAATGCACCTTTAGTTCTATCTAGAGGGACCATGTTGAGAACATTGCATTGCCTCAACTATGGCATGCCCATTCATCTAATGTCTCTTCCTTGGTATGGACTGTCTGGTCCTTTTTTTGATGTCTGTGTAACTGTCTAATTTTCCATTACTTCATGAAAGAAAAATAGGCTTGCGTCTTTGATTTTATCCACTCAGAAGTCTACTTGATCCACTGTTTCACCTACTAGAAATAACTCTTTTGAAGATATTTTTGGTCCTTTGGTCTCACTCCTCTCTTCATTGGTTAAGCACTTCTTTGCTCTCTGGTTGAACCATTGCTTTAATTTAACTTGCCTTTGGAATCGTCCATGTTGCTTCTTTGTCCTTTATAGCCCTTCTTGTCTAAGTCTTTGGGGGGTCCTTTCTACATCTTTGACAAGTGGCAAGTTCTGTTGTTATGAAACTCATCAAAAACTTATGAAAAATGGGATCTAGGACATGTCTTGCCCAAGCAACTTTAAAAAGGGAACACAGATGCAAACACTTGTCACGTTTTGCTGAGTCATAATAGGGCACGTTACATATTCCACTTAACTTAAAAAAGCTTTAGAAACCTTTTGAGAGTCCTGCGGAAGATGACACGTGGTGGCTTCCACTCTGCTTTATAATGGACACGTGGCAGCGTTTACTGCACTTGGTCTTTTTCCATTGGGTTGTTTTTTTTGTGGACTTTTCTCTTCAATCAGGCTTTTCCTTTTGCGGACTTCATCCTTTGGTGGAATTTTCTTCAAGCTTTTCCTTCGGGTAAAATTCTGAAAGAATTCCTTTGAACTTTTTATCTGAATGAAATGCCTTAATCATTTTGTCACATTCTTTTCCCGAAAGAGAATTGTGCCCTCTGCAAGGACTGTTCAAGCCCAAAACTATCCTTCAAACTTTTGCAATGGTCCATTTGCTCCTCGCCTGCCTTCTACAAGGGCTATCTGACCTCGATTCACCGCCCTCTGTAAGGGCACTTGTTCCTTTGGCTTTGGGGTAGCCCCTTGAACCTACCGATTGAACCGACTGATTGAACCAACTTTGGTTCAACGGTTCAATCGGTTTAATCCCTTTATTTGGCTAAGTCCTTTGTCTACTTAAACCAACCACGCATTGAACCTTTGAAGCGGTTGAAATCGCTTAAGTGTTGAGAGCTTGTTTCTTCCAGTAGAGTCTGTAGATTTTTACCTGCAGAGTCCGTAGAAATGGGCCTGCAGAGTTTGTAGTTTCAAGCCTGCAGAGTTCATAGATTCAAGCTTGCAGAGTCTATAGAAATGGGCTTACAAAGTCCGTAGTTTCAAGCATGCAGAGTTCGTAGATTCAAGCCTGCAGAGTCCATAGATTTCTGGAAGAGCTTTGAAAAATGAAGAACTTGAATGATCAAAAAAAAATTTGAAAAAGGGAGAGAGGATTTTGGTCTGTTGAACCAAAATAGTTCATAAGTTGTCCCTAAAATGAGTGACATTTTTGGGGACAAAAGCTGGCTCCAGTTGGGAAACTTCTTTCAGTTGACAACTTGGAATATCTGAGAGGAGTAGAAACCAGAATCTCTAGTGCCTTGAAGTATGCCATTGGGCTACGGAGTCATGCTACCAAAAAAGAAAAGCTAAAAAAAATAAAAATAAAAACTCAAAACAGAACTAAAGACTATACAGATATACATATGTACAGGTGAACTTATTTGATACTTTAAGAATTGAATTACTTCAGACGTTGCTCATCGTGGGATGAAGAAAAGGGGATGCCATTTTGATAAACCAACAAAAAACCATTTTGTCCCCATAAACGGTGACGGGCGAATGGAACTCTCCACCAAGAAACCAATTTTTTGCATTTTTCTCTTGGCTCTTTCCTCTTCTTGCCCCATGGTGGGACATGGTCTTCTCTCTGAAAACCGTAACTCCTTGTTCGCTCTACAAAGAATTTCTTTTGCTAACTTTTGAATACAACAGTATGGTCTACCACCATAGCTTGCTGTTCTGCTAGTTCAGTACAACACATGCTTTGATTATCAGCATTAAACCCCTAACAAACTATCAGCTCAACATCTCCTTTGGTGCGAAGGAGTTTGATTTTTTCATCTTGAGCAGTTTTCAATTCGAGTAATAGAGATCCACATCTAGCTATGTAAAAATCACTGCCATCGAATTTCAAGATCCAAGCATCATCAGATGCTGATCTTTTATCATATTTCTCTTCATCAGAGATGAAAGATCCTTCTTTATTTGTACTATGCAATACCAATTTTTCTGATGCCTGATTTGGATCAAATCTTGGATTCCCAGCCACAGGACTTTGATAAGCTGAGACATGAGCATCCTCTATGGTCAATGAGTAATTACCCCTATCTAAAGGGTCAAATAAAATTTGAGCAGCAGGGGCTGACATTTGGGTGACCACAATCTTTGCCTTAGATAGGTCCACACCTAGCTCTTCACTAATGTTTAACTGCTCAAGATTGGCTTGCAGGGATTCAAACTCAGTCATTTGAATTTTGGATTTCTTGACATGATCAATCATGTCAAATGACTGAGATGGACTTGGAAGAGAGGATGGGAGTTCATCGTGTTGGTTTTTGGGAGAGAGAGGACTGATCTACGAATTTGAAGTAGAAGGTGTAGAGATGTTTAATGTACTAACCTTCTTGGCAATCATTGGGTCCTTTGATTGGAAAGGCAGAGTGGTTCTCCACTTAGCAATTGGTATTGTAGGCTGAGTTCATTTTTTTGTTCTTTTTTTAATAGCTTGCTGGGCTGACTGATTCTCAGGCTGGGTGAATACTGCGTATGATCCCTCATCTGCTTCACCTTCACTGCTAAGTTCATCTTGGTAATTCAAGAAACTGATGTGAGAGTCACTAACTGATTTTTCTTGATCCTCCATGAAGAGACTAGCATCATTTTCTTGCTCGAACTCAGGTTGGAAATAAGAAACATATTTTATTTCTAGATATCCCACTGCTGAGTTGGTTGGAGGTGCTTCAAAGGCAAGGTTTCTCTGTGGGAGAGGAAGACGATTTGGTTGCCATTGACTTCTGGTAGCCTTGCCTTGATATGGCTGATTAGGGAATGCCCTCCTTGGTATATCTTTATATAGAAGAGCAGAAGACATACCTTGTGCCATTTTCCTTTTCAAGGCTAGCAATTCATTTGCCAGTGTTTGTACCATTGGGTCAATGGTGGCTGTGGGTGACTATTCAAAAGATGAAGAGGGTTCACCTCTATTAGGATCTCTCCTTATCTTTTCTGCCAAGATAAGGTCATCTTCTAGCTCAGTAGCCAAGTCTTGAGCAACTTCAAGGTCTATGTGTCTAGCTCGACTTAACAGAAAACTCACTTCAGGCAGCTGTGAGTTGATGAATAAGCATTTGAGATTCTGAAGTGTCAACTGGGCGATCGTAGAAATCTTGTGCCTCAGCTTGTTAAACCTGGCAATTAAGTCCCTCATAGGTTCATGGGGCTCCTTCTTCATCTATGTGAGTTGAGCTTGCAAGGCATGTGCATCTCCTACAAGCTTGAACCTTGTTTCGAACTTGGTTTTTAGGGTATTCAAGTTTATCACTGATCAAGTCTGTAGATGGTAGAGCCACTCTGCAACAGCGCCTTATAGGGTCTCCACAAAAAGCTTGACTACCATATCTTCAAATTCCACCCCTATCACACCACAAGGTATGCTGAAGGCTGTAATGTGTTCATCAGGGTGAACTTTCCCATCTCTAAAAAAATTAGAGTTCTTTCTTGAGCTGCGTGGAAGTTCATGCAGAGGTGGAGTCAAGTTGAGTGGGCCAAATGAGTTACCCCAGGCACCTTGAACTGCCATGATTTAATTATGAAAAATAGGGATAACAAAGCTGGGTGGAGTGGCCAGATTGTAGAACAAAAATGGAAAAAAACCAGCCTTACTTTAGCTTGAGGTTTGAGGCTTCAAACTGCGCACTCTTTTCCAGCAGCTCTGGTTTTGTAGACCAGATAAAATAATGGAGATGGAGGAAGATGGTAAGGCTATAATGATAATGGGTAAGATATGGAATAGAGTCACCAGGATATGTAATAGATAAGGGTTATAATGATTATGGGTAAGACACAGGTGATGTTTCAATCTAAAATTTGAGGTTCCAAATTGCACAAAATTACTATGTCCCCAGCGAAGTCACCAAAAATTGTTGGGTGAATATTTTGTCGGCCAGCTAACTGGTGACCAAAATAGTTCCTATCACCAGAACATAGAGAGATGGGTCATTCTAGTGTGTAGGTTTACTACATCAATAGGGGACAAATATCTCCTCTCATCAAGGGGAGGTTCTCTATTAAATATGCAGAGGCTATATACTATAAATATAAGAAAAAAGTAGGACACAGGGGTGGGATAAACCATCCATCTCTCTTTTTTTAGAGATAATGCTAACAAATAGAAGATAAATTTTGGGTGATTGGTGAAGGCACTTCTCTTCTTTCAGAAGTAATTTTTAGCCAAGAGCCAGATCTCTTCCTGGAGAGTAGTAATCTTGGTGAAGCAATAGAAGGCACTCCTCTTCTTTTAGAAGTGCTTGTTCTTGCAAATAACAAGTCTCTTTCTGGTAGGATAAGTGACTAGTAACCGAGTCCAATGTAACCAACAATCTAAGATGTAGAGCAAAGTCTCCACCTTGACTGCACTAGAGGGAGATACGAAAGACAATGAGGGCACAAAGTCATTCCAAGGTCTTTTACACAGAAAAAAAAAAAAATACACACTGAAGACAATTATGACAGTGCAAAGTCTGAAAGTAGATGGCTTCAGGACACCTTCTTTATCACCTCCACTAGTTTTGCTTGTTAAATCAAATAAACAAGAATGCTTTCAGAAGATAGACATAAGAACAATCTCCTAATATAGCATAAGCTATAACAGCACAAAGTCTGCAAGTAACTTGCTTTCTCATTCAATCAAAGAAATATGAACTATAATCTAAGCTCAAAGTCTCAGTATTTGCCTTTTAATTTGGGTAGAGTTTTGCTTTTGGTAACGGAAAGATCTCCCTTGTAACAAATGAGAGATTACAATATATAGCACTCAAAAAAAGACTTGGGTGCTTGTTTTCATGAAAAAGGTCCATACTGCAGTCAACGGCTTCAATGCGCCTTCAGTTCTATTTGAAAGGACCATGTTGAGAACAACACATTGCCTCAACTATGGCATGTTCATTCATCTAATGTCTCTTCTTTGGTATGGACTGTCTGGTCTTTTCTCTGATGTCTACACAACTATCTAATTCACTATTACTTCATGGAAGAAAAATAGGCTTGCATCCTTGATTTGGTGTGCTTAGAAGTCTACTTGATCCACTATTTCACCTACTAGAAATAACTCTTTTGAAGATATTTTTGGTCCTTTAGTCTCTCTCCTCTCTTCATTGCTTAAGCGCTTCTTTGCTCTCTAGTTGAACCATCGCTTTAATTGAACTTGCCTTTGGAATCGTCCATGTTGCTTCTTTGTCCTTTATAGCCCTTCTTGTCTAAGTCTTTTGAGGGTTCTTTTCTGCGTCTTTGACAAGTGGCAAGTTTCACTGTTATGAAACTCATCAAAAACTTATGGAAAATGAGATCCATGACATGGCTTGCCCGATCAACTTCAAAAGGGGAACACGAATGCAAACACTTGTTACGTTTTGCTGAGTCATAATAGGACATGTGATGTATTCTACTTGACTTACAGAAGCTTTAAAAACCTTTTGAGAGTCTTGCAAAAGATGACACATGGTGGCTTTCGCTCTGCTTTATAATGGACAAGTGGCAGCTTCCGCTGCACTTGGTCTTTTTCCATCAAGTTGTTTTTTTGCAGGCTTTTCTCTTCAGTCGAGCTTTTCTTTCGGTGGGGTTCATCCTTTGGTGGACTTTTCTTTGAGCTTCTCCTTTGGGCAAAAGTTTGAAGGAATTCCTTCAAACTTTTTGTCTGAAGGAAATGCCTTAATCATTTTGCCACATTCTTTTCTCGAAAGAGAAATGTGCCCTCTGCAAGGACTGTTCAAGCCCAAAACTATCATTTGAACTTTTGCAATGGTCCATCTGCTCCTCGCCTACCTTTTGCAAGAGCTGTTTGACCTCGATTCATCGCCCTCTGCTAGGGCACTTGTTCCTTTGGCTTTGGGGTAGCCCTTTAAACCTGCTGATTGAATCGATTGATTGAACCAACTTTGGTTCAACGGTTCAATGGTTCAATCGGTTCAATCCCTTTACTTGGCTAAGTCCTTTGGTCGCTTGAACCAATCGCGCATTGAACCTTTGAAGTGGTTGAAATCGCTTAAGTGTTGAGAGCTTGTTTCTTTCTACAGAGTCCGTAGATTTTCACCTATGGATTCTGTAGAAATGGGCTTGTAGAGTTCATAGTTTTAAGCTTGCACAGTTTGTAGATTCAAGCCTGTAGAGTCCATAGAAATGGGCTTGCAGAGTCCGTAGTTTCAAGCCTGTAGAGTTCGTAGATTCAAGCCTACAGAGTCCATAGATTTCTGGAAGAGCTTTGAAAAATGAAGAACTTGAATGCTCAAAACAATTTTTGAAAAGGGAAGAGAGGATTTTGGTCTGTTGAACTAAAATAGTTTATAAGTTGTCCCAAAAATGAGTGACATTTTTGGGGACAACAGCTGGCTCCAGTTGGGGAACTTCCTTCAGTTAAAAACTTAGAATATCTGAGAGGAGTAGAAACCATAATATCTAGTGCTTTGAAGTATGCCATTGGGCTACAGAGTCATGCTACCCAAAAATAAAGGCTCCAAAAAATTAAAAAGAAAAACACAAATCAGAACTAAAGACTATACAAATATACATATGTACAGGTGAACTTATTTGGTACTTCAAGAATTGAAGTACTTCAGATGCTACTCATCATGGGATGAAGACAAGGGGATGCCATCTTAATAAACTAGTAGGAAACTATTTTGTCCCCATAAATGGTGACGGGTGAATGGAACTCTCCACCAAGAAACCAATTTTCTACGTTTTCCTCTTGGCTCTTTCCTCTTCTTGCCCCATGGTGGGATGTGGTCTTCTCTCTAAAAACTGTAACTCCTTGTTCTCTCTGTAAAGAGTTCCTTTTGCTGACTTTAGAATACAACAGTATGGTCCACCACCATATCTTGTTGTTCTGCTAGTTCAGTCTAGCACATGCTTTGATTGTTAGCATTAAACCCCTGACAAACCATCAACTCAACAACTCCTTTGGTGCGAAAGAATTTGATTTCTTTATCTCGAGCAGTTTTCAATCTGAGCAACAGAGATCTGTATCCATCTATGTAAGAATTATTGCCATCAGATTTCAAGATCCAAGCATCATTATAAGCTGATCTTCTATCAAAATTCTCTTCATCAGAGATGAAAGATTCTTCTTGATTTGTACTACGCCCTACCAATTATTTTGATGCCTGATTTGGATCAAATCTTGGATTGCCAGCTATGAGACTTTGATCTGCTAAGACATGAGCATCCTCTATGGTCAAGGAGTAATTACCCTTGCCTGAAGACTCAAATAGAATTTGAGCAGCAGGGGCTGACATTTGGGTGACCACAATCTTTGCCTGAGACAGGTCCACACCTAGCTCTTCACCAATGTTTAACTACTCAGGATTGACTTGTAGAGATTCAAACTAAGTCATTTAAATTTTAAATTTTTTGACATGATCAATCATGTCAAATGACTGAGATGGACTTGAAAGAGAGGATCAGAGTTCATCTTATTGGTTTTTGGGAGGGAGAGGACTGATTTGCAAAGTTGAAGTAGAAGGTGCAAAGATGTTTAATGTACTAACCTTTTTGGCAATCACTGGGTCCTTTGACTGAAAGGCAAAGTGGTTCCCCGCTTAGCAATTGGAATTGCAGGCTGAGTTCATTCCTCTATTCTTTTTTTATTAGCTTACTGGGTTGACTGATTCTCAGGCTTGGTGAATATTTTATATGATCCCTCGTTTACTTCACCTTCACTTCTAGGTTCATCTTGGTAATTCAAGAAACCGATGTGGGAGTCACCAACTGATTTTTCTTGATCCTCCATGAAGAGACCAACATTATTTTCTTGCTCAAACTCAGGTTGGAAATAGAAAACATGTTCTATTTCCAGATATTCCACTGCTGAGTTGGTTGGAGGTGCTTCAAGAGCAAGGTTCCTCTCTGCGAGAGGAATATGATTTGGTTGCCCTTGACTTCTGGCAGCATTGCCTTGATATGGCTGATTGGGGAATGTCCTCCTTGGTATATCTTTATACAGAGGAGTAGGAGACATACCTTGTGCTATTTGCCTTTTCAAGGCTAGCATTTCATTTGCCAGCGTTTGCTCCATTGGGTCAATGGTGGCTATGGGTGAGTATTCAAAAGATGAAGAGGGTTCACCTCTAGTAGGATCTCCTTATCTTTCCTGCCAAGATAAGGTCATCTTCTAGCTGAGTAGCCAAGTCTTGAGCAACTTCAAGGTCTATGTGTCTAGCCCGTTTTAACAAAAAACTCACTCCAAGCAGCTGTGAGTTGATGAATAAGTATTTGAGATTCTGAAGTGTCGACTGGGCGACCATAAGAATTCTGTGCCTCAGCTTGTTGAACCTGGCAATGAAGTCCCTCATAGGTTCATGGGGCTCCTTCTTTATCTGTGTGAACTGGGCTAGCAAGCATGTGCATCTTCTGTAGGCTTAAACTTTGATTTAAACTTGGCTTTTAGGGTATTCTAGTCTGTCACTGATTGAGCATGTAGATGGTAGAACCACTCTGTAGTAGCACCTTGTAGGGTCTCCACAAAAACATGACTATCACGTCTTCAAATACCACCCCTATCACACCATAGGCTATGCTGAAGGCTGCAATGTGTTCATTAGGGTGAAATCTCCTATCTCCAAAGAATTCGAAAAAGTTCTTTATTGAGGTGCATGGAAGTTCATGTAGAGGTGGAGTCAAGTTGAGTGGGCCAAATGAGTTACCCTAGGGGCCTTGAACTTCCATGATTTAATTATGAAAAATATGGATAACAAATCTTGGTGGAATGGCTAGATTGTGAAACAAAAATGGAAAAGAACTAGCCTTGCTTTAGCTTGAGGCTTGAGCCTTCAAACTGTGCACTCTTTCTTAGCAGCTCTGGTTTTGCAGCCCAGATAAAATAATAGAGATGGAAGAAGATAGTAAGGCTATAATGATAATGGATAAGACATGGAATAGAGTCGCTAGGATATGTAATGGATAATGGTTGTAATGATTATGGGTAAGACACAGGTGATGTTTCAATCTAAAACTTGAGGTTCCAAATTGCACAAAATTATTGTTTTCAGCGGAGTCGCCAAAAACTATTGGGTGAATATTTTGTCAGCCAACTAATTGGTGACCAAAATAGTTTCTATCACCACAGCATAGGGAGATGGGTCATCTTGGTGTGTAGATTTACTACATCAATAGGGGACAAATATCTCCTCTCATTAAGGGGAAGTTCCCTATTAAATATGTGGAGGCTATATACTATAAATACAAGCAAAAAGTAAGACATAGGGGTGGGATAAACCATCCATCTTTTTTTTTCAGAGATGATGCTAACAAATAGAGGAGAAATCTTGGGTGATTGGTGAAGGCACTTCTTTTTTTTCAGAAGTAACTTTCAGCCAAGAGCCAGATCCCTTCTTAGAGAGTAGAAATCTTGGTGAAGCAATAAAAGGCACTCCTCTTCTTTCAGAAGTGCTTGTTCTTGAAAATAATAGAACTCTTTCTGGTAAGATAAGTGACTGGTAACCGGGTCCAAAGTAACCAATAATCTAAGATGTAGCACAAAGTCTCCACCTTGACTGCCCTGGAGGGAGATACGAAAGACAATAAGGGCACAAAGTCATCCCATGGTCTTTTACACAGAAATAGATAAGAAAAATACACACTGAAGACAACTATGACAGCACAAAGTCTAAAAGTAGTTGGCTTCAGGACACCTTCTTTATCACCTCCACTAGTTCTGTTTGTTAAATCAAATAAATAAGAATGCTTTCAAAAGATAGACATAAGAACAATATCTTAATGTAGCACAAGCTATAATAGCACAAAGTCTGCAAGTAACTTGCTTTCTCATTCAATCAAAGAAATATGAACTATAATTTGAGCTCAAAGTCTTAGTATTCTCTTTTTAATTTGAGCAGAGTTTTGCTTTTGGTAACAAAAAGATCTCCCTTGTAACAAATGAGAGATTACAATATATAGTGCTCAAGGAAAGACTTGGGCACTTGTTTTCATGGAAAAGGTCCATGCTACAGTCAACGTCTTCAATGCACCTATTTGGAGGGACCATGTTAAGAACAATACATTGCTTCAACTATGGTGTGTCCATTCATCTAATGTCTCTTCCTTGGTATGGATTGTCTGGTCCTTTCTTTGATGTCTGCACAACTGTCTAATTCACCATTACTTCATAAAAGAAAAATAGGCTTGCATCCTTGATTTGGTGCGCTCAGAAGTCTACTTGATCCACTATTTCACCTACTAGAAATAACTCTTTTGAAGATATTTTTGGTTCTTTGGTATCGCTCTCTCTTCACTGCTTAAGCACTTCTTTGCTCTCTTGTTGAACTATTGCTTTAATTGAACATGCCTTTGGAATCATCCATGTTGCTTCTTTGTCCTTTATAGCCCTTCTCATCTAAGTCTTTGGGGGGTCTTTTCTATGTCTTTGACAAGTGGCAAGTTTTGCTATTATGAAACTCATCAAAAACTTACAGAAAATGGGATCCACGACACGTCTTGCTCGAGCAACTTCAAAAGGGGAACACGGATGCAAGCACTTGTCACATTCCACTGAGTCATAATAAGACACGTGACATATTCCACTTAACTTATAGAACCTTTAGAAACCTTTTGAAAGTCCTGTGGAAGATGACACATGGCGGCTTCCACTCTGCTTTATAATGGACACGTGGTGGCTTCCATTGCACTTGGTCTTTTTCCATTGGGTTGTTTTTCCATGGGCTTTTCTCTTAAGTCGGGCTTTTCTTTCGACAGGCTTCATCGTTTGGTGGACTTTTCTTCGAGATTTTTCTTCGGGCGAAAGTTCAAAGGAATTCCTTCAAACTTTTTGTCTGAAGGAAATGCCTTAATCATTTTGCCATGTTCTTTTCTCGAATGAGAATTGTGCCCTCTGCAAGGACTTTTCAACCCTGAAACTATCCTTCAGACTTTTGTAATGGTCCATCTACTCCTCGCCTACCTTCCACAAGGGCTATTTGATCTTGATTCACCGCCCTCTGCAAGGGCACTTATTCCTTTGGCTTTGGGGCAACCCCTTGAACCTACCAATTGAATCAACTTTGGTTCAATGGTTCAATCACTTTAATCCCTTTATTTGGCTAAGTCCTTTGTCCACTTGAACTAACTGCGCATTGAACCTTTGAAGCGGTTGAAATTGCTTAAGTGTTGAGAGCTTGTTTCTTCTTGCAGAGTTCGTAGGTTTTCGCCTACAGAGTCCATAGAAATGGGCCTATGGAGTCTGTATTTTTAAGCCTGTAAAGTTCGTAGATTCAAACTTGCAGAGTTTATAGAAATGGGCCTGTGGAGTCCATAGTTTCAAGCCTACAGAGTCCGTAGATTCAACCTGTAGAGTCCATAGATTTTTGGAAGAGCTTTGAAAAATGAAGAACTTGAATGCTCAAAATAATTTTTGAAAAGGGGAGAGAGGATTTTGGTCTATTGAACCAAAATAGTTCATAAGTTGTCTCAAAAAAGAGTGACATTTTTGGGGACAACAGCTGGCTCCAGTTGGGAAACTTCTTTTAGTTGAAAACTTGGAATATCTGAGGGGAGTAGAAACCAGAATCTCCAGTGCCTTAAAGTATGCCATTGGGCTACAGAGTCATGCTACCCAAAAAAAAAGGCTCTAAAAAATAAAAATAAAAAATACAAAATAGAACTAAAGACTATACAGATATACATATGTGTAGGTGAACTTATCTAGTACTTCAAGAATTGAAGTACTTCAGATGCTGCTCATCGTGGGACGAAGAAAAGGGGATGCCATCCTGATAAACAAGTAAGAAACCATTTTGTCCCCATAAACGATGATGGGCGAATGGAACTCTCCACCAAGAAACCAATTTTTTGTGTTTTTGTCTTGGCTCTTTCCTCTTCTTGCCCCATGGTTGGACGTGGTCTTCTCTCTAAAAACTATAACTCCTTGTTCTCTCTATGAAGAGTTTCTTTTACTGACTTTGGAATACAACAGTATGGTCCATCACTATAGCTTGTTGTTTTGCTAGTTTAGTCCAACACATGCTTTGATTGTCAAAATTAAACCCCTAACAAACCATCAGCTCAGCCTTTCCTTTGTTTCAAAGGAGCTTGATTTCTTCATCTCGAGCAGTTTTCAATCTGAACAACATAGATCTGCATCCAGCTGTGTAAAAATTACTGCCATCAAATTCTAGGATCCAAGCATCATCAGAAGCTGATCTTCTATCAAATTTCTCTTCATCAGAGATGGAAGATCTTTCTTGATTTGTACCGCACCCTACCAATTCTTTTAATGCCTGATTTGGATCAAATTCTAGATTGCCAGCCACGAGACTTTGATCAGCTGAGACATGAGCATCTTCTGTTGTCAAGGAGTAATTACCCTTGCTTGAAGGCTCAAACAAAATTTGAGCAGCAGGGGATGACATTTGGGTGACCACAATCTTTACCTTAGATAGGTCCACACCTAGCTCTTCACCAATGTTTAACTGATCAAGATTGGCTTGCAGAGATTTAAACTCAGTCATTTGAATTTTAAATTTCTTAACATGATCAATCATTTCAAATGACTGAGATGGACTTGGAAGAGAAGATGGGAGTTCATCCTGTTGGTTTTTGGGAGGGGGATGACTAATCTATAAAGTTGAAGTAGAAGGTGCAAGATGTTTAATATACTAACCTTCTTGGAAATCACTGGGTCCTTTGACTGAAAAGACAGAGTGGTTCTCTGCTTAGCAATTGGAATTGCAAGCTAAGTTTGTTCCTTTGTTATTTCTTTATTATCTTGTTGGGTTGACTGATTCTCGGGCTGGGTAAATACTACGTATGATCCCTCATTTGCTTCACCTTCACTTCTGGGTTCATCTTGGTAATTCAGGAAATCGATGTGAGAGTTGCCAGCTGATTCTTTTTAATCCTCCATGAAAAGACTAGCATCATTTTCTTGCTCAAACTCAGGTTGGAAATAAGAAACATGTTCTATTTCTAGATATCCCATTGCTGAGTTGGTTGGAGGTGATTCAAGGGCAAGGTTCCTCTGTGGAGGAGGAAGACGATTTGGTTTTCCTTGACTTTTGGCAGTGTTGCCTTGATATGACTGATTATGGAATGTCCTCCTTGGTATATCTTTATATAGAGGAGTAGAAGGCATACCTTGTGCCATTTGCCTTTTCAAGGCTAATAATTCATTTGCCAACTTTTGTACCATTGGGTCAATAGTGGATGTGGGTGAGTATTCAGAAGATAAAGAGGGTTTACCTCTATTAAAATCTCTCCTTATCTTTCCTACCAAGATAAGGTCATCTTCTAGCTTAGTAGCCAAGTCTTGAGTAGCCTCAAGGTCTATGTGTTTAGCCCGTCTCACAAAAAACTCACTTCAGACAGCTGTGAGTTGATGAAAAAGCATTTGAGATTCTGAGGTGTTGGCTGGGTGACCATGGGAATTCTGTGCCTCAACTTATTAAACCTAGCAATGAAGTCCCTCATAGGTTCATGGGGCTCCTTCATCTGTGTGAGCTGGGCTAGTAAGGAATGTGCATCTTTTGCTGGCTTAAACCTTGCTTCAAAATTGGCTTTTAGGGTATTCCACTGATCAAGCCTATAGATGGTAGAACCACTCTGTAGCAGCACCTTGTAGGGTCTCCACAAAAAGCATGACTATCATGTCTTCAAATTCCACCTCTATCACACCATAGGCTATGCTGAAGGCTACAATGTGTTCATCAGGGTGAACTCTCCCATCTCTAAAGAATTTGGAGAAGTTTTTTCTTGAACTGCGTGGAAGTTCATGCAGACGTGGAGTCAAGTTGAGTGGGCCAAATGAGTTACCCTAGGGGCCTTGAACTATCGTGATTTAATTATGAAAAATATGGATAACAAATCTAGGTGGAGTGGCCAAATTGCAAAACAAAAGTGGAAAAGAGCTGGCCTTGCTTCAGCTTGAAGCTTGAGGCTTCAAACTACGCACTCTTTCCCAACAGCTTTGGTTTTGTAGACCAATAAAATAATGGAGATGGAGGAAGATGGTAAGGCTATAATGATAATGGGTAAGACATGAAATGGAGTCACCAAGATATGTAATGGATAAGGGTTTTAATGATTATGGGTAAGACACAAGTGATGTTTCAATCTGAAACTTGAGGTTCCAAATTGCACAAAATTATTGTGTCCCTAACAGAGTCACCAAAAATTGTTGGGTGAATATTTTGTCAACTAGCTAACTGGTGACCAAAATAGTTCCTATCACCACAACATAGGGAGATGGGTCATCCTGTTGTGCAGGTTTACTGCATCAATAGGGGACAGATCTCTCCTCTCATCAAGGGGAGGTTCCCTATTAAATATGTGGAGGCTGTCAGGGGATCTGTAGCTCTACCAATTAGAGCACAATTGATTACTTCTTATATGCAATTAAACACAGAATTATACCAGAATGATAAAGTAGCTAGAAACTTGAGACAACAAAGAATTTGAGAGACAATACACACTCTTGTATTAAATACTACTAAAAAAAATACAATAAAGAAGATGCCACTTCTTCCTCCACCTCAAAGGCTTGCCACACCTCAAGACCTTCTTCCCTCTCTCTCTTGCTCAACACAACTCTAAAGCCTGAGTTGCTATTCCTCCTTGAATGCTTCAGCTGATCTCCTTGACCTTACACCTGTAGATCTCCTTGACCTTGCTAGCTTCAATGCTTTTACTTGCCTTGGAATGATTACAACACATGCCTTATGGGTCTTTAAATAGGATCCCATGCTTACAAAAATAGAACTCTAACTACTAAAATTAGACACACAGCCCGTGACTTAAATTAGCCCCTTAGCATGCAAACACTCGGTTCAACTAACTAACTGTTCATGCAACAAACAGTTTTGGACCGCACAGGCGACCGATGCCGGTCCCTACTTATCTGGTGCTGCCAACGTCAGCCAAATCCCTGCCATCGCCGGTCTCCTTCTCCACTGCATCTGACTGACGTCAGTCATACTGCTGACGCCGATGGCTCTAGTTCTTCAGCATCTTTCCTTGTGTCTACAAACAGTTGAAGCTTTTAGCTCCACCATAACAATCTCCCACTTGGAGATAAACAGCGGCAACCTGTACCTATACCTATACACCATCTATTTTGTTCCTTAGGCTCTGTATCCCTCTTCAACGTCATTCTTGAAGACCAACCTCCATGCAAACCTGTGATGTAATACCTGTCTCTTATGCCACAGGAATTTTGCTACTCCCAAATTCTCCATGACATACTTCTGAACCAACTCTACCCTTAGCTCAAAAAACTCCTTGTATATGAAACCCTGCAACAAGTAACACAATACAGTAACATGATAATGTAGCTAATATTATCCAACCTGGTAAAGATAAAATACAATGGTCAAACCTCCATTGTTCTGCAGCATAATCAAGACCATATACCATAGCCTTCTGTCTCATGTGTCCATCCACTCTCTTCTCTAAAACAAGAATCCATCCCTCTATCCAGTGATTCCTTCTAGCTGACAACACTACGAACAAATACCTGTTTGGTTCTTTAAGGACTCACACTCCTCATCCATTCCAAGCTCTCACTGTTTCTGGATTCTACCTGCATTGCTTATTCTATCTTCCTAGTTCATGACTATCAGTAAGCAATATAAAGAAGGTGAACAACGGATATGAGGTTCACATACCTTTCCTGACCTCCACATGGGTGTTTGAGACTTAGTAGATTCACCCACTATTCATTCCAGTGACCGATCTAGGCCATCTCTCAGTCTGCTCCCGACCGATGTCGGTTCCCTGCACTGACCATGACTGCCGACGTCGTTTCCCTGGCCGACGCCGGTGTCCCTCCTGCCGACATCGGTCCTTATGACCAACGTCGGACTTCTCCTGTCTGACCTATCGACCCTGCTGGTCTGCACATGACCGATGTCGATATCTGGATGACTGACGTCAGTGCCAAGCTACTGACATCGGTGTTTGTGTGTTCCTGTGAGTGATGAAATTTTCATCCGCAAGCTCTTCTTGGATCAAACCTCTGTCCATGTTGCCTTGATCAAATTTATTCAGCCCCTGTGACTGATTTCTGTTCTTCATCTCCTCCATAAACACCAAGGCTTCTTTGTTCTTGTCAAAAGCATCAAATTTCCTCTTTCAGCAATGAACTGTATCTGAGCTTTCCAAATTTGAACACATATCTTTTGAATCAAGAACTTCCATTCCCTTCCTGTTCTTGTGACCAAGCCTATTAGGCCACATCTTTGAATCTACACCAGAAGTGGAATCAGCAATACAAGTAGACAGATAAAGAGTATCTACTTTCTTACCTTTTGCTAGAACAAGTGCTCCCTTGGTAACCTTCCAAGAATCTGTTGTGAGGGTTATTGTGCATCCCTCATCTCCCAACCTTTCTACAGAAATCAGACTCTACTTCAGAATTGAAACATGCATGACCTCTTTCAACACCCACGTGTTGTCAATCTACAATCTCAGCTGCACTTTCCCTTTGCCAACTATCTGACAAGGCGTACCATCCCCTAAATAAAGAACTCCAAAGTCTCTTTGTTCATACTCGTAGAACAAATCTCTGTTTGGGGATGCATGAAAAGATGAACTAGAATCTAAAATCCATGATCCTACCTAACTATCTGAAGAAAGTATGAGAGCATTCTGCATCACAATATTTGCATCCTTTGCTTCTTCAATACCTGCATGTTGATTCTCTTTATCTCTCAACCAACACTCCTTTGTATGTCCTTTCTTTCCACAAAACCAGCAGGTAATACCTTTCCCTGCTTTCTGCACTTAGAGCATTCCCTGATGATTTGCCTGTGCTTCTCCTACGTATTTCTTCATTCAAGATCACACTCACAACATCATCAACTTTTAAGATTTTAGAAGCAGATGCAGAATTACTTACTGCCATAACCAAACCGTCCCAACTTTCAGGCAAAGAACATAAAATCAAGAGAGCCTTTACCTCATCATCAAAAATAATATTGACTAAAGCTAGTTGGTTTACCAAACCATAGAAATCACTGAGATGAGTATGTACAGATCCACCTTATTGCATTTGCAAAGTAAATAGCTACTTCATAAGATATACCTTATTAGAAGCCAAGGGATTTTCGTATAAATTTGCCAAGGACTTTATCAACTCTTTCGTTGTCTTGCACTGTGATAAGCTGGAAATCACAGATGATGCAAGGTTCAACCTTATGGTACCAAGAGCCTTCTGATCAAGAACGTTCCATTCTTCATCCTTCATATCTGTGGGCTTGCATGCAACCCCACCCAATGGTAAGTACAAATCTTTCTGATACAGATAGTCCTCAATCTACATCCTCTAATGTTGATAATTCTTGCTGTTAAACTTCTCCATTCATAGCCTGCTTTCTTCTGCCATTGCTGAACTCCCACTCAATCAGAAAACCCTATGAATGACTTGTAATAAAAAACAATACCCTGCTTCCTGCAAATCGTAGCTCTGATACCACTTGTCAGGGGATCTGTAGCTCTACCAATTAGAGCACAATTGATTACTTCTTATATGCAATTAAACACGAAATTATACCAAAATGATAAAGTAGCTAGAAACTTGAGACAATAAAGAATTTGAGAGACAATACACACTCTTGTATTAAATACTACTAGAAGAAAATACAATAAGAAAGATGCCACTTCTTCCTCCACCTCAAAGGCTTGCCACACCTCAAGACCTTCTTCCCTATCTCTCTTGCTCAACACAACTCTAAAGCATGAGTTGCTATTTCTCTTTGAATGCTTCAGCTGATCTCCTTGACCTTACACCTGTAGATCTCCTTGACCTTGCTAGCTTCAATGCTTTTACTTGCCTTGGAATGATTACAATACATGCCTTATGGGTCTTTAAATAGGATCCCATGCTTACAAAAATAGAACTCTAACTACTAAAATTAGACACACAGCCCGCGATTTAAATTAGCCCCTTAGCATGCAAACACTTAGTTCAACTAACTAACTGTTCGTGCAATGAACAGTTTTGGATAGCACAGGCGACCGACGCCGGTCCCTGCTTGTCTGGTGCTGCCGACATCGGCCGACTCCCTGCCGTCACTGGTCTCCTTCTCCACTGCATCTGACCGACGTCGGTCATACTGTCGACGCCGGTGGCTCTGGTTCTTCAGCATCCTTCCTTGTGTCTGCAAACAGTTGAAGCTTTCAGCTCCACACCATAACAGAAGCTATATACTATAAATATAAGCACAAAGTAAAATACAAGGGTGGGATAAACCATCCATCTCTCTTTTTTCAGAGATGATGCTAACAAACAAAGGAGAAATCTTGGGTGATTGGTGAAGGCACTTCTCTTCTTTCAGAAGTAACTTTCAGCCAAGAGCTAGATCCCTTCTTGGAGAGTAGAAGTCTTTGTGAAGCAACAAAAGGCACTCCTCTTCTTTCAAAAGTGCTTGTTCTTGCAAACAATATGACTCTTTTTGGTAGGATAAGTGACTGGTAACTGGGTCCAAAGTAACCAACAATCTAAGATGTAGCACAAAGTCTCCACCTTGACTACCCTGGAGGGAGATACGAAAGACAATGAGGGCACAAAGTCATCCCAAGGTCTTTTACACAAAAATAGAAAAGAAAAATATATACTGAAGACAACTATGATAGCGTAAAGTCTGAAAGTAGTTGGCTTCAAGACACCTTCCTTATCACGTCCACTAGTTCTACTTATTAAATCAATTAAACAAGAATGCTTTTAGAAGGTAGACATAAGAACAATCCGCTAATGTAACACAAGCTATAACAGCACAAAGTCTGTAAGTAACTTGCTTTCTCATTCAATCAAAGAAATATGAACTATAATCTGAGCTCAAAGTCTCAGTATTTGCCTTTTAATTTGGGTAGAGTTTTACTTTTGGTAACGAGAAGATCTCCCTTGTAACAAATGAGAGATTACAATATATAACACTCCAAGAAAGTCTTGGGCACTTGTTTTTATGAAAAAAGTCCATGATGTAGTCAACATCTTCAATGCGCATTCAGTTTTGTCTGGAGGGACCATGCTGGGAACATCGCATTGCCTCAACTATGGTGTGTCCATTCATCTAATGTCTCTTCCTTGGTATGGACTGTCTAGTCTTTTCTCTGATGTCTGCACAACTATCTAATTCACCACTACTTCATGGAAGAAAAATAGGCTTGCGTCCTTGATTTGGTGCACTAAGAAGTCTACTTGATCCATTGTTTCACCTACTAAAAATGACTCTTTTGAAGATATTTTTGGTCCTTTGGTCTCGCTCCTCTCTTCACTGCTTAAGCACTTCTTTGCTCTCTAGCTGAACCATCGCTTTAATTGAACTTGCCTTTGGAATCATCCATGTTGCTTCTTTGTCCTTTATAGCCCTTCTTGTCTAAGTCTTTGGGGGGTCCTTTCTTCATCTTTGACAAGTGGCAAGTTTCACTGTTATGAAACTCATCAAAACTTACAGAAAATGGGATCCATGACACGTCTTGCCCGAGCAACTTCAAAAGGGGAACATGGACGCAAACACTTGTCACGTTTCGTTGAGTCATAACAAGATACGTGACATATTCCACTTAACTTACAGAAGCTTTAGAAACCTTTTGAGAGTCCTATGAAAGATGACATGTGGCAGCTTTCGCTCTACTTTATAATGGACACGTGGCAGCTTCTGCTGCACTTGGTCTTTTTCCATCGGGTTGTTTTTCTATGGGCTTTTCTCTTCAGTTAAGCTTTTCCTTCAGTGGGCTTCATCCTTCGACAAACTTTTCTTCGAGCTTTTCCTTTGGGGAAAAGTCTGAAGGAATTCCTTCAGACTTTTTGTCCAAAGGAAATACCTTAATTATTTTGCCGCATTCTTTTCTCGAAAGAGAACTGTGCCCTCTGCAAGGACTATTCAAGCCCAGAACTATCCTTCAGACTTTTGCAATGGTCCATCTGCTCCTCGCTTGCCTTCCGTAAAGGCTATCTGACCTCAGTTCACTGCCCTCTGTAAGGGCACTTGTTCCTTTGGCTTTGGGGTAGCCCCTTGAACATGCCGATTGAACCGACTGATTGAACCAACTTTGGTTCAACGGTTTAATTGTTCAATCAGTTCAATCCCTTTATTTGGCTAAGTCTTTTGTCCACTTGAACCAACTGCATTTTGAACCTTTGAAGCGATTGAAATCACTTAAGTGTTGAGAGCTTGTTTCTTCCTGTAGAGTCCATAAATTTTTGCCTACGGAGCCCATAGAAATGAGCCTGTGGAGTTCATAGTTTCAAGCCTACAGAGTCCATAGATTCAAGCCTGTAGAGTCCGTAGAAATGGGTCTGTGGAGTCTGTAGTTTCGAGCCTGCAGAGTTCATAGATTCAAGCCTGCAGAGTCCATAGATTTCTAGAACTTTTAAAAATGAAGAACTTGAATGCTCAGAATAATTTTTGAAAAGGGCAAAGAGGATTTTGGTCTGTTAAACCAAAATAGTTCATAGGTTGTCCCAAAAATGAGTGACATTTTTGAGGACAACAATATGTATGTGGCATTACATTTTATTCTGTATTGTTCTTTACTTATGCATGTTTATACTTATTGTTTTGATATTTTTTGTTTGCTTTGTAGCATGATAGTATTTTGTTATGACATGTATGTTTCATTCTTTCATTTGAAAATTTTGAGCATTTATATATCCTAAAATGAAAGAACTACTGAAAAATGTAAAATGAATAATGAAATAAAAATGTGGCATCCAATACAATTGGATAAAAAAATCTAATAGAACACAAGATATAATAAAATATAATAAAAATGAGCTATCTAATGTGATTATATAGGAAAATCTATGAAAATAAAACATGTGATAATATGAGACATTTAATGTAACTAGATAGGAAATATAAGAAAACAAAAGATATGATAAAATGAAGTAAATAAGTTCATTAAAACCTAATTAATGCTTGTGATATAATTTCTCATTGGAATAACAAGATCATTTAATTCCAAAAATAAGATGACAAAATGGTTTTATTGTGTTTGTGATGGAAAAATAGGTGAGAATTTGTGAGAAGGGCCTGATTGAATACCCAAGGTCTTAAAAACTTAAACTCATAATCCCTTTTGTAAGAGCTATAAAAAAGGAGTCAACTTCAAAGTATGATATATAAAATGAATGTAGAGAAGAGGGATACATTTATTTTATCAAAATTGGAGATTAGGGTAATTAATCTAAAATAATAGGGACAAAGTGTTACATAAAATAAATATGTATAAATTATGAAATGAATCATACAAGACTGATTTGGAACTTACTATTTATGGAAAATGCTAAAAGGGAAAAGTACTAAAATAAATAACTTAACTGGCACCTAAGTCTGAAGGAATGAAACATAGATTATATGATCGACTGTGTTACAAATTAAGGTCACTAAAAATTTAGAATAGGGCTTCACTTTATATTTGAAGAGGCCTTGTTATTTGGATTAGACTATACCACATTATAGTCTATAGGGAGTGATGACATCCGATAGAGTTTTTCCCTCAGTGTAAAATATGTCAGATGTGTTGTAGCCTGTTAGTTATGTGTATGTATTTTTTGATACTTGATCTATCATGGAAGCTATTGTATACCTTTTTTTTGACTTGAAACCCTATCTCAATATAAAATGAAGGATGAATGAAATAAAAGAGGAAAAAGGGGTTAGTGGTTGAAGGTTTTCTTAACCTCAACACCCCCTATGTTGAGTGCTATCTACATACTAATACTATGAAGATGGATCAAAATCTATGTAGTTCTCCTTATTTTATCAAAATTTGGAAAATAATGAATGTTCTCAAGTCCTAATTATTAAAAAAATATGCATAAAATAAAAATATTAAGATATACAATACATTAAGTATTTATGATTTAAAACTTGCTAAATATAGAAAGATGCTAAAAGGGGAAATAACATGGACAAATTACTTAGCTAGAAATTGGATAATGCAATACTATGACTATAAATTTAGATATGATTGTATGACTATGTTGGCTAACTATGAATTAGGAACATGGATTTTCTTGATCTTTAGATAAGGCCACACTAATCAGACATGGCCAAGATGCATTGCATTCCATAAGGAGTGCTAGTATCAGATAGGTTTTTTCTCTATATGAAAATTTGGGTATGTGTGTTGTCACATGTTGTTCCTTTGCATGTGTTATATGATATATGATCTACCATAAAAGACACTATGTACCTTCTTATTCACTTTAAACCCTAACTTGGTAGGTAATGAAAAATACAAAAAATAAAATGGAAAAAGGGGTTATCAATTGAAGTTGTGCTAGACCTCAACACCTTATGTCGAGCCCTGCCTACATATCATTACTCTAAAGAGGGATCAAACTCCTTATATTTATCCCATGCTTTAGTGGTACGTATGAAATACTAGTGTAATATTAAATGATGGTGAAATCCAAGTGTATTTATGTGCCTCAACCATGAATTATGACCTTTTAGGTGTATGTAGACTTAGCTCAAGGTTACTAGGGCTATGTGGACTTTAAATTGGGAAGAATAGGTGAGTTTTTATCAATGTACCACTATATGTTCTAGTGTTTTTCCATGCATGATCCTCTTGTATCTAAAATGGTTTGAAAACATGGATTTATAGTGATATTTTTAGAATTTCCTCAGATGGGGCTTGGAAAAAAGGTGAGATGACCCATTAAGTGATTTTGAATTTGAAAAATTATCCATTATATGGTGGGAGGATACGATCAATGGATCTAGATGATACCAATGGGTGGGATAGTCATAAAAGAGTGGCCTTGTCTGGGAAGAAAGGTAACTAAGTTGTAAATGTGAATCAATTAGAGGATGAGCTTAAGCTTTTAGGAGTGAAGATTAGAAAAAAATATGTATACATATTATTGAAGATAGGGATCATCTACATAAAAAGAGAGGAATAGTGGATTAGAGCCATAGAATTTGGCATGAGCTAAGTGCATGTAATAAGATAGTCACAAGTGCACTATTTTATAATTAAATGTTATTTTATATGACTACATTTCCCCCCACTTTTAATCTAGTAATGTATCAAAGTGAAAATACTAGAGTAAAAGAAATTGAGATATATATGAGCTTACATGTGATGAGTAGGATTTGATGTTGGCCAACACTAAATTATGCTTTAGGAAAATAGGAAATGAAACATGTATAAATAAGTCCTTACTTAAGATTAAAATATAAAAGTAAAGATAAAAAACTTATAGATAAAATAACAAGGAAAAAATACACCTAATTGAGTATGTGAGACCTTATATTTTTTGGTACAAAAAATTGTGACTGGAGAGGGTAGTATCCTCATAGATTTCTCATTAAATATCTTGGACTAGACTATGCATAATTCAACCCTCATTCATATGTGACCGTGCTTAAAGAACTCAAGGTGTGTTTGAGTCCATAATTGCATACCAAAGGTAGTAAATTGGATTGTAATCCATATATGAATTCCAATGGATAATTTATGGTGAAAAACTAGTATAAAACACTGAATCAACTGCTACTGATGGAATAAAATTTATTTATAGTGTAAAACTAGTGAAAAAGGGTGAATCAACTACTAAATATGTAATAAGATTCATTTATGGTGTAAAACTAGTGCAAAAATAGCATGATTTGAGTTTGGTGTATACAACATAGAGAATGAAATGGATTTCCATTCCTTATGTGAAACTAGTGCAAAACTAAATAAGGAGGTTGTCATGTGGCACACACATGCCCCCAACATAATAGCTAAGCATATTTATTTTGGAACTAATTCATATAATGTGATTTTATGAGTAAAAACCTATGTGATACCTTGGAATACATGTCACACATGATGCCACCATTATGAGAAAAATATAAGACAATCATGAGTATTCGTATGGAATACGAATGATTATGGAAATCATTGCAAACTATCCTATAACTAACTTTGATTATGATAAATTCTATAAAATACTATATTTTTAATTCTAGGATGACATCATGCTATTATGGACATAACCAACTTGTGACCTTGTCCAAATGGAGGGCTATTGTCTAAAACTATTTTCTAGGTTTAAAATGAGAGTGAATTGTGATCAATTGAGAAAATTTTGTAGTGTCTTATATGTGTACTAGGTTGTTGCAGCTTAGTCTCTAAGACAAATGATACATGAAATGAAATATGTACCCTCTACTTTACATTGACGTGTCAAATTTATACATGGTAGATGATTGTACACTTGTCCTATTGATAACCAACCATTCAAATATTGTAATATTAAAAAATCTACTATTGAGAGTCGATAATAGTTAGGGGCACCTCAATCTTCCATAATGTCACCACTGTAGATCATACCTATTGAAGAAATGCATACATATGAGGTTGGTGAATACAATAAAAGTAATCAAAATATGCCATTTATAAATGTTTCAAAACAACTTTCACATCAAAAGGTGGAACAAGAGGAACATGTATAGGAATTACCTTTATTAGTCAATTTAAAAGATCCAAATTCATATCTATTAAAGACATTGATGATGATTTAAATGCTATTTATGATGATGATATTAGTGTAATACAAATGAACATTGATGATTATTTATGCGGCTTGAATTTTACACCACTTGACCCAAGTGAATACAAATATGATTCAAAGGTAATCGTTACAATGAATACAAATAAAGGATAAATAATGATTTTATATGTTGATAAAGGAAAGAATATTTATCGTAATAGAACTAATACATAACATACTATTCTATCAAGTTTACTAGGGACTAATATTTTTGTCAAATCTAGCATTTCTAGAGAGTAGGAGGCACAATACATAGATTAATGCATTATAAGTATGAACATGTCACCATTCACAAATTTAGTAAATAATGTGGAACTCATGGATATAGAGCCATTTATTAGAATATAAGCTAACAATGCATAATATAGACCACATGTGATATTAAAAATGTTACTTGACATGGAATTAATTGCCTTACCATCAATAAGGCATACATCTACTAACAAACTATCAAATCAATGGGGAAAGCCATTTTGTCATTTTCACATGATAATAAGGCATGCTAATGATACTTGTTTAACACTACAGTATAAAATTCATAAATATAAGGATAAAAACACTATTAAAATTATACAACCCATACCAAAACCTATTAGGGCTCAAAGCAACGTCAAATGCACAAAAATTATAAGTATTGAAGAAGGAACCGTTTTACTATTCAAGTTTTTATATAAAAATGAGTATAGATAGGATGTGGAAATAGATGAACACATAGAGATAAATGTTTGAATTTATTAAACATATAGGTCATGATCAAGATGAATTAAATAATGATATATATTTCCAAGATTCAATAGGATACATTATAATACCACTTGCATGTGGTCCCAAAGTGGTGGACACAATGTTTTTTGTTATGCAAACAAAAACACATATAAATGATACATTGGGTCAAATATAGTTTCATCAAATGAAAGATATAGTTGATAGGTTACACTAATGTATTACATTAATATTTGAAGATAATATAATTCATATTCTTCACGATGGCATTGATGATAATCACAAATTCATATATCATAAAAAACACTCAAAGTTGATTTATCCAAAAACAACCCATAAGGGTTCTTACACAATAGAGAAACATTTTATAAGAATGCAAAAGATTAATAAAAATGTAAAAGATAAGGCTAAAATTATAGAGCATAAGTGGTATGATGACCATAATTATGATGATCTATAAGAATCCAACAAGGTTTAGTATCTAGAGCTTGGTCACCTTCCACTAGATCCGCCATTAGATTATCCACATCCCTTGGATGTGTTTTTTAATTTTTAGATTTCAAATGTTTCATATATTCAAAAAATATTCCATAAAATTAAAAAATTAGGAACTATGCATGATATGTGTACTTCATTTTCATTAGTTAATTTATGCTTGATATATATAGTATATTCCTATATCTAGTTTTATATAAAAAATGATTCAAAAGTATACTTGAGTGAGTTGTATAACATAAAATTTTTTATCCCCAAATGTATCTATAGGCAATGATACTATCTTAACTCATAAAATTAATTCATACAACTCTCTTTCTATATAGTCATACACTGTGCTCCTATATGATTTTAGCGGACTTGTCCCACTAAACATAGGATATACATTATTAGATCTAAATAAGTCATATGACTTATATAGGTTCCATTCATCTCATAAAACTCACTAGGGACATCTTCTTAATCAGGTTTTATCATTTTATGACTATCCCTTATATTGTTACTTCAGTTTAATACATTGCCCACAATCTATCGTTATTGCTAACTTACCTTCACATTGATATTTTACTAAATACTTGAGTTTATAAATATACTGATGTTATGACTTACGTATGTTGATAAATTACATTTATTCATACATGATCTTCATGTTTGATTATATGCTTCATGTTTTGTGTGTGTTTACTACTTTGAATTACAAACATTCGAACATGTCTTTATTTGTGGCTCTAAGCCTATTGTATGTTTATATGTGTGTGAGTGACATTTAAACATGTCCCTTGTATGTGTCTCATTAGAATTATTGTGTGTTTGTGTGATATTAAGTGTGTTTATTTGTGTATGCATCATGGTCATGACTGTTATTTGATTCTTTGCTCAGTTTGTGATGCCATGATCAATATCATGCATCTTTCCAATTTGTTGATGCCATGATGGATATCATGAACCCTCCCCAAATTTTTTTATTTAGTTTGAAGTACTCAATATATGATCATTACTTATTTCATTCCTAATTTCTAACATCTATCTAGACATGACACTTTATATGTTTGGTTCCACATGCATCTTATGTTACTATATTGCTTAGTTTATCTATGATGATGCCATTCTCTCCAAATGTTATCATTAATACTCATATTTCAATGTCTTACCACATAATTTTTCCTTTCAAGTTAAATCATTATGTAAGATTCACTCACCTCAATAGAGGGGGCATATACAATGACTTATCTTAGATACTAAGCTACAACAACCCAATACACAAATAGGAAAATACAAAATTTACTCAGTTGATCATAGTTCACTCTTAGTTTATACTTAAAAATTAGTTTCTATAGTCATATAAATTAACATTTAATTCTAAAATAGTGCATTTGTGACCATCCTCTTATATGCGCTTAACTCATGCCAAGTTCCATGGCTCCAAGTTACTATTCCTCTATCTCTATGTGGATGATCCATAAATTCAATAATACAGATACATAATTATTATTGATATTCACTCTAGATAGCCTAATATCATCATTTTACTGATTCAAACTTCTTACTTAACTTACTCTACTCCCCAAACAAGGTTGATCCTTTAGGACTATCCCACCTATCAATAGCATTTAAATCTTTCAACTACATCCCTAAACGAAATAATGACTAATTGATCAAATTAAAAATCACTAATGGGTCATCTAGAATGTTTCACAAGACCCATATAAATAAATTCCAAAAATGTCACTATAAATCCACATTTCAAACCATTTTTCATATAAGATCCTCATACATGAAAAATCACTAGAACATCTAACTACACATTGAGGAAAAAACACATATTCTTCCTAATTCAGAGTCCACAAACCCTAGTATCTTTGAGCTAAGTTTTCATACACCTAAAAGGTCATAAGTCATGGTTGAGGCACATATATACACTAAGATTTCACCAACATTTAGCATTATACTAGTTTTTTACAAACACCACCACAACATGGGAGAACTACATGGAGTTTGATTCCTCTTCAGAGTATTGGTATTAGGTAAGACTTAACATATAGGAAGTTGGGGTTGAGCACAACTTTAAACACTAACTCATTTTTTCATTTTAATTCATGCATTCATCATTGTCTATAAATCTAGCATTTTAAGTGAATAAAAAGGTACATAGTGGCTTTTGCAGTAGATCATTCATCATAAGATACATATATAGGACCAACATGTGACAACACATAAACCTAAATTTTTACAAATGGTAAAAACCCTATCAGATGCCAACATTCCCTATAAACTAAAAATTAACCTGACCCTATTTAATTAGTGTGATATCATATAGAGATTAAACAAATCCCTATTTGTGATTCACAGTTAGCCAACATAGTCATACAATTAGATCTACAATCACATACATAGTCTTGCATTATCCAATTTACATCTAAGTAATTTGTCAATATCCTATCTCTTTTTAGCATCTTTATATATATAAAAAGTTCCAAATAAAAAATAATTAATTTATTATATTTCTTAATATTTTTACTTTATGCATAAGTTTTTCATAATTAGTACTCAAGCAATTTCCTTATTTCTCAAGTTTTGATAAAAAGCTCCCATGCTATAGTTGTGTGTGTGAAATACCAGTGTAATGATACATGATGGTGTAATATTAGTGTAATTATGTGCTTATAGAATGACATGTGACCTTAGAGGTGTATGCATACTTAGATAAGGGCTACTTGGACTGTGTGGACTTAGAATTAGGAAGAATAGACATTTTATTCTTAATGTACAATTATGATAAGTTTGGTATTTATAATATAGAAGCCTCTTGTCAACTAGTGAACACATGAATGGTAATTATGATTTTATAGTAGTATTTTGGGAAATTCATCGAATGGGACTTATGAAAAATGTGGAATGACCTATTAGGTGAATTTGAATTTGATAATTATTTGTTATTTAGAGAGAGGACATGGTCGAGGGATTTAGACACTAATAAACGAGACAGTCCTAAAGGATTGGTTTTGTCTAGGAAGTAAATCTAATTAATCTAGGAGTGTAAATTAGTCAAGGGATGATCTTAGGATACTTATAATTAAGATTAAGAATAAATAGTATTAAATTTTTATTAAGGTAAATATCATCTATATAGAAGTAGAGAAATAATGACTTAGAGCCATGAAATTGAACATGAGCTAAATTTTTTATTAAGGTAGATATCATCTATATAGAAGTAGAGAAATAATGACTTAGAGACATGAAATTGAACATGAGCTACATATGTATAAGAGGATGGTCAAAAGTGCAATGTTTTAGAATTAAATGATAATTTTAGTGACTAAAATATCCCCCTTTTTATTCTAGTAATGTAAAAAAGATAAATTACTAGAGTAAAATAAAGAGAGATATACCGATGTTTACTTGTGTTGAGTATGGTTGGATGTAGACCCCATGCTGAACTTTGCTTCATGCAAACCTGCAGTGAAACATGTATAAATAAATCCTTAGTTTAAGATGAAAATATAAAATTAAAGACAAAAAATCATATAGATCAAATAAAAAATAATAAATACACCTATTTGAGTACATGAACCATTATGTTTTATTGTGTAAAAACTAATGACTAGAGAGAGCAGGACCCTTGGAGATTTATCTTAATTGAAATACTTGGATTGGACTGTGTGTGCCCCAATCCTATTTTTAGGAGAATGTGCTTAAGAAATCAAAATTTATTTGAATCCATCTTCACACAACTCGAGGTAATTAATAGCTTAGAATCCCTATATGTATTCTCATCAATCATGTTTTGGTGAAAAACTAGTGAAAAAAGGTGAATCAATAACTACAAATGGAATAAGATTCATTTTTGGTGTAAAACTGGTGCAAAAATAGTATGATCTATGTCTAACATATAAAATATAGAGAACGACATGGATTGTCATTCCTTTTGTAAAATTGGTGAAAAAATAAGTAAAAAAGTGATCATATGCCGCACACATGCCCCCAACATGATATCCAAGTATATTTATTTTGATAACATAAGTAATACCTATTGATTTCTTAAGTAAAATTGTCTAAAATTATGCATCACATGCCATGCATGATGCCCCCAATCTGAGAAAAATATGTGTTAATCAAGTGTATTAATATGACAAATATTTTTGGGTAACGAATAAAAACTATTATGTAGGTTGAGTATGATTCTAAGAATTTTGAAAAACTCTATTTTTGATTCTTAGGATGAAAACACAATGTTTTAGACAACTACAACCTAGGTTGTTATCCAAATGGCATGGTTATGTTTGAATATGATTTCTGGGAAAAATTGAGTATGTAATGTGATCAATTGAGAAAGTAATATCTTTTAATATCTTTGCACTAGGTTATTGTAGCTTAGTCTCTAAGATAAGCCATTCTTTATTTCCCATATTTTGAGGTGAATTATGAACCCTGCATAATAACTTAACTCAAAATACAATTTATGTGAATGATGCTATAAATAATATTGAAACCTGAGTAGTAATGATACCATTGGAGATCATGGCATCATATTACCTAATCTAAGAAAAAGTATTAATGCATGATACACGTAGAACCAAACATATGTAGTGTCATGTCTAGATAGATTTAAGCATTTAGGAATGCGATAAATAAATGATAAATAATGATTATGTAAAAACTAAATAAAATAACTTAGGTAAGACACATGATGTGGATCATAGAATCAAAAAACTAAGGAGATGCATGATATTGATCATGGCATGAAAAATCAAATGAATAATAACATACAAGATTCATGGCCATGACACATACACAAAGAGCACACAAAAAAGAACATAAAAAAAAATAATTCCAAGGGTTTGCATACAAGGGATATGTTGAAATGTCACTCACACACATAAAAGATACACAATAAGGCTTAGAGCTGAAAAATGACATATTAAAATATACACAATCCAAAGCAACGAATACACACAAAACATGAAGCATGGAAAGGAATGAAAAAATCATGCATGAATAAGTGTAATTGATCTAGATAAGTAATTTATAAAATTAGTATATTCAACAACTCAGTTATCTAGTAAGATATCAATGTGAAAGTGAGTAAAATGGAAATATTTTGTGTATTGTATTGCATTTTTAATATGAACAAAAGGGATAGTAATAGAGTGATGAAACTTGATTAGAATATTCCCCTAATGAACTTCCTGTGATGTTTAAAAGTTGTAGAAATTTTGTGGTTGGTTTGTATATGATAAATTATAGCTTATGTTCACTAGGAAAAGTTTAATGGAATCATACAAGAGCACAATGCGTGACTATCTAGGTAAGAGCAATTTTGTATGTAACTTTTCTAGGTTTGAGATAATATTGACACCTACAACTCCATCTGGGGATGAAAATTTGTATGTTCTATAACTCACTTAAGTACACTTTGTGAAGTATTTTTTTATAAATTAGATATAGATAAATTCTATATATATTGAGCATAAATCAAATAATGTAAATGAACTACACATATCATGAATAAGTCTTGATTTTTGAAATTTTTAGAATATTTGATTTTTTAGTATTTTTTTGAATATATGAAACATAAAAAAGAACATTCTAACCAATGAATCCTGGAAGAGCCTCATAATTAATAGGTATTTTATCTAGATTGGGAAGTATTCCCTCTCATGATTGGAAATTATCATACCAATGTGAAGGTAATAATCTTAACTAAAAATCTAAAAATTGATCTGACTCTATATGACAAGTGCCACTACCATAGTGATAATATGTAATAGTATGCTGTGTATGTTTCTTGACATTATAAACTCTAGGAATCTTCAAAACCCATTGTGGAGTGTACTAATTATATGTTTTTTATTTTTGTAACACCCTTAATGCCCTATAATATCAATATGGGATGTGTTGGAATAGAGAGTGAATTTATGGAATCTATGATAAAATGATGATTGATTGGATTTCAAGGATAGGTCTCTTTAGAAAGTTGGGCACTTTATTATGAACTTTTTGATAGGTTTAACCTTTTTAGGTTGCTAAAATTGTATTTTTTATGTAAGAAAAATAAATTTTGGTTAGATGGGTATTCATATGGAATACCATGAATTTTAGTAACCTCATTACCATAAATATAGTTCAAACATGTTACTGTATAAGGAACTACATGAAGCTATTGAATCTAAGGATGCCCCAGTAACATATTGAAGACTCTCTCACTGGGCACTACTATAAACTTGGTGGACAAATGTGATGGATCGACATGTAGTCGTAATATGATCCCACTAATATAAATATAAATATGGCCATTTAAGACTTTAATTACTATTATATTAGAAGTATATCCTTATTTATGTATCTAAGATGAGAGAGAAGTGTGATATTGCACATATTCACAATTGAACCATTATTGACCATGACACTCTATAAAGGTTGATGACCAATATGAGCTCAAATGAATAAAGAGTGAAAATGTGAATCATCATCAATGATATTATGATCTAAAAATATGTTGAGTGGTCTAGATGGCACTATAGTATGATAGGTACTAATAATGTCATTAAGAAGATATTATGCCTATGTATGTGAATGATAAAAATCTATCAGAGGGTGTGCATTATATGTATAATACACTTTTGATGTATTTAATATTTATTGAGCTATGTGCTTAGGAAAAGGATAACTGAATATGTTAATTATTCAACTCTCACTTGGTTATGCCTTTGTGATGTCAATAGATTTGCCCACATCAATGATGTTCTCATCTATCAAATCCCAAATCTTATGTTATAGATTAGTGCATCTTTTTTTAGTATGCCCTAGTGCTCTTTGAAAATAAAAAACATCTTAATCAAATCCTTTTGGAAGAGGATTACTCATATCAACCTATTTAATGAGAGGAAGTGATATAAGGTTGCATTCCAATAACTTTTGTAACACTTTGTAAGGAGATTTTGTAAAATTTGTAAACTGTCTCCTTGGAGGAGCTAATAATATAATACGTGGAGTAAGATATGAGATTGAATTCACTATTAATTTTGGATCACTCTTATTATCACTTTGAATTACCTTGTATGGTGGCTTACTTGAATTCTTGGCATGAGATGTAGAAACTGCATTGGTTTCATAATTTAAATGATTCATTGACAACAATTTTACCTCTGTTTCCTATGTGACATAAATTTGTGAATAAAAGAAACTTATTAAACATAATGGATTCATGTAGGAGTGGAAGCAATCTTTGTTTGAAGATATATTGAAATTACTTGTCTACCTTAATATTTATCATCTTAGATAGTATGGTATTATACCATAATACATATTCTATGACAAGCTTGTTGGATTCTTATTTGAGCTAAGAAATTTAAGCATATGATATAGTTTAACTTATATTGATTGGGAAATGTGCAATAAATAAATATATAAAAGGATTGAACACATTTACTGACTAATGTGGTAAATCATATAACCATATTAGAGAATACTATTTTAAACTTATAATAAATAACTTGGTCAACAATTGATTATTGGATGCATAGTCCAAGCATGCTGCATGAAATATTCTTAAGTGTTGGTGGAGGTAGCCTTTTCCATCATAAAATATAAGATTATATGCCACAAAAATAGTTGGTAAAAAATATGTTGAACCAATAGAGTATGTAATAGAGTATGATAAGCAAGAGACTGATTAGGTTTTAAAGCACTTTATTCCATTTTTAGCACCTTAGTTTGTATAGTTAGAACAACCTGCATAAGGGATTGTGCATCAGGAATAGAATGTGTGCTAACTAAATGTGGTGTCTCAAATAACTATGTAGGAATTGGAATATTAATTTATTGAAAGCCTTGGGTTTACACATAATAGATAGGGGTAAAAAATTTGTATTGAGTGATGTTGAAAAAGGAAAGGAAACCATAACATTAGAAGTTTTACAAGATCAACCTTCACATGTTTTCTTCATTTATTCTCTATAAAAATTTAAGAACACATCTTTTATATCCAAATTCTTTGAAAGAAACCATTTTAATTATCTTATATTTGTATCATCAAATATGTTAACTAATTCTACCATTATGGTGTTATCAATAAAAATATTAAAATGTTCAATTTGAGTAGCACTTAGTCTATCACTTCTTTTAAGAGAGGTAGAGACCAATTTCTTAGATTGTACAAGTTATGAAATAAAAAAATGGAAGATTTATACTAATAAATAATTTATCAAATTAGAAAACCCTAATATAATAATTGTAAATAATAAAAATAAGGAAAGAAACCATAGAAAAATGAATGATTAGGGTTTATAATATTCAATGAATAAATGAGTTCACCAATATGTTTTATCAAAATTGGAGATTAGGGAAATAAATCTAATCTAATTTAGAGAAATTGTAATGTAAAATCAATATATATAAACTAGGTAATGAATCAAGTAAAATTGATTTAGAACTTACTATTTATGGAGAATGATAAAAGGGAAAATTATTATACAAATAGATTAGGTAGCATCCAATTATGAAGGACTACAACATATACTGTATGATTGAGTAAGGCCACTGTGCATTAATAACACGGCTTTGATTTATCTTTGGATGAGTTTGTGCCATTTATAATAGGATGCATAATGATGTAATTTATAAGGAGCATGGGTATCTGAAATGGTTTATTCCCTTTGTGTAAAATCTATTAGATGCACTATCATGTGTTAGTCTTGTGTTGCTTGGTTTGTCATCAAAGTCACTGTGTACCTTATTATTTACTTGAAACCCTAGATCATAGATAATGAAGGATGAATAAGATAAAATAGGAAAAAGGGGTTAGTGATTGAAGTTGTACTTCAACTCAATATCCCATGTGTTGAGCACTACCTACATATCAACACTCCAAAGAGGGATCAAAATCCATGTATTTATCCTATGTTATGGTCATGAGTGTGAAACAATGTTGTAATGCTATATGATGGTTTAATCTTGGTGTAATTATGTGCTACAATAATGACTTATGACCTTAGAGGTGTATGCAAAATTAGGTCAAAGATACTTGGGCTATGTGGACTTAGAATAGGTAATAATAAGTGTTTCACTCTTAATGTGTAGTTATAATAAGTCTGGTATTTACAATATAGAAGTTTTTTTCCAATTAGTGAACAAATGAATGGAAAATATGATTTTATAGTGGTATTTTGGAAGATTACTTGGATGAGACTTATGAAATGTGTGGGACAACCCATTAAATGAATTTGAATTTCATCAATTAGCCATAATATGATGGGATGATGCAATTGGAAGATTCAAACACTATTGGTGAGTGAGATAGTCTTAAAGGAACAAATTTATATGGGAAGTAGAGATAACTACATTGGGAGTGTAAATCCATCAAGGGATGAGCTTAAGATGCTTGGAATGAGGATTATGAATAAATAGTATTAGAGTTTTATTAAGGTATGGATCATCCATATGTGAGTAAAAGAATAACAACTTAGAGCCATGAAATTGAGAATGAGCTAAGTGTGTATAATAAGATGGTCATAAGTGCAGTGTTTTAGAATTAAATTTTAATTTAAGTGACTATAATAGGCACATAATGAAAATATCCATCAAGGGTATGTTTGGAATAAGTATGCTTAATGGATAATGTAGGTGCCACAAAAATGATATGAAATCCTTATTAGAGATACAACACTAATCAAGTGGGTAAGACTAGGAGCTTTCAACATCAAAAGGTTTAAGAACCCTACTATGTAAGGGTGAATCGTGGGATAAATAGTAAAGTATAAATTAATATCCTATAAATTTTATGTATGAAAATTAAAGGTTCCTAACTTCCTACTATGCATTCCCTATTCCTCAAGACCCCACTAGACCCATCAACCAATTACAAGGATTGGGTACGTGTGTGAAAAGTAATGGGTCACAAATAATAGATATGAGGCATCTTATCCAAACATCCTAGTTTACCATAATCTAATGGACCTTTGGATATACTATGATGCCCACTACAGAGTTTAATATTCAAACATGATAGGTGTTAGGCCAATGATTTTCATCAAACATTTTTTGTTTGTGATTGACTTTAGAGTATTTTTACTTTGAAATTTCATTTTGAGTTTTTTTTTTTTAAATTTTTATATTTAGATTTTGATATTTTTTATTTTGAATTATATATTTTTATTTTCATCCATATAGATTTAGAAGGCCAATTGATGGGGTTTTAAGATAACAACATTTAGATAGATTCCACCTAGCTGTTAAAGAGGAGAGCCTAGAAACCAAAACACTAGGATATTTCTAGACCTATAATTTATAAAAGTGTGTGATCTTATCTCCAGCCTAAGTGTGCATTAGGTGAGAAATTAGGATAATCCATTTAAAAAGGGTAAAATGGTGAAATGATAACATGCTATAATTTGACCATGTGAGAGAAAATTTTGATTAATAAAAGACTAGGAATAATATGATGTGGAAGTAAAGTGAGTTTGTATAAAATAGTGTAAAAAGGATATGAGTATGAAGGTAAGCATAAGGGGTAGAGTGAAATTAAATAAATAGGTAGTAATGTCACTAGATATAAAATGTTAGCATGTGAAAAGTATAACATACATAATGATATAGGTAAAACCCACCATGTGAGAGTTGTACATGTAAGATAGACCCAAAAGGGAATTGGTTTAAAAAAACTACCAAAGAAATAATAAAGAGAAATTAATGGATAAAGCTGAGAGGGAAGGAAAAATGAAATAAAACTACCAAGGTAATGTAAAGTTAACAAGGAAAGATAAACCTAAGAGGGAAGTGCATAAATAAACAAAACTACTAAGGTAGCATTGAGTTAACAAGGTTGGATAAACCCAAGAGGGAGGTGCATGAAGGGAATAAAATTACCAAGGTAATGTAAAGATAGTAATGAAAATTAAATGTAATGAAATTAATATACCATTAAATTATAATCATGAAAATAGATAACAATATGATTGAAATAAGAGCAAAACAATGAAAATATATGACTAAGACACTTCAAGGGGGAATCTATACAACCTTATAATAAGATCAAAAACTATTATATGATGCTCAAATAATACACCCTACATTGACCCTACTACTAATACAAAGTTATAAAAATTATAATATAAATTAATTAAAGGTTATACTCACCACAAGTTGGACACCAATATCCAAATACATGCTATATGTTAATATATAACATCCCCACCCATTAAAAAAAGTGTTATTCTCAACATTAACCATATGTGGATGATTATATATGAAATATGAATCCTCCCATGTCACATCCTCTAAAAATAGGGTATTCCACTTGATAACATACTCTAAGATCACTTTCATCTACAACCTCTTGAATCAAGTCTGGATAATCTCCCCTAGTTCCAATATGATTAATCCTTGTTCATTAATCTTAGGAAACACTGTCTAAGTAGGAATATTTTAGTTAAAATAAGAAACATGAAATAATGGTTTTGTTTTTTTATAAATGAGGTAACTTATGTTGGTGTTGCATGTGTTCTGTAATCGCTTAAACCCATGGTTATACCTTTAAGGATGATGTGATTAATTGTGTCTTGTTACCGTAAAATATGCTGAATGGAGAAATCTCAAAATAAGTATCTCTTTAAGGTGGGAATTATTCCATCATATCCCAAAAAACTAATAAGTGCCCATCTACAATGTCCCACCAATATAATGGTGTAGGTACCCTTATTTTTTGTGTCTATAATGAAAAAAATTGTGATGCAACTATGTACAAACCATTTTTAAGAATATTATACATGTGATGAGAGATTATCATCTATGGAGACTTTACATAAAACCTCCTCAGTTCAAATTTCTTTCCCTTTAAATGAAAATTCATGAACAACTATTGGAAGTTAATCTCAATCAATATTAAGTTAGTTAGCCATTGAAATCCAAAAAAAATGTCTACCCACCTATGATAAGGGAAACTATAGGTAAATATAACATGTAGTCTCCAATGATGAGTTTAATATAATGGAATTTCCTTGAACAAATAACTATACTCCCATATTAAACCATGCCCTAAAATATTGAGCTAGATAAAAATAAGTTCAATAGTATAAATACCTTATGGTTGATGAAGGCATAAGTACTGCATATGTTAATCAATATCATCACCTTATAGTCTTTCAAGAAACCCATTAACTTGAGGGTTTATGTGGTGATAGTAACTGAAAGTGCATGAAAAGATATGGTTGGAGATATAATGAATCCTCCTTTAGCTTATCAACAATCACTAATTATTAATATTCACACTCTTCTTTTGTATTAGTACCCTTAAAGTAGAAAACTTCTCTTCAACACATTTATGAACCATACCATATTTTCCATCACAGTTAATGATGAACCATATTGTTATTTTATATCCAATTTGGTAGGGCATCAATTATGTTTGTTGAGGAAATGACATTATAATTGTGTTATTATATTTGATACCAATGAATGCATGTCTATTGGTAGCCAATAATTTTTCCTTTGCTCCTCATGTTAAATGTGGTCCTTGAGTACTATAATAAAAATTTCATTTAGTCTCTCATATATAATCTTCTCCACTTGCAAGGACATGATCTAAAACTTGTGAATATAATCCTAGACTGACCCTACTTTCTATAGCTTTGTCAATTGGCCTGAGTAATTCTCATTCACACTAATAATATAGTGCATATATAAATAGTTTATAAAATATGAACAAGTGACAATAAGAGACTTATTATTATTTTAAGCACACAACCATTGATACCATATGGTTTTTTTAGGTTCCAAATATGAGGTTGCCATGGTAAAAGTTCTATCCACTATCACAAACCCAAAAATTAACCCACAAAATTTCAAGAATTTTAGGGTTATGGTTCTCATTTTACATCATCAATCATGATACATGTGCATTGAATTTCATTAATTAAAGTCTTTTATATGATTTATAACACCTTCTCATTGTAACCATACGTATTTTTTGTCAACTTATTAGGTTAAGTGATCAATAAAAATTTCCAATAGTAACCTCATGGTTATATACTTTTATTCCATAAATGATCACTTCATCTTAATGAGAATATTTAAATATGAATCACAATGAATACAATTGAGAACACTCATGAAGATATAAAATATCTACCTATCATTTTAAGTCATGATAGGAGATTTAAATATAGGGTTTACTTTATCTATCATCACTTATCCATATAGGTTAGAATATTCCCCAAGTAAAATGTTTCTACATCTAACATAATCATAAATTAAAATTAAGTTATCTGAGTTACAAAAATTTTCATCAAACAATACTTGGGCGAGTTAGCATGATTTAAGAAAGAACCATTACTTTTATTAACTCAAATTATACAAAGTAATCTTAAAGTAATGACCCAAAATGCAAATTTCATCAAATCAAGAGTACTATTAATAACAACAAATAAACATATATTATCCCTTGGTAGAGTGAGTCCTTAAGCTCATCCAACTTTCCAAGTTTGATCATAGAATGACTTACTCATGGCCAATAATTTCAATTCCACTAGTGAAACCTAATTTTACTAGGGTTTCATATTACAAACCTTTTCAACAAAATCATCTCAAGATATGTCAGGGTTTTACCCATGTACTAATTACAAAATAACTTAATGTATCATCAAAGTAAATTTATTTAAATAATTAAAGGACTTTAGATATCTACTAGAACAATACACAACCCTTGTCCATCACAATTTTTTTCATCACATCTATCAAGATTTTCTAAATAACTTATAACAATTCAAGTGATCATTAAATTCATTAAACTAGAATACATTTCCATATCCTAGCTTAAGACAGATTATTGTGCTTTTTGGTAGGTCATTATTTGCACTAGTCCTAGATAGTAATGAGACTCTTTTTTAATAGGGAAATAGATAAAAGATGAAGTCTCAATCTCTTGTATGATGTGACCATTGATAGTCATGAATGAGGTTATTGATCATGTACTATTATTTTATAAATTAAATAAATACATATTCACCATATAATAGACTCTATCCTCATTATCATTTCCATTAACAATATCCTTAACCATAGATTTAAACCTTATTAGAACTTATGTATTCCTCAATATCCTAGTAAGGCATAATGACTTTACTGGTTAATCCATTAATTATATGGATCATAAAATACATTGGAGTTTTGACATAAGTTCCAAATTTTCAATTCCATGATAGTACTTTAATAAAATTATGTTTAACAATAAGAAATTACAACAATGTACTTTAAAGGAAACAAATCAATCTAAATAACTCACCAATTTTCTTACAACTTGAATACTCAACAATTAATATTCATTCTGCCTCTATGTAAGAAATAAATCATGCCTAACTCCTCAATTTTCACTACAAATAAATAAAATAATCATCATAATGACTTAACATAACTTTAAATCATACAATACTCATGAGTATTTTATCAAATATCTGATTTAAGGTTTCTTAAATAATGAATCCCCTATTTGTATAGCATGATTCTATTTAATGTTATAAGAAGACAATATGTAAATCATACCATATTAAGTCTATCAACCTATAATTATCTAAGCTCAAGATGTCAACATGTAATACAACCAACAATATTAATAACACCCAATGTTTCTATACCACTCTTAAACTACTTAAAAATTCAAAAAGTTTTAACATAAAATTCACTCCAACTATATTAACAATTCAAAAAGAAAGAAAAAAGAGGCATAATTTACTACCATGATAATATTAAATTTAAACCAAGTTACCCCCACATGATAAATTACACATAGCTAAGAGTATTATCAATACCTTGTTCACCTCTCATACAACTATTAACTTATCATAGTAGGTATGACAACTTTCAATATTAAGTGTTCAATGGAAGAGAAAGGTTGCTATCATAATGAGGGTCAATTCAGATCAACATAACTTAACTTTGACCAAAAATTACTTGACCAAATTATTCATTCCAATTAAAATCCTAACATGGTTTATATACTACAATTCATTTTCATGGTGCACCTTTCACTCATATAAGTGATACTGTAAGTAATAACAAAGGAAAAAGAATATTCAATTAATAACACTACATTCCAACATGATACAACTAAATAATGTTATCCTAATTCACTTATCAAGGTTCTATCATACCCAATAAAATCATCATACATAATGAACTTAGATTTCCTATGAAAATAAATGATATACTAGCATATTTAAAAGCAACTTGAGTAAGATTATTATATTCCTTGCTAACTTAACCCACATTTAACATGTAATAATTTAGTCAATAATATGGCATAATATTCAAATTATTTCCAAAATAAATTAAATAATTAATCCATTATAACCCAAAATAATTTAGCATGCCTAGATAAAGATACAAAACAACCCACTTTGTTAAACCAAGATGATGACAAGGTATTACAATCAAAGGCATGATCATACTCCTAACACATTTATAAATTAAACACAAAAAAAATGAGCACTCTGAGTCATTCTTATATATTTTCAATTCAAAGGAGCAAGTTTAAAGTAATATAACATACAAGCCTCAGGCTTGTTTTAGAAAGCATACACATAGATCAAAATATCTCATTATCAAACACAACTTTACATATATTTTCCAACTAAATAAAAACTATTAAAATAGTGAAATAAAAAGGAAGTATACCAAAATATAATACGACTCTATAATATAAATTCATAACTATCTTGATAAACTTCAAGACTTTGAGGAGTAACCTCAACAAGAAATATAATGAATATTTTTATAGGAGACTAAAATGCAAATAAGACAAGCCTTATTATTATTATTATTATTATTATCAAGTGCATTAGTAATCATTGAAAAAACTATATGTTTACAATGACTATGAAGAAAAAGGTGATTAATAAAAACATCCCCCCAAAAACATGAACTATGACAATTATGTGAAACATGAGCCCATCCATCTAGTGGTATCCCTACCCACCCAACCATCCGTTCAGGGTTGGAATAGGTCACTAGAAAAAATTAAAAAATCATAAAATAAAATGATAAATGAAGGTATAAAAAGATCATGTCCACCATTTCTAGGGTTTCACACAATGACAAACACATAAGACAAACCCATAAAACAAATATTCAAAAATAGGATGCTAAATCAAATAGAAACATTTTCAAGACATGATTCTAAATAAATATCCATCCTCATAACATTATCAAACTTTAATACAATTATATGCTATCTAATGTCAAGATACATTAAAACTAAACATACCCATCAGAAGCCTTTAAACAAACAACACCATTTCCATCAAAACAACATTGCAAGCCCCATTCTAGACTACTATAGTAGATACGTGCATGGAAACACTTACAAGGTGATGGATAAATTCAAATAAAGGAAAAATCCCTTCTTGAAACTTGGCCATTTCCTAGGGTTTCCTAGAAAACTATAAAAACAACTAAAGAGGGAACAATAAGAAAAACAATGACGTACTTGCTATAATGAAAACATTCCTAGTTGCTAACCTTTTTTATTCCTCTTTTTCCACAACTTTTCTCCTCTTTTAGGTCATGTCACTATATATTTTTACATAGTTCACCACAAACTTAATATTAACCAAAAATCCATGACCACTACCTTAAAAAATAAACAACAATAGTGAGTTTAAGTCACTCTCCCAAATTCTTGATGTCTTTTGCCTAAATGCTAAAAAACCCTACTTCTCCATTTTTCCTCCAACTTCCACTTCATAGTCAAAAATCTCCCAAAAATGACTCAAATGATATCTATAATAAAAAATTCTATGAAACCTATTAGCATCCCAAGTTGCACATTATTTAAGGTAGATTGATCGAATATCCTTCAAACTTGGATTAAGTTTGGAATGATCTAAGGTTATGGGACACCTGTATCTTAGGCCAAACCTCTATATTGTGAGGCTAGTTCCTATAAACATATCACTTTGCTCAGTTTAATAAAACCTACTTGATTTTTGGGATGAAAAGGGTTAGAAAGAAACTAAAAGGTAAATCCTATTCTATTTATGGTGATAAACTTGTATTGCTAGTTTACCCACTCAATTTAAACTCATATAACACTAGAAAGCAATGCAAATCACTAAATTCTATAACTTTAAAGGATTATTATGCAATAGTATTCCACATAGAGGTTTCATAAAGTGATCAAATCATAAGGGAAATGATGGAAGGCCTGATTTAAGGCACTAACCAGTCAATATATCCACTTTTAGCTTAGTTACTCAACATCAAACACTATATATGACCTGTATAATATGACATACTAGTAACTACGTGAGATTAGGACCTGCCAAGAGAGAAAATAATACCACATGTGAAAATAAAACTAACATAATCACATTAAACCTATATCAAGGAATATAAAAATAGTCATTATTATTATCTCAAGAGGTTTACAAAGTTCAATCTTGGTAGAGTTTCATCATGCCCAAGAGAGGGATCATAAAATAGGATTGAAATCCTGAATATATATAAGATTAGAATAAAAATACAATGTGACATAGAGGAGATAAGAATAAGTTAACTCATCATTAGCTCAAGTCAAACTTTTAGTTACAACTAGTACAAATAGTCCTGAAGATATTTCTTTATGCTTGATGCCTTGCATGAGCTCCTTTTAGCATTGGAATAAGGTAGTGGACCATGTTGACTTGTTTAAAATATTATTGATATAATGTTATTCCATTATTTAGATATTTAAATCCTCTTAACAAAGATCAAGATAAGTTGATGACTTCTATTGTATGAAGACCATGGAACATGCATTGATTGCTAGTTAATTCATGATTAGTTAACTCATGGTAATGACCAGTTAAGAATGCATTGACACTTGAAGACCAGATATGTAGCATGATTAATCCTTAAGGTATAGTTAAAAATGTGATTAATCCATGTAAAATTTCAATAATATCTTCCAATGTCATTTTCATCTTTACTTGATTGACCAAATAGGTCTACTAGGCCGATTAGGCCTAACAACCTAAGTTATTTCATTTGATGACCATTAAAACTTACATAAAATCATTATAACCTAAAAATATAATTATATTTAGGCTTATAAAAGCCCTTAATATCATGAAATAGGTCCTTTTGATGAAGAAACACTTGTCACTTAGTCAAAGTATTTAACTAGGTCAAACTATCTTAAAATTCTATAGATTGGCTATTTTGAATGAGATCAAAGAGGCATTTATAGGCATATATTTGAGAATATAATGATTTTGAGATGAATAGAAAGTTATAAACTTAAATTTCCATGGATTGGAATCCTTTAAACTACCTTGTACCTCTCCTTTCTACACTTTTTCTTCAAAAAAACCTATTTTTTGCCATGTACGTACCATTACATACAAAAAAGTACAATATATATGATCCTATCTAAGTTTAATTCATGTTTAAATATCTTTTAGGATGATTCCTGAGGTTTTGATTACAATAAATTTGACTTTTCTCAAAACTGGTCTATAAGAGGGTTTTGGAGGTGAACCTTCTTAAGGATGGTTCATAAAGTACAAACATAAAAATAAAAACTTAATTCCATGAATATTTAGTACATAGACCCCCTAAAATTTCCTAATAATATTGGGTTCCCATGAAAAGAGTATGCAAAGATACATATGTAAAGAAGTTTGCCTGTAGGGTTTTACTTATATTCTGGGCATGCTTACTCTTAGCGATGGTTCATAAACCTAAGATACTCAAATTAAATGAATAATTCATGGATTATAATTGAATATGGGTCCTAAAATAATCTTAATATCATTTTTCCAAACTCCCATTGTGGTGAAAGATATGAGCACCAAAATAGGTAGCTCAAACTATGTGTATGGCATGTAGTAGCTCAAATTACTCCTTGAGACCAAAAATGGATATTAAAGTGTTCTCAAATAATTTAAATATCTCATACAGGACCTTTAACATCTCATTACACCTTCTCATGGTGCCATATTTACTTTGGAAGGTCTGAAAGTGCCTTTTGGTGTTATAGGCCTTAAGACTAGTTTCTAGGCTTGATTGACCAAATCTAAGTTTCAGGATCCAAGGTGATTGTATTTGATTTATGGATAAAAAACATCATGAAAAATTCATTAATACCACTTTTAAACTTTTATTTTTATTTTCAAATGACCAAACTTTAACTTTGCTCTTCATGGTCTCTTAAGACTACCTATGTGTGTATGATAACAAAAAATGTCTACAAACTTATTCCCTCCTTAATTAAAAAAATAAAAGGAGATATAAACCTATTAAAACATGTTATTAGAGTGATAACAGTCTTTTTAAATATATTTAAGGCTACATTATGCTTGTAGGTCTTGAATCCACTAGCCTAGGGTTTATTGAAATCATAGTTGGTATAACCCTTGGTCTTGAATTTGATGACTTTCCTCTACTAACCTGAGATATTATCCATAATGAAATTTTTACATGTAGTTCTCACTCTTCATTTATATTACAATATATATCTGATCTCTTGAAGCACTCTGAACCCACATGGATGTCATCATTAACATACAATCATGTCTAGCTTCTTCATCTTAAACCTGCTCTTAAGCGATTCTATCTTGAAAATATGAGCATTACCTACCTAAAATAGCATATTATGCTATTAAAATAATCATTACATGTATCATAAACACTTCATGAAGTATAAATCCTCTTGTTGTTATTCAAAACTCCTATCAAAACCTCACTTGTCTCTTCTTATGACTGCTTGCTGACTGCAAGAGGTTTGTGTAAAAATAATGACTCAACACTTGGGATGAACCTTAATATGGAATTTTTGGCATTAAATTTTTTTAATGATTATGTGTACCAATTTTTATAGGCCCATTCCACCTGTAGGGGTTCTAAAACTTCAAACTTTCCCAAAACTGGCAACTAAGCGTTAACTGTATTTCTACTTGACTGTATTTTCATGTCAAAGGACTATGTTTTCATGTTTTACCCCTTTATTTGAGTTTTAATAAAAATTTATAGGATTTTTATATGCCATAAAATCCTTATTTCTATGATTTACACCTTCTACTAGTCATTTCTTATCCTTGTATGTTCCATCAAAACATCATTTCCTTTCATTTTCTCCAATATAGTTGCCACTGTAAATAATATTGTAGGCATTGATTTTAGAGTTAGAAGTAATTGATATCCATTTAATACAAATTATTACTCTTAATATCTCCCAAGTCATTGGGAACCTCTATCATCTCTCCCTTTAGCATATTGTTCTTCAAAATAGTGTTCTCTAAGCCTATACAATCTTAATCCGTATAACAATATTATGTACCTTCATGAGTTGATAGTAATTTTATGATATTGATGTTGATGGAGGTTTATGAAATAAATTTTTCCTTTATAATTTATGTGACTTGACAAGCTTACCCTCCTTGACTGAAATGCATCTTGAACTACACCTTTAGAGGGTAAGTGGATATATTAATATGACTGTCCTTTATATTAGTTGAGTGTGGCCATTTCAAGGCTAAATTTGATTTGGTAACCCTTTTTATTGTATTTAAATTATTAATGAGTAATAATCTCATGAAAACTCCATTTAATTATGGAACTCTATCATATACTGTGCTGATCCCATTCTCTTTCTAAACTTAGAGATAGGCCTATCTAGAAGGCTGTAAGTGGATAATTTATAGTTTGACCTTGAGTGTAGCTAATATTGGATAAAATTTTCATTATTTTGACCTCATTCAAATCATTATTTATCCATGAAACTTCCATGTGACAAGAGACTTTTCATAGACCACTCTGCTTCAATGCTTCACACTGTTTGGGAATAGGCCTGTCTAGAAGGCTATATGTGATGCTGATGAAGTGAATGACCATGTGATATAAAATTAAACCTCATGTGTCATTAAAAAACATATAAGGTGATATTAAAACATGGAATAAAATTCATTTCACTTCATTCCATAACATCACCCCTCTCATAGCTTTGAACTTGGTGACTCAAGTTGTATACTTCCATGAAACCCTGTAAACCCTACTGTAGGTATACATTTACATGGAAAATGGCCTAAAATAAGTTTGGTTCTCTTCAAGGTTTGTATTTTAGCCAAGATTAATATGCAATAATTTTAAACTCTATCACCTTCAAGTCATTAATCTATCTTCTTTAAAAATGTGCCTTTCTCCCTGGTAAGCTTTACTGTGTGTTAGAATTTGGTCATTATATGAACTGAGCATAGATTCAATGCTTGGATTTGATAATCAAAAATATCCAAGGCCAATCTAAGGTTATCATTATTTATTTAAAGTCTTTATCAAGATAAACTCTCTTATCTCACTATTCAAGCTTCCTCTTGTATTGTATCTTTGATCTCCCTCTATTCATGGTTGTAGATAAAGATTATCAGGATACCTATATAGACTATGGCTATATTAAACCTTGAGAAGGTCCTAAAAATAGTCTTAATGAAATTGTCCTTGATCTATTGAATTTTTTTGAATAAAAACCTTAAATGAGATATTCACTAGTCTCTCTTTATTTGTACTTTCATAAAAAGTCTTGATTGTACTTTTCTTCCATTCACTATAGGTAGTCATTCTTGATTATTTTAGCAGTGTACCAAGGTAGCATAACCTTACCATCATGACCATGATGCTTTGATTAGTCATTGAATCATATTTTTTAGTGAATACATGAGGTAGAGGTAGGTGGAAGGTGGGGAGATGCTGATGGATCATGGAGACACTAAATGGAAGTGAAAAGGAAGCCTTACAATAATACAAAGATAGTGAGAAAACAATGAAATTGAATGAAACACAATTGAGGTGAAAAGAACATGAGGAGTATATGACAAGACCATATTGAAGGAATTAAAAAATAATCAACACTCACTCAAGAAGATATAACAATTTGGAGGCCTTTGTAGGAGGTATACACTATATAAATGACACCTAGGATTTAGCTAAAACCTTAACAAATGCTAAGAAACCTTAAAATTTGCTAAACTGGGAATACATGAGAAATATTGAGAGAAATTAATGGCTTCCTTGACATGAATCCTTGAAGAAACTTTGATAATATTACATGAGGAACATATGATCATGAAGGAGACCCCTCTCAAATAAGAATGCAATAAATCTTGAAATTTTTTCTCTCTCCTAGACTATATAAATCTTCTTCATATGCTTGTGGACTATAGAATTGCATTCCTTTGTCTTATTTAGATATATTTTACTCTCAAAAATGTGGAAAATAACTTATTAATTCCATGTAAAGGTGAGTTATGTTCTTGAGAAGCTCTAAAATCTTGAAATTTTCTACCATGATGCCCTGATGAAGAGAAAACACTAAAAATTGATTGTCTACTTGGATAAAGGAGAGATAATGGGTGCCTTGAGTTCAAAGTTATGGTTCATGAAGGTGAGAGGAAAAAATTGATAACCAATTAACATAAATAGAATTCCTATGAGACTACTTTCTCTGGCTAAAATTTTAGACCCTGCTTTTTTCTCTCATGGTTGTACCACCTTTAAACTTGAAGGGCTCTCACTATGTGCAAATAAGCTAGATGAAGTATATGAACTAATTTTGGGACTATTTTCAGTCTTTTTTA